>JAJGRX010000163.1:2400000-3000000 GCA_025461125.1 Carex kokanica | reverse complement strand
CAACTGCCACTGGAATTTTATAAAAAAGGCCCTTAATATTTTATAAATTTACAAATTCATTTAAAATTCTTACATTTCTCCTTAATTGACACCACTGTAATTTCTGCTTCATCATTATTGTTGTTACAATTTTAAACTGTCAGACTTCTATTGACCAGCATCTGATTTCTATTGAATGGATGTATTGCAGATAGAAAAAGACATGAAGTTGTGTTTGGATGGGTTCTGGTCGTATTTTTTTCATCCCTAGACACGCTATGCTATGTATATGTTCTTTACTAAAAATAAACAAAGTATATTAGAGGATAAACGGGAAGTGTACATGAACTTGGTGCTTAATAGCCCGTTATACTCTTCGTCAAGAGCTAGTGGTAGATCAAAATGGTACAATGTGACATGAGGCTGTATCCCTGTAAAATGCAACCAAAGTTTGTCAACTCTTGTCAAAATCGGTTATTTGGTCAGGAAAAGCATCTTAAAATTTTGTCCGAGCATAATTAGATATTGTGATATACGCACCATAACTCAAGAGCTCGTTAATTAAATTATTGTAGTACTGCAATCCCTTGGGATTAATCTCGCCTCTCCCATCTGCACCAGACAAAAAATCTTGAAATTAGCACTGAAAATGATGTTAAAATTACAACACAGTGAGATTGCTAAATTTTGTGATTATTTAAGCTCATAGTGCTACGAAACAATCCTTTTTACAGATTAGTATTATTTCATTTATATCATTTGTACCTGGAATAAGTCGAGGCCATGCAATTGAAAACCGATAAGCATCGAGGCCCATCTCATGCATCAACTTTACATCTTCCTATATAATTACATGAAACAATAACAAAAAAAAGAAAAGAACATTAAATCAGATCTGTTTGTGTCATTTTTTCAGGTTAGTTGATGCATACATTTGAAAATACTTGAAGAGGCACAATCTTAAACTTGCCTTGTATTTGTGGTATTGGTCAGCTGCTACATCAGCATTGCTGTGGTCAGCCATTTTTCCTGGCAATAAAAAAAATTGATCTTAATTTCAATTGAGATAGTTTTTTTATACTTGTCTTACCCATCTATTTTAAAATTATTTTATGGATGACTAAAGAAATCAACTTGAATCAAAATAAATGTAGCCTGTACCTAATTTACAAGTTTTCATTTCAACTTTTAATTGCACTGGGTCAATTTGTGCGGACAATGGTCCCAAATGGAAACCAGGCCTGAATAAAATAACTAACCAGCATGGCAAAAGGGGTCCCAAATGCTTGGTTTTCTTCCATCCTCTGCTGCTGCTCCTTCCACCTTTAAATTCATATCTTCTAATAAATAATATAACACAAGCCTCACCACGCACCACTCAATTTTATCACACCTAATCCCTCAATTAAGCTTTAATTAAGATTCGTGTGTACTTGATTTTGCATGGATGTTAAAGCTTTGGCACGAATTTTTTGCTGATCAAACGGCTCTAACCAGAAATTAGACCTTTTTTTTTTCTCCAATGTCCATCGGACGGTCCCTGATTCCCTCAATCAAAGCTTTTTCAGAACAAAAATGATAAAGAAAATCTTCGTACCAGCATCATTTCTGTTTGTTTTCTTTTGTTTGTTAATTTTGGTATGAAATTAGAGAGAGAGAGAGAGAGAGAGAGAGAGACCTGAAAAGCAGAGGTACCGGCACCGAATATAAAATCCGACGGGAAGTCATCTCGACTGAGCGCTGCAATAGGCTTCTCCTCACAAAGGAGAAGAAAAAGGAAACACAAAGAAAAGCAGTACGACTGTAGAACTAATTTCGCCATGGCAAAAAGCTAGTAACCTACTTTCCTTCCTTACTTTACTCTCTTCTTATAAGCTGAGTGTGAGTGAGACAGAGATGCTCTGTTTTTTTCTATCTCCAGTCAAATTGCAACGTTCAAAATCTACGAATGTCTAGAAATAGGTACATTTTTTAAAGCTTACGTGCTTCTCTTCTAGAAGGTTGACTAGTAGAACGCATGTCTACGTCATTGTGTGGTTCCCTCATTTTCTCTTCTTTTGCCGCTTATAAAATGCCTCCGCGCGTATACAATGACGTCACTAGGTTGATTGATTCGATTTTTGTTGTACACGTGGAGTATGTCGGCTGGGGCCCTCGTCCTTGTATTCTATGACAACAAATTCTGTTCATGCGTTATTTATTACTTTCAGAGATATGTATTCATTAATGTATGTGTATCTATTTCTTTTTCTTTTCTTTTTTTTGTTGCACAAACGGCCAAACTATCTATCATCGTTTTCACGGCATAAGAAATAAATAAGGAACTCCCGGGTCTCGACAACGACACGACGACATCCTGGAGGTGGAGGTCACCATATCAAAAGAATATTACTTTTTGGAGGGTTCATTTCTAATTTGTACAGATATTTTTGTACCAATTTTTTTATTAATTGGAAAAATAAAATAAAAATATTGCAAAAGGATCTGGTCTTATGAAATCTCGATTTATCGAAAGAACGGGATAGATCTCATTCAGTTAATCTAAACTCTAACCAGCGATTTAACTTAAAAAAAAACAGTTCTGAACGGGATAGTCTATTCCCTCTACAATATTTTGGTTATCTTTTTTTGGACGAGAGTATATTTAAAAATTTCGGATTTCTATACCATATGTTGTACCTTCGGAGCTCCATTTTTTTTGTGTGTGTGTGTGTGTGTGTGTGTGTCTTTTGAACAGAGTGAGTAAGCTGCAAGTTAGTGATAATTTATTGATTCTACGTTTCTACTTGGTGCAGATGGAAGAGGAGAGGTTAACCCCAAGGGATTGCAGTACTATAACAATTTGATAAATGAGCTTTTGAGGTATGGTATGGCTTTATGCCTCAAAATAGGTATATATATCGGTCAAGAAGTTATTTCTGACTAATTGTTGTGTTCTTTCAATAAATAGGAATTCAGCCTCATGTCACATTGTACTATTTTGATCTACCGCAAGCACACTCCAAGATGCATATAATGGGCTGCTGAGCACCAATTTTATGTACACTTAATATTTTGCTTCATTTATGTTTCTGTTTCTGACAAAGAAGTTAGGAAAATGTTTCATTTCTATTTCTGACAAAGAATCTCCAAACAACTCAAGGCATCAATAAAATTTTGTTTTGTTATGTAGCATAAATAGACATGCACCATTATTATAGGTGGAGCAACAAGGTAAAATAGGCATCACAATACTGGCTTAATGGTTTGACCCTGCCGCACAAAATCCGGAGGATGTAGCTGTGGCAATAAGGATGATAGATTTTCACATTGGATGGTTTGTTTTATTTATTTTTTTATCTTGTTTTATGTATTTATGCAATAAGTTGTACTGCTTTGCAGTACTGAAGTACCAGTATATACTTGACTTCAATATTAGGTTCATTCATCCCTTGGTTTACGGGACCTACCCGGCTATTATTAAGAAGAATGTAGCTAGGATCTCGGCTGCCGGTCTTAGTCGATCAGGATTCTAGAAGGGTCAAGGGGTCCTTTGATTTCATTGGTATCAACCATTATGGTTCCTTTCCGGTACAAGATGACACGAGGCAGTTAGAAAATCAAGTTGGCGACTACATGAGTGATGCAGCTGTGAAAATGCCAGGTAAGAAATAAAAGCCAATTTCTCTTTGATTCAATATATTCTTTTTGTAAAATTAAGATTGTGGAGATTGAAGAAGCGGCATGGAGGAAAGAGCAAAAGGAAAGGCGATTTTAGTAGCGATATCAAAAGGCGTAGAAAATAACTTGGGAAGATCGGAGCAATCAAGGCAGGAAATCGCAGCTGGTAAAAGGAAATCAACAGAGGCCAACGCTACTGGTGGAATCTCCCAGCAGAGCACAGATGGAGAGGCGTTCCATGTCCCAACCCACTCACCTAGCTCCTTAGACCAGCCATTATTGCTACTCAGGAAGGACTTCCAAGACCCATTCAATGCATCCCAACTCCCAAAGGTGCAGGCCTCTAAGAAACCGATCTAACAACCAATCAAGAACCATTACTTCTCTTACATTTCTCTTCCCAGTAGGCAAAGAACTCATCAACGGATCAATTTCAATCTCCAAAACACAGAAGCTATCTCAAAAGATGAAGATGAAGGGTGGATTCTCGTGTCAAGGAAAAAGGAATCCTCTAACACCAAGAAACCTTTTCAGCATAAATCTCTTCATCCCTTTCTACAGGCAAAGCAAAAACTTGATTAGTCAAAAACGATGCTTTCGATGTCTGGAAAAGGGGCATATCAAACCTTTCTGCAGAAATCCAAAAGTTTGTTTGAAATGTCAGAAACCAAATCATACATTTCAAAATTGCAAAAACCTGGCTGACCAGCAACCTATAAGACAAGCCAGCTCCTATAAAGAGACTCTCATATCCAACTTGAAGACAAAACCACATCAATTCTCCTCTCATACAACCTCAAGCAACAATACTAACCAAAAAAACAACAATGAAGGCACCTAGGAACTGGTTAACCATGGAGCTGAACAGTCCTGACACCATTCCAGTCGAAAGAATTCTTGAACTTAATGTCTACATTGAACCGCGGCTTGAACTCAATCCATGTAACAGATTTCTGGAGAGAGCCGGGTTTGTATTCGCCAGGCCAGTGATCGAGGATCCCTATCTTCCGCACAAAGTGCTCCAATACCTCGGGCACAGGTTCGGCCGTAACCCTCAGGATTTCTCAATTTTTAGGATTGAGAATCCTTATGGAGATCTGATGGTCTTATTCCCAAGTGCAACCATGGCGCAACAAGCTACCCGTCATGGGGTTGCCGTGTTACAAGATGGAAATGAAGTGTGTTTGCATCCTTACTCGCCGGGTTTAAGCATGATTTTTTACCCAACTTACATAAGGGCCAAGATCCGACTTCGCGAAGTTCCTCCTCAGCACTGGAACAGAGGTGACATTGCAACTCTGATCTCGGGTTTCGGTTATCCGATTAGAGTGGCTCCGTATATCTCCAATGGAAATTACCGACACTTAAGGGTCCTTGTTGCTTGCAAGAACTCAGCCAAAATCTCGTACCAGCTCAACCTAACAGTTGATCCTTATGGAACAAGGCCGTTAGTCGAATTATAAGGATGAATGCCAAGCAGGGAAGAACGCTTCCCACCCGCACCTGGTGACGGTCCGAATGACAACAGGGGAAATGGATCTGATAAGACCCGTCATCAAGATCAGTCTAATGTATCCAGTCCTAATGAGTAAGGGGCTCAAGGAAGAGGGTGCCTACAACTGAAAACAATAATATAAGGGCTACACGGCCAAGAGGCGCCAACAACAGGGCTACACGGCCAAGGGAAAGAGAAGCTTACAGGTGTGTAGCCAAGACACCCAAAGAGACCCCTCTAGTACACATACAAACTGGAGATCAAAAACTGACAAAAGACAATAGTCAAAGGCACACTTTCCAAGTCAATGAAGACAGCTTGTTCAAGGACCTTGAGAACTTTACCAAAGACCGTCAAATTTGTCTCCTTGCTCCACAAGCCAAGATTTTGATAACGGATCCAATTGGCAATTCATTAAGGTTACTGAATCCGAACCCAATAAGCCTTTGCAAAACAATTTCCAACCCAAAACATTTCCAATTTCTCATAGGCCGAAACCATATTAATGTTCTACAAATCTCAGAATGGTACAGCCCATAAGTAGCATTCCTCCAATACAAGCCTAAGAACCCATAACTAGCTGGGAAATAATACCATTTGAGGGAGAAAAAAATGGAGTTGTTGGCCCAACTGAAGACCTCCTTGACGGGCCCCCTCCAGGCTTTGAGGGGCTACCACAGTTTGAGGCAGCAACTGATGGAGATAAGCCAACATTACTGCTGCATGATCGCACCGGCAAACCTACAAGGGCTAAGAAAAAGCCAAGACAGATCCTCACACCAATTAGAAGAAGCAAGCACTTAGAGGAACGCTACCCAGACGACATGCTGCGCTTTGGCTCGTCTTCCAAGTCAGTAAAGAAGAATGTTAAGAAGAAGATTTTCAATCAGAACTACCTGGAATCGACGGATCCAATGACTGAGCAGCAGGCGGCTGAACTGGTGGCCGAAGCAGGAGTTGAACTGAAGGAGGAATTGGCAAACAAAGTGATGCAAGTGGTGCATGGTGTTGCAACTGGAATGGAGATGGTATTGTTCAACGAGATAGAAGCACCTTCCCTCGACGCTTGAAGACTGGAAGATCTGCAAAAATGATAACAAGGAGTGGTTTTAGGATGTTTTTGTTTAGTTTAATTATGTCTTTTTATATTATGCTTTTGGTATTTTGGGTCGGTAAGTTAGGTTTCAATTATGGTTGTTTAGTTTGGGATTTAATTTCAAGGCATATGCCCAGGGGGGTTTTTGTGGTAGAAAGTAGATTGAGAAGAGCAATGTGTGCTCAAAATTGGTACTTTAGGAAATTAAATGTTGCATCTGGGATGGTGATGAAATATGTGTCCTTGAGGAGATTAAGCGCTAGCTTTGTAAGCTTATCTCTAGAAGTTAATCTAAGTTATTTATGAATAATTATAGTCTCAAATTCAAAATTTTGTGTTGCAATGTTCGTGGACTAAATGACAAGGACAAGAGGTTAGCGATACGCAAGACAATTTTATTAGAAAATCCAAATATTGTGTGCTTGCAAAAAACTAAACTATCCCAAATTGATGATAATTTAATAAAACTAATATGTGGATTGAAATTCAAAAAATATGTCACAGGGGATGCCAAAGAAACAAGAGGGCGTATATTATTATCTTGGAATGAAAATAATTTTACTTTAATAAACACTTTACATGGGACTTTTTGCTTGACAGTTCATCTTAGCCGAAATGAAGACAAAAAGGTGTTAGCCCTCACAGGGGTTTATGGACCATCCTGGGCAGCTGCAAGAGAAGACTTTTTTGAAGAATTACGATATCATAAGCCAAATGATGATATGCCATGGATGTTGTGCAGAGACTTTAACACAACACTAAATATAGAAGACAGAAGTAATCAACAACAAACTTGGAGAGAAAATTTAAGATTTGCTAGTGTTATTTCAGAACTGAACCTTATGAATCTAAACCTTGAAGGACGCCGCTTCACTTGGTCAAATGCAAGAGAGAATCCGACAATGGTCTGCCTAGATAAGTTCTTAATCTCTTCAGCTTGGAACATGACCTTTCCAAATTGCTCACAAAAATATCTATCGAACACATTGTCAGACCACTGTCCACTCTTATATTCAGCCACAACCAACTTTAAAAAATCTGCCTTCTTCAGACTCGAAATTTTTTGGCTTTCTTCGGCATAATTCAGAAAGGTTGTACATGAAGAATGGAGCAAGTCACCGACAGCTTCTACAGCCTTACAGTTGCATATCAAACTCACAAATCTTTAGAAATCAATCACCGATCGGACAAAGGAGAAACAAAAAAGATGAAGCATCAGATTATGATATGTAGAGATTTTTTTCAGTTGGATTGATAGGGTAGAAGAGATCAGGCAAACCATATCTCTGGAGAAATGGGTGAGAGCAGTGCTCAAAAGAAGATACACGGAACTTGTTGTAAAAGAGAAAGAAATGTGGAGGCAAAGAGCTAAGATTAAATTGGAAATTCAGGGGGATAGAAACACGAGGTACTTTCACAACATGGCCACATAAAAAAAAAGAAAAAATTCAATCAACATGGTGGAGCAAAATGGAAATCGAATACAAGCCAGAAAGGGATTGCGAAAGCGTTTTGGAACTTCTACAAAGATCTCATGGGTTCACATTCCTTGGAGGAAACACCACATATAAGCTGGAGTGCTCTTTATGATCAAACTCATGAACTAAACCATCTGGCAGAGGATATCACAAAAGAAGAAATTGAGAAAGTCATTTAAGAATGGTCGAAAAATAAAAGTCCGGGTCCAGTCAGACTCACGGGCAAATTCTTCAAAGTCTTCAAAGATCAACTACTCCCGAACATCCATGGAGCGCTCCTTTCGACAATGCAAGGTGATCAAACCCTCCA
This sequence comes from Carex kokanica, assembly GCA_025461125.1. Classification (NCBI taxonomy): domain Eukaryota; kingdom Viridiplantae; phylum Streptophyta; class Magnoliopsida; order Poales; family Cyperaceae; genus Carex; species Carex kokanica. The sequence continues at coordinate 2,991,982 of JAJGRX010000163.1, read as the reverse complement.
TCCATTAAATTCATCATACATCGTCTTATTACTTAAAAAAGAAGATGCATCCGAACCGAAAGATTACCGACCAATAAGCTTGATCCATAGTATACAAAAAATCATCTCCAAAGTGCTCGCAAACAGATTGCAAGGGGTGATTTCTAATCTCATCTTGGAAAATCAATTAGGGTTCCAAAAAGGTAAACAAATCACAGAGAGCTTCTTGTATGCTCAAGGAGTTCTCCAGTACACGTATGCAAATAAATTACCTTTTGCCATCTTCAAGGCCGACATCCATAAGGCATTCGACACAATAAGCTGGAACTTTCTGTTGAAGATAAAAGAAAAATTGGGGTTTCCAAAAAAATGGATTGAGTGGATTAAAAATTTGGTGCTGCAAGGTTCATCTCAAATCATTATCAATGGTTTACTTGGAAAGCGCATAAACCTACGAAGGGGAGTACGACAAGAAGACCCGATCTCACCATTGCTGTTCATTTTGGCAATGTACTTCATTCCGAGATGGCAAAACAAATTGGTACAAGCAGGAACATGGAAACTGCCACTGCCAAACATGCGACCGTGCCTACTTTATGCGGATGATGCTTTATTTTTTGTCAAACCTGAGAGCAACCAAATACAGGCACTGAAAATTCTATTGACAGTCTTCCAAAGAATCTCAGGCTTATCAATAAATATGTCCAAAACAGAGTTGCTAATCAATAGGGAATCTCAAAATTGGTCGCAACCTCTAGTTAGCATATTACAATGTCAACAAGGTAATTTCCCTTTTACCTACCTGGGTCTGCCCTTGTCAGACAGGAAACTCCCGAAAACAACCTATCTACCTCTTATTAATAAACTTAGTAAGAGACTGATGGGGTGGGCGACTTCGAACTTATCAATTGCGGGAAGACTGACTTTACTGAATGCAGTATTATCAGCAATCCCAACTTATTTCATGTCAGTTCTCCAATTGCCTTCATGGGTGATTGAGGAAATTGACAAAATAAGGTAGAATTTTCTCTTGAAAGGCACATATGCGACCTCATCCAAAATATATTTGGCAAATTGGGATCTCGTCTACACACTGAAATCAGTAGGGGGCTCGGAGTACTCGATTTAAAAACCTTCAACATGGCTCTTTTGACAAAATGGTACTGGCAATGGGTATCACCAGGGAAAAAACTTTGGAAGACTCTATACCATGACATCTTGTCTGACAACAAAGCAATACCACCGGAGCATCTATTCTTCCAAAAAACAATAAAAGATTGCATGGCCTTTGGTGACAGTCACATCAAAAGAACGCTTGGTTGAGGTGACACCATAAAGTTTTAGTCACAAGATTGGAGACTTGGGATCATCAAGCATCAATACACACATCTTTACGACCTGACCACAATGCCTCAAGCAACAGTCAAGCAGGTCTTCGAATTGGATGACATGGCATATTTATTCGAAGAAGATTTATCACTTAGACTGATCTCAGACATACAATGTGTACTAGCCTCATGGAGAAATTAAGGAAGCATCTCGATCGACCTAACAATACAAGACGGTGCAATATGGACAGGTTCAGCAAACGGCGCTTTCTCAGTTAACTCGGCCTATAAAATCCTCAAACCTGGTCCTAATGAGTAAACCCAGGGGCGGACCCATAAAGGCTCAGGGGTAGGCAAGTGCCTACCCCTGAAATTGAAATTTTTTTTGGACCCAGTATATATTTGAACCTGTGCCTACCCCTGGTCCAATACTGTGCCTACCCCTGACCCAAAGAAAAATAATAAGGCCCATTCCGTTATTTACAGCTAAATGCCACTGGAGAGAAATCCGAATACAGCTAAATCCGAATAATAAGTAAGGCCCATTATTTGCTACTTTTCTACTTTTTGCTACTTTTGCTACTTTTCGCTGCTAGAACAGTGGGACCAGAGAGCAAAACCAAAAAACTTCATTTGCTATTGCCTATTCCTGTTTGTCCCAAAAAAAATATTTTGCACTTTTATTATTATTTTGTGCCTACTCCTGATCAAATTCCTGGGTCCACCCTTGAGCAAACCAATATACATAGAATTTGGAAATTGAGGATTCCACCGAGAATGAAGGTATTCACATGGCTGGTATTACTCAACAAAATCCTAACTACAAATAACCTCATGAAGAGAGGTTGGAATCTACCTAGCTGGTGTGTCTTATGCAAGGTAGAAAGTGAGTCGGTCAGACATTTATTCTGCGGATGTGTTACTGCAATAGAGATTCAGATGACAACCATAAACAGATTTTCGATCGACCAATCAAAGGTAAGGGGCTCAAACATAGACATGTTACAACTCCTTACAGACTTGAAGATTTCCAAAAAGACTAGAGAAGTTATGGAAATCACACACTTCGTCACGTGGAGAGAAAGATGCAACATGATATTTAGAGATCAGAGCAAAACAACAAACGAGCTGGTGAAAGAGGTTTACAGTCAATGGTCTTATTTTAATTAGCATAAAATAAAATGTAACTTTACAAATTTTGTCATTTTAATTTTGGTCAAGACTTTGATTTCTGGGGTTGGGTTTTCTTGATTTTATTTTAGTTTAGTTTTCTTTTTTTCAATTTGGACTCGATGTGGAGTCTATAATTGTAAGGGGTGGGTACAGGTCTTAGATCAAGACCTGATAGTTTGTAAGCACCTTATTAATAATATACAAATAGGGACATGATTCCTATTTTCCATCAAAAAAAAGATTGTGGAGATTGATTGCTATGTAGATTAGACTTGTCTCGGTTGAGTATTGAAGAATACTGCCAGTATATTTGGGAATCAATAAATACAAAAATAAAAAATACCAATTTATGATAACAAGATAAAACTGATAATTATTAGTCAAATTATTGATGGTTCTTTTTCCTTTGCAGCATTTGGAAGATTACACAAGGTATCTTTCTGTTCAAACGGAAACATAAACCTTTTTTTTTTTTTTCCTACCATGTTGGATTGTTAGTAAATTGCTCAATTTATGGTTAGCAGTGTGAGCTGACAAAGTGTGGTAAAGGCCTTAACTGAATTTAGTTTACTTACTGTTGTACTATTAGTTTCAAAACAAGTCGTCAGGTTAATTTAGGACTAAATTATAGCACTTCATGCTAATATTTAACAAAACAGGTTTTGTTTTTTCAGAAAGTAAATGAAGATAAGCAGCCAAACCCATCGACACTTTCAAAATTATTATAGTTCCTCAAAGAAATCTATGGAAATCCCCCAATTGTGATCCATGAAAATGGTACTCTTCTCAGTTCTCAGCGTCCTACCTATTCAACTTGGCAATTTATTTTCATATACACGTGGACCGAAACAGATGCATGGTTCATTCATTTGGGCTCGTAGTTGGTGGATTGACAACCCAAATTGTTTTTGGGCCAATCTACTGGGCCAATTATTTTTGCTTTTGTGTTTGGTCTATGTAACAATGTTGGTTGAGTCTCTATGGCTTCTTATAATTAAGTAGTCTTTTATTTGTTGTGTTAAGAAAGAAAGAAAGAAATGTTATATTATTTAGAAGTTCAAATAATTAACATTTCCTCTGACGTTGGTTATTTATACCTAGCTAATTAATTACTTGATGATTACAGGAGCTCCTGAGATAGTCAATTCGGCAAGTTGTAAAAGAATAAGTTACCTCAAGCAATACCTTGAAGCATTGCATCTTTCAGTAAGGTAACTACTATAGTAACATTATATTGCTATTCAATCATTTCAATGGCGGAACCAATTCAATATTTTCTCTTCGTCTTCCGTCTGTCCCCCGTCTGTGAAATTCATCTCCCCAAGTATTTTACTATTTATACTTTTTGAGTCCCAAAAAGGAAAATGTATCATTCATCATGCCTCAATCCGTGCCCCCACACGCACTAAAGCACAAGTGTTTATACTTTTTAACCAAATATTTATATATATTATAACGATAATTAGTTATACTATTACAACTGATCCATCACTTACCAGTGCCTTTTCTTTTTTGGCATTCATTCAGTACTCCTGCGCCGCCTTCCTTTTTACCAGGTCTAATCTAAACTTACATTACACGCTTCTCTGGCCTTCAGTTTGCCCTCCTTCACTAAACATCCTTTCCATTTCCTTTCCTTTTCTTGTGCCCATGCTTCTGTACTTCCCTCGTCTCTAGTTTACTCTCCTTCACTTCTTTCGACATCTAAATTATCTAATACATTTTTTTCCGCCCCTCCCCTCCCCTCTTCTTGTCTACTGTGACAACACATGTCCTAGTATTATAATACCTTGTTCTAATATATAGTATAATAAATTAATAATTCTAAACATATATGCTTTAATAGTAGAAGCACAAGATTCAAAAGTATAAACAGTACCAGTTTCAGTTTTTTTAACAAAATAGCTTTTTATCATAATTAATAAGAGAAACACATGGTTCAAAAATATTAACACCAATCTAAGTTTCTTAACAAAACTACTTTCTTGTTGTCAATTTTCATTAGAATAAAACATGTTGTAATAGACTAATATATAGTATCAACATTTGCTATAAGTGTACAAGTACCTGATGCATAAGTATAAAGTATAAACACCAGCCAAATTAAGTTTCTTAACAAACTTTTTTATTATTCACTTACACTGCTATAAGAACCTGCTATAATTAATAGTATAAATATCTCTGGTAAAAAGTATAAACATCCATGTTAACAGCGATGCTGCATATGAAATAAAAACCTGCTAAATTGGACGAACATATTAGTATTATTTTTTTATAGCATATTTCGAAAAAAATTAAAATTATCCAAATTTTATATATAACATCTGAATTTCACAATTTGCTATATATATATTTTTTATTCGGAGTTACTGATCAGAGTCAAAATGATGATGAATTACGTAGGATTTTGCTTAGGTTTTGCATATTATCTCACACTTATGTTTAATTAATTAGAGAAAAAAGCTACTGTCACATTGCTTTATGTTTTATTGCAAAAAACAGGTTTTGAGACTATTTCACATCAAATGGAGCAAAAATCAGGTCAATCGGACAAGTGACGCTCATCGACTAAAGCCCTGTTATAGTCCGTATTAGTTGATACGGACTAGGAGATAGTGTGATACGCATTAAACCCCTCAGCGATAAGGTGTGAATACGGACCGTATCAGTCAATACGACCCGTAACCAAGGCGCCCTTTGGGGAATAACTACCACAAGCGTGTCCAGACCGTGTTTCTTGGCCTCCACTCATCTCTAGACGTCCCCTCACTCCTATATAAAGCCCCTGGACAGAAGAGGAAACCATCTTTGTAATTTTTGTAATTATGGTTAGATTTGATTGAAGTGAGAAAGAGAAGAGTGTTGTAATGATGCCGTTCCGCGGCTAAGTTCTTTTCTTAAGGGCTAGACAGTAAACCTTGTTACTCATGATGCTTTGATATATATATTTTCTGTTGATTGAAATGCTTTTGCAATTTATTCTCCCTTCACCTGATTTCGATGATCTAGCTTAATCCTAGAGTAGTGACAGTACTTTATTGGTAGAAAAAACTAAGATGGACGAGTCAGTCTCGTTGGGACTCATTAGATTTATGTGAAGAAAACATTCGCGGAAAAACCATAAATTATAACTACAAAACGCAAACCAAGTTCCGTCATTTGCGTAAGATAACTCGCAGTGTCTTATGTAGTAACTTGTGTATTTAAGAGATTCGTCATTTGCGTAAGATAACTCGTAGTGTCCTATGTAGTATCTCGGTGGAAGTCCCGTCATTTGCATAAATGACTCGCAGTATCCTATGTAGTGTCTTCCATTAACAACAACAGGAAATCAGACCCGACAGGAATAGAATATCAAAGAGGATTGAGTAGCAATGGTGTGCCGAAACTCTAGGAATTCTCATCTCTATCTTTATTTTAATTACTTTTAATTGTTGCCAAATTTACATTGATCACAATTCCAACTCTCAATTTTCAGATTTTGTCTAGTCTTTCGAAATATTGTGATTTGATCGCTCAAGACTGTAGACCAATATTCCCTGTGGATTGTTACACCAAAAGGTATAATACAAAGTTTCAGTACAGTAAACTGTATTTTTTAACCTTAAATACACTTTCGGTTCAGATTGCAAGTATACAATTCTATCGAGTAGTATATTATCAGGTATCGATCACAGAGACGGTTCAAGTCTTAACTAGAATTCTACCTAAATTAAATAAATACTAGAAGTTTGAAAATGTTGGTTTGGTGTTTATGGTTCCTAACAGTTCAATGACAGTAATTAAATGCAAGAAAGTAAATCAACTTGGTTTAAATCAATAGTAAAAAGCGTTTCCAGGGTTATGACTTCATCTCAGTTCTGCCTCGAGGTACCCGGTCCGTGCAGTGTCCTACACGGGCCGTGTCCAGTGTACACAGGCCGGGTACTGTCGTACACGGTCCGTGTAGCCCTCGAGTGAATGCAGTAATTATTATTTCTTTATGTTGTTCCTTTGTGTAGGGTTCTGCTGACCAGACCTAATGTTTCTAAATCTTAACTGTCGTTTGTTGGTTCATTAACTTGGTATGGAATTGCAATATGTGCCCTCGTCGGGTTCTAGACCTCAACTATCGTATATTGGTCTGAATTACCTAGTTGCTTATTTGGTATACTAAAGGTAACCTCATTCCGTCGATATGAGAAAATATTCACCTGTCGGCTATTACTTGGTTTCACCTTTCGGATCACTAATCCTACCTCATGTAATTATTTGGTTGAGAGATTATAAGGGCCAAAGTACCTTCTAGATGTGCGCATACATCTAGTGGTAAACCAATAAAAATCAAACAATTTAATCTAAGTAATTAAAATCAAACACAATCAAGCAAACACAAATTTCAACATAAGGATCGAATAACTAACATGCAAAAACAAAACATTCGACTACATCATAACCCTAGAAACTAAAAGTCTACTCAAACATAGTTCTAAAACAGATAAAAGAAATGATAAAAGGAATAGCCATGACAAAACCCGAAGAACAAGGAAGATCCGTCGAAAACTCACGTCTTTCGCTTCTCAACTTCGTCTCCAAGCTTAGCCGCCAAGACCAAACCCTAGAAAATGCTTCTCTGCTCCAGAATTAATTCTCTAGTGCAAGAAATCATGCTTATAAGCTTTTCTGGCCGACCTTCCTTCAATTGGCCTTATTTTCAAATTCTGAATCTATTTTCGGAAATGCTTGACAAGGCCCGTGTGAAATGCTACACGAACTGTGTACCTGTGTCTCTAGCTCAGATTGTAGATCTTCTCACAAGCTTTCTGAAAAGTGGTCATACACTCAAAACGGAGTTACGAGTCAAAATCTATGACCGTTTTAATTTCAGGTGCTGAAATTTTAGCATCATATACAGGTCGTGTGGATGGTGTCCTGGTCATGTCTGTGGTCGGGTAGAGGGTTGTACGGTCCACATAAGAAGGTACACGGACCATATATAAACCTTTGAATTTCATATTCTTCCTCGGTTTCGCCCGTTTTCTGCAAAGTAAGAACAAATCCATAGCAGTACCACATTCTAAAGATATTCAATGAAATAAACACGATTTGACAGTTTTAGGCACAGGTTTTGGTACAAAGTTTGGTCAGAATATCGATAAGAAAGCGAGATATCATGGATCGACCTCGATTATACTACTCGATAAGGATTGTGCGATTGCGATCCGAACTGATAACATTTCCGAGTTTATAAATTTTAAAAGATAACATCGCTCTCTTTTGAGTGATCAAGCTTTTTGGCACCGTTGCCGAGGAATAACAGTTTATTGTGCAAGACCTCGTGAGACGCCCTTGCTGTGACCATTGAATTCAATCAATTAGAGACGCCTAGATTTTTAATTTTCTGCATTTTTATTTTTTTTCTTTTCAATTTCATTTTTATTTTTATTTTTATTTTATCTTTCCGTTTTCAGTTTAAATTTCATATTTTCTTTTCTTTTTTAGGATACTACACGCTGGCCGAATCATCCTTATGGAGATCCCTGAGGATTGCAAGTAGGAGAGGACAATTTGCTTCTCTATCACCGATAAAGACCAATCATAGTCTTTCCTCAAGTTACTCTGAAAGCGAAGAAGACTCAGATTCAGTTAACATGAAAAACCCACCGAACGAATAGATTCACAACAATCCACCATTCAACAATCAAAATGGATAAGAAGACAATGGTGATAATAGTGCAGCGAGATCCAGACTTCTACGAGACTATTGCGTACCGCACGTGAACGATCCTAACTCAAGCATAAACCCACCGAGTAAACCAAACCCTGAATTTTTGTATAATATTCCCAATGTGAATTGCATTCAATAATTTGACTTCTTCTCTAAACACACTCCGGTATCTTTCTCTCCGTATATATTACAAAACAAACTATATATTGTGGAAGGCAGATTATTTGTATTATATGATCACTACAAAACAAAGCGCAAAACTATAAAAAGCTCACAGAATTTACCATGTACACATACTTAATTTACATTTTACAAGGATGATTTCATGAATTCATCAAAAGCATTGTCACGGTTCGCATTAATTTTACTTCCCAAAAATTTGGCGTACCAACGGGCTGAACTTCTCTGGTACCTGGGCCTTTCCTCGTCACTGAAATCAACACCAAAGAGGCCGTACCGGGTGGTATAGCCAGCCATAAATTCCCAGGTATCCATTAAAGACCATACAAAATAACCCTGCGTGTTTGAGCCATTCCTGAAAGAGAAAAGAAATTTGGGTCAAAATAATTGAAAAGGAATGTACCAAAATATGAGATTCTTTTTTTCTCCGGTTAGTAAATTATTTGTCTAATTCCTAAGATTTATTAAATCAGGCAAAAATAAATTGATGATCTCAAACTGCACAACAATTATCTAATTACTGAAATTGGGGGGTGGTGTGGTCAATAGTCAATAGTCAACAACAAAGGCAAGTAGGAAATGATGATCAACTTATCATAGATATAATTAATTACCTTATGGAAAGCTGCAATGCTTCTAGATATTGCTCTAGGTAATTTACTCTGAAATCATCCTCATATACCATTGCTGTGGTTGTTGGGTCAACAACTTCAGGATCTCCTGCGGTTGTCAAATGAGGCTTAAATAATTATCTTATACAATTAATGTACTTTCTATAGAATGGTAAAAGGAAAAGATCTAAAAACCATGATACCCACCTCAACTAACAAAATCAAAGAAATAAAGCAAAAACATGGCCAACTATCTTTCACTTTAATGTTGTAGAAATATGTTGCATTTTGCTTCTTGAAAATTCACTAGTTACAAGATCAAGAGGTTGTTGGGGTCAGAACACCAAACCCAAATAATTGAACCTAAAATTATTTAGAAAGTAAAGAAAAATTTGAGGTTACCATTTTCATGTATCAGAGTCAGAGGATTTCCATAGTATTCTTTGACATGGTCCAATAATTCCGAAAGACCCCATGGGGATGGCGCGAAGAGATCATCCGTATATTTTTGCAAGAGAGCCTGTTTTATTCAAAAAGTTTCATGACAGATAAATTTTAGCTCTCAATAAATAAATAAATCAAGTGAAATCGTTTGAAAGCAGGTAAATAAGACAGACAAGTACTATATGTAAAGGAACAGCTTTTGTTTATTCAACTGATACAACAGGTACAGCTTTTGTTTCTTCTTTTGTTTATGTTTTTTGGTACCAGATGTGACCTGTGTTGGGTTTTTTTCCCAAGAGTAAAATGTCGCATAAGTACCATAGTAAAATGCATTCGGTACCAGATGCATTCTCAAATAACAATTCTTCTACGGGTTTGTGTAGGAATGTCGCATAAGTACCATAGTAAAATGCATTCGGTACCAGATGTGACCTGTGTTGGGTTTTTTTTCCCAAGAAGTACCCTTCTTTTTTAAATATCTCAATGTATGCACACAAAGTGTATGACAAAATATTTTAATGTTATTTCCAGTTGCTTATCAGATTCATAACAATCTATAATCCAAAACTCCACAATTATGAACATCAAAACTAAGAACGGGAAAGAATGTGCTTGCATTTAATAGGTTTAGACACACCTTATCTAAGCTTCCAGAAAAAGGTGCTGCAACAAAAGGAAAAAAATAGTGTCACAAATTAATGACTTAATTTTAAATTATTTATAACTAATTGATACGAATTTGCAGATTGTTGCACTAGTCCTTGACGAAGTTCTTTTTCCTGAACTGACCATGTTCTGATCATAAGTTAAATCACAGTGTTGACCAAGTCAACTAAAGCAAGCAAGATTTGTTAGAATTCTTAACAATAGTTGATTAGACTAACTAGTTTGTTATAAGATTGGTATACTTGTATAATGTGACTATAAATACATTAAGTATGTGTACTAAAGAAGGAATCAATAAAATACAATTTCATTCTATTTCTTTCCTAAATTCCAGTCTTGACTTAGTTGACTTACCTGGTATTTTTATAGCCACGTCATGCATGTAGTCGCGAAGCTGGTTCTTCAACTGGCTTGTGTCAGCTTGAACAGAAATGGTAGCATAATGGTTGAGACCAATGAAATCATATGACCCCTTGATTCTTCTAGAATCTTCATCTGTGAAAACCGGCAAGCGGGATCCTACGATCTTTCTCATAACGGTCGGGTAGTTCCCAAACACCAATGGATCCATTAGCCTAAATGAAGGTATGTAGATGACAGTCGGATTTATAAAACTAGTTGTAAAGATTAGTGAAAATTGGAGATGAAAGAAGAAAACTTTTAAACTAACCATCCAATATGAAAATCAACAATCCTCCTTGCTGCAGCTATGTCTGCTGGATTTTCCGTGGCTGACTTGAACCACATTGCCAGTAACGTAATACCTATTTTGCCCCCTTGCTCTGCCTACAATTCAATATGCATGTTACTTAAATGCAAAAGCAAAAAATAAATTGAGTATTCTGTTCAGCTAATTTTGCTTTTTTTTTTGGTTCTTCCTTTCCCTTTCATTTTTATTTTGAAATACTGGTTTATAAGATAAAGAACCTGGTACTTCTCTCTATAGAGGGAGACAACTGATGCATGGCCAAGCAACAAATTGTGAGTCACAATGTACGGCTCGATTGTGGAGTTGCCGGCTGTACAGTTAGCGGAACCAAAAGGATAGGAGCATCGCTCAGGTGGGAAAGTCCCTGAATCATACCCACCAATTGGTTCGATATTAGGCTCGTTGAGAGTAATCCAGTTTTTCACTCTGTCGCCGAATTCTCTGAAGCATACATCTGCATATGCAGTGAAGTCATCTCTGAAATTTGTCAAATCAAAGAACTAAATTATTATCCTGACCTGTCATGCTGGTTGAGAAGTAAATAAAGTACCACTCAGGTTTAAGTTGGGTTAAATTTTAAGGTAGAGCATATATCAGTGTCAGTAGGCTTTTGGTTGATTTGGGAAATGTGTTAGGTGTGCCGATATACAGGGGTGGATCTGGTAAGGTCCAGGGGTAGGCGTGCCTATCCCTGAATTTTGAAAAATAATTTTGGCACATGTATTTTTGGAATATTGCTAGAACAAGTTTGTCTACTCTTGAGCCGAATTTATTTTCTTTCCCGAGCAACTCATTTTTTTGCCAACTCGTTTCTTTTCCTGCCCAACTCATTTCCTTGCCTACCCCTGGCCCAATTCCAGCCCCGGACACATGGCGTATGCCTTATATATTGCAGAAGAAGGTAATACCAGATGAAACCATCGGGCAATCCCACAATCAAAGTGGGCCATACCATGCAGTGGTGGAGATAAGGGACAGTTATCGTCCCCGACTGCCACTGGAATTTTATAAAAAAGGCCCTTAATATTTTATTAATTTACAAATTCATTTAAAATTCTTACATTTCACCTTAATTGACACCACTATAATTTCTGCTTCATCATTGTTGTTGTTACAATTTTAAGCTGTCAGACTTCTATTGAACAACATCTGATTTCTATTGAATGGATGTATTGCGGATAGAAAAAGACATGAAGTTGTGTTCGGATGGGTTCTGGTTGTAATTTTTTCATCCCCAGACACCCTATGCTATGTATATGTTCTTTTACTAAAAATAAACAAAGTATATTAGAGGATAAACGGGAAGTGTACATGAACTTGGTGCTTAATAGCCCGTTATACTCTTTGTCAAGAGCTAGTGGTAGATCAAAATGGTACAATGTGACATGAGGCTGTATCCCTGTAAAATGTAACCAAAGTTTGTCAACACTTCTCAAAATCGGTTATTTGGTCAGGAAAAGCATCTTAAAATTTTGTCGAGCATAATTAGATATTGTGATATACGCACCATAACTCAAGAGCTCATTAATTAAATTATTGTAGTACTGCAATCCCTTGGGATTAATCTCGCCTCTCCCATCTGCACCAGACAAAAAATCTTGAAATTAGCACTTAAAATGATATTAAAATTACAACACAGTGAGATTGCTAAATTTTGTGATTATTTCAGCTCATATTGCTACGAAACGATCCTTTTTACATATTAGTATTATTTCATTTATATCATTTGTACCTGGAATAAGTCGAGGCCATGCAATTGAAAACCGATAAGCATCGAGGCCCATCTCATGCATCAACTTTACATCTTCCTATATAATTACATGAAACAATAACAAAAAAAAGAAAAGAACATTAAATGAGATCTGTTTGTGTCATTTTTTCAGGTTAGTTGATGCATACATTTGAAAATACTTGAAGAGGCACAATCTTAAACTTGCCTTGTATTTGTGGTATTGGTCAGCTGCTACATCAGCATTGCTGTGGTCGGCCATTTGTCCTGGCAATAAAAAATGTTGATCTTAATTTCAATTGAGATAGTTTTTCTATTTTAAAATTATTTTATGGATGACTAAACAAATCAACTTGAATCAAAATAAATATAGCCTGTACCTAATTTACAAGTTTTCCTTTCTACAGTTTTGAATTGCACTGGGTGAATTTGTGTGGACAATGGTCCCAAATGGAGACCAGGCCTGAATAAAATAACTAACCAGCATGGCAAAAGGGGTCCCAAATGCTTGGTTTCCTTCCATCCTCTGCTGCTGCTCCTTCCACCTTTAAATTCATCATATCTTCTAATAAATAATATAACACAAGCCTCCCCACTCACCACTCAATTTTATCACACCTAATCCCTCAATTAAGCTTTAATTCGTGTGTACTTGATTTTGCATGGATGTTAATCCTTTGGCACGAATCTTAATGCTGATCAAACGGCTCTAACCAGAAATTAGACCTTCTTTTTCTCCAACGTCCATCGGACGGTCCCTGATTCCCTCAGTCAAAGCTTTTTCAGAACAAAAATGATAAAGAAAATCTTCGTACCAGCATCATTTCTGTTTGTTTTCTTTCTTTTTTTGTTAATTTTGGTATGAATTTTGTTGTGGAACTTTGTGGCTGTGTGCCAATGAAATCCAATTAGAGAGAGAGAGAGAGAGAGAGACCTGAAAAGCAGAGGTACCGGCACCGAATATAAAATCCGACGGGAAGTCATCTCGACTGAGCGCTGCAATAGGCTTTTCCTCACAAAGAAGAAGAAAAAGGAAACACAAAGACAAGCAGTACGACTGTAGAACTAATTTCGCCATGGCAAAAAGCTAGTAACCTACTTTCCTTTCTTACTTTACTCTCTTCTTATAAGCTGAGTGTGAGTGAGACAGAGATGCTCTGTTTTTTTCTATCTCCAGTCAAATTGCAACGTTCAAAATCTACGAATGTCTAGAAATAGGTACATTTTTTAAAGCTTACGTGCTTCTCTTCTGGAAGGTTGACTAGAACGTATGTTGATGTCATTGTGTGGTTCCCTCATTTTCTCTTATAAAATGCCTCCGCGCGTATACAATGACGTCACTAGGTTGATTGATTCGATTTTTGTTGTACACGTGGAGTAGGTCGGCTGGGTCCTCGTCCTTGTATTCTATGACAACAAATTCTGTTCATGCGTTATTTATTACTTTCAGAGATGTGTATCTATCAGTTTCTTTTTATTTTTCTTTTTGTTGCACAAACGGCCAAACTATCTATCATCGTTTTCACGGCAAAAGAAATAAATACGGAACTCCCGGGTCTCGACAACGACACGACGACATCCTGGAATCCGTATCCTCTGCATTAACTCAAAAGAGAATCTTATGAGTTAACGAATCTTGACTGCTTAATCTGTTTCAAAATTTGTGCGAACTAGATATGCACTAATATTAAAGGGCCCCTATGTTATAAACTTGAGCCGGATTTGCTCCGTTTAAAATCAGACGATTGAAATTCATTAACTCAAAATATTCCCTTTTGAGTTAAATGCAAAGAATACGGATCAGACATCCAGGAGGTCACCATATCAAAAGAATATAACTTTTTGGAGACTTCATTTGCCAACATTTTTAAAAATACCCACGGTCTGAACTGAATCGCTAAATCTGTCCACGAGTGCTCGGAAATTTTAAATATGCCCAAACCGGCCAATAAATGGCCGGTCCCGTGATTTTTTTTTTTTTTTTTTTTAGAGAAAAATAGCTAAAATGCTGAAATCTAACACTAAAAAATCGAATTGTTTTTTTAAATATTTGTTAGAAAATACGCTATGAATTGGGCCGATTTTGTGCTAAAATACGGTAAATTACAATAATTATGCTAAACTATGGTAAATTTACTAAAATGCTGAAATTACAATAATTATGTAGAATTATGCTAAAATACGGTAAATTACGCTAAATTACGTATGAATAGGGCCGATTTTATGCCATCTTTCATAAATCATAAAAAATAGTAAAAAAATTTCAAAAATTTCAAAAATTGGTATTCTACAAGTTCATTATATAACTAACTTACTGAGCTACGTAGATTGGAGAATAGAAATGAAAATCTTAATCGGAAACTTCAACTGAAGTTTTGAGGTTCTTCCCTTTGTATTTTGGCGATTCTGAAATTTGAAAAACCGCATAGCAGCGCATTTTCACAAGCTTTCCGAAAAGTGATCATTTGCTGAAATCGGACACTCGAGCGCCGTTTTATGGTCGTTTGAATTTTCGTCGTCGTTTTTCGCTTTCTCAGTGAAGATATCATCCCTATTCATACGTAATTTAGCGTAATTTAGTGTATTCTAACATAATTCTACATAATTATTGTAATTTCAAGTAATTTAGTGTAATTATGAGTAACAAGGTTTATGAGTAACAAGGTTTATGAGTAATCAACAGAAAATATATAAATCAAAGCATTATGAGTAACAAGGTTTACTGCCTAGCCCCTAAGAAAAGAACTTAGCCGCAGAACGGCATCATTACAACACTCCTATCTTTCTTACTTCAATCACCGAAATTTTTAAATATAGCACAGATCCAAAAAACATATACCAAAACGGCACTTTTTGGCCATAATTCCAAATTTAGCACTGCCGCAGATTGGCTGAGCGGCCCCATTTCCTGGGGACCGCAGATCAGCTGAGTGGCCCCTGAAATGGGGCCGCATATCGGCTGAGCGGCCCCCTGCCTTCATAAGCCGATCCAGGAGAGAGAGAGCCATTTCACACTCTGATCCCCTCTCTCTCCTGGACAAGAGCTTCTTCTCCTGTAAGTTTTTTTCTCTCTTTTCTTTTCATTTTTTTTAAATATTCAGTAGATTAATAATTAATTTAGTTAATTTTTAATTTTAAGTTTCTTGTGTATTGGATTCAAAATGGCTCTTATGGTATCAATTTATACTGGTGGTGATGTTTTAACAGGTCCTAATGGGGTTTATTATAGTATCGGACCTGTTACTGTGATTTCGGTATTACCGGGTACTGATTATGTGGGGCTTAAATCGAGTATATGTCAGAACTTGGGATTGGATCAGGGCCAGTATGACCTTAAAATTGAGGCCAAGATTAGTATGCCGACTAGTTCAGCACAAACCTGGTTCCAACTCTTTCCAATTCAGAATGAGGGAGTCTGGCAGGTATTGTACAACCAAACTGTGAGTTTTTCTGGGGGTACATACAAGATAATTGACCTATATGTGGAGGTTACTAGAGTCCGGTGTACCAACCCAGCTATGAGGTTAATTCAGGGTCGGAGTCGGGGTAACTCATCCGGCTCTAGTCCGTCCCCTGTCCAAATTGACTAACCGTCCAGTAGTCGAGCCCCATTTCAGAGGGATCAACCGTCCAGTAGTCGGCCCTCCCGTCGGGCCCCCACCCAGACTGACCAGCCTTCATCTAGTCGGAGCGCTCATTGGGGTCAATCTTGTGATCCGGATAAAAGTGCTGAATCAGAGGATTCGGAATTACAAGAGGCAGAGGAAAATTGGGGTGATGAAAATCCTAAGGGTACAGGCGATCATAGTGACGAGGAAGATACCGGGCCTTTTCTTGGACGGCCAAGGACTTTCGTAATGGATAGCGGTTTTTGGATAATGGATCGCGGGTTTCAGCACCCGTGTTTGGCTTTCAATGACACATCAGCGTTTCAGCCCACAAATTCGAGTTTGTTTAGAAGGAGGGAGGTGTGTGAGAATGAACTGTCTGAGGGTCAAATATATGACTCAAAAGAGGCCATGAAGAGCGCAATTGCCAAGTTTCACATAGTTTGCAACAAAGAGATAAGGAATACGCACAGTAGTACCACCAGAATTAGGTTCAAGTGCAGTGACAGTAGATGTGGCTGGTACATACTCGCAAAGGCCACAGGTTACGGTACACAATGGCGTATTTCAAAGTGCCCAACACAACATTCATGTCACGCGGATGCGACAAGAATTGATCATGCACAGTTGTCGGCTAGTATGGTTGCCGATTGCATATCGGCTCACATGAGGAACGACGTTGATTTGAGTATCAACACAGTAAGGATCGCTGTTGCTGAAAGATACAACGGTCAGATACCGGCGTACAACAAACTGTGGCGTGGCCGTGAGTTGGCAATTGCCCGCCAGTTTGGTAGTTTGGAGGGGTCGTACTCTCTTATAGTTTCGTTGTTGGAGGCAATCAAGAGAAAGAACCCAGGTACTAAATTGTCACTTATTTTTTTACGTCATTGTAATAAAATCAACAATTGAACTTATTTTTTTAATTTATTGACAGAAATATTGTTTGAGGTGACCTCATTTCCTACCGGTGAAACTGGACCATGGAGGTATTTACATAGGGCGGCTTGGGTATTTGGACCGTGCATAGATGCTTTTCAACACATCAGACCAGTCATCACCGTTGATGCATGTTTTTTGTCAAGCCGGTACAAAGGTAACTAATTTTTTTTATTATCTTTACTTAACTTAGTTGTTTTAAAATTTTGGAATTAATTTGATTATTTTAATACAGGCAAGTTATTGATGGCAACCGAGTACGATGCAGAAAACCAGCTTCTCCCGTTGGCTTTTTCACTGGTAGAATCAGAGAGTTTCGAAGATTGTGCGTGGTTCATGAAATGGTTGCGCCGCAATGTGATTCGCTCCAGATTCATGTGTGTAATAACTGATAGGGGCAAAGGTATAAAGAAGGTGTTCAGACAAGATGATCTGGGGTGGAACGATGAGGATGAGGATCAATGTGTTCACCATCTTTGTGCTACTCACATAGCCGAGAACATGACGAAAAACGGTTGTAGTGAGGCGGCAATCAAGTTTTTTAGGATATGTGTGGCTAAGAGAAAGATGAGGAGATACGAGCAAGGAA
The DNA here is from genome assembly GCA_025461125.1 of Carex kokanica. Classification (NCBI taxonomy): domain Eukaryota; kingdom Viridiplantae; phylum Streptophyta; class Magnoliopsida; order Poales; family Cyperaceae; genus Carex; species Carex kokanica. The sequence continues at coordinate 2,974,320 of JAJGRX010000163.1, read as the reverse complement.
TGCAAGCAATGGGGGACGTATGTGACCGCGCTCTCAATTGGCTGGACGGTGTGGGTAAGTATTTGGATCAAGATGAGAACGAGTGCCCGAAACCATGGAAGATATTCCAAGCGCTGGACGGCGGTTACCGTTGGGGAATTATGACTACAAACGGTTCCGAGTCGCTAAATAATGTTTTCAGGTCATCTCGTAGGTTACCGGTGGCAGCAATAATTGAAGACACATTTTACAAATGTCTCACATGGTTTGCGCAAAGGAGGGCCAAAGCGCTAAATGAAGCCAGTCATGGTCAACAGTTCTCGTGTCGTGTGCATGAGGTACTTTTATTTATAGTTTTTTCTTCATAATTTTTTAGTAACTTTGTTAAAATGATCTGACTTCTTCATTATTTTTTAATTTTTCTTAGCTTATTAATCACCGGTTCGAGAGGTCCAATACTATGAAGACGCTTGGGGGGTTTGGCCACAACAACGAGTTCGAGGTAACCTCTACACAAGAGAGAGTTCACTCTTACATACCTGACGATTCTGGCCGGTTTACCAAGGCTAATTTCAAATACACGGTTCTCATCAGGGATGATCACATGGTGGAATGCACATGCCAAAAGCCTCAATTGGACAGAATACCGTGTTCTCATGTTCTGTCTGTGTGCCGTCTCCGAGGCATCGACCCTGGCTGCTTTGTTAGTCACTACTACCACATCCGGACACTGATCAACACATGGAGTGCTGAATGGCATGTGTATGAAAATCAGTCGGAATGGCCTGCAAACGAGGGCCCTGTACTTGTTCCAGAAGATAAAAATATTGCTTTGGGCAGAAGAAAACACAACAGGATTCCGATGTGGATGGACGTACTACATCAGAGGAGAAGAGGACACCAAGCCGGCCGAGATACAATTGAAAGACAAAACAGAGCTGCTCGAGATGCACGAGGTAGTTAATTTTTTTTACTAATCAATTGCAACTTTTAAGAAAAATATTTAAACAATCATATTTAACAGTCTACTATTTCAAAATTTGCAGGTTGAGAGCCGTACCAATGGACTGGATGTTTATTTAGTTTTAATTATATTCGTAGACTATGTCAGATACTGGACTTATTTGTTATATTATGTCTCTTATTTTTTTTGTTAGTTTGTTATTTGTTATTTGTTTTGGTTATTTATTTATTTTGTTCATTATATCACTATCTCCTCGTACAAAAAAAATATTTGAACCACACGACATATATAAAATATTTCAAACGAACGACATTTCTAAAATAACTTGCGGCAAAATACATAAATTTAAACAACATTACAAACTAAAACGCAAATACAATTATTTTTATAACACAATCACCAAAAAAAAACCTATTTCGTAATAAAAAAAAAGGGGACCGCACAGCCGATCTGCGGCCGTGCTAAATTTGGAATTCCGGCCAAAAAATGCCGTTTTGGTATATGTTTTTTGGATCTGTGCTATATTTAAAAATTTCGGCTTCAATCAAATCTAACCCTAACTACCAAAATTGCAAAGATGAGTTTATCTTCTGTCCAGGGGCCTTATATAGGAGTGCGATGACGTTTGGAGATGAGTGGAGGACAAGAAACACGGTCTGGACACGCTTGTGGCAGTTATTCCCCAAAGGGCGCCTTGGTTACAGACTATATCAGGTGATACGGTCTGTATTCACACCTTGTCGCTGAGGATTTTAATGCGTATCACGCTATCTCCTGGTCCGTATCCGGCTAGGACTGTATCAACTAATACGAACCGTAATAGGGCCTTAGTTGATGAGCGTCGCTTGTCCGATTAACCTGATTCTTCCTCCATTTGATTTGAAATAGTCCCAAAACCTGTTTTCTTAAATAAAACACAAAGAAGGGTGGTAGTAACCTTTTTATCTAATTAATTAAACATAAGTGTGAGATAATATGCAAAACTAAGCCAAACCCTACGTAATTCATCATCATTTTGACTCTGATCACGCCTCCCAACTTGAATTGTTGCTTGTCCTCAAGCAACAGCATCCCAGCTAGTCAAAGGTCCGGTTTAAGTTAAACCATACAATCTCAAGGACTTCATGCTAATATTTAACAAAACAGGTTTTTTTCAGAAAGTAAATGAAGAAAAGCAGCCAAACCCATTACCCATCGACACTTTCAAAATTATTACAGTTCCTCAAAGAAATCTATGGAAATCCCCCAGTTGTGATCCATAAAAATGGTACTCTTCTTAGTTCTCAGCTTCCTACCTATTCAACTTGGCAATTTATTTTCATATACGCGTGGACCGGAACAAATGCATGGTTCATTTATTTGGGCTCGTAGTTGGTGGATTGACAACCCAAATTGTTTTGGGCCAATCTACTGGGCTATGACTGAAACATATACCATATTCTAAAACAACATATGATCTGGTTTAACATTTTTACCATATTAAAAAATTATATTTTATATTTCAATACTCAAAAAGTTCGTTTTAATATGAGTGTAGGTTCAAAATCTAATAGTCCTACTAAAAATGATTTGACAACTTGAAACAATCTCATGCTCTAAAAAACCAAAAGTAAATTGTCCTGGGCCAATTATTTTTGCTTTTGTGTTTGGTCTATGAAATTCTGAATTCATCTCCCTAATTATTTTACTATTTATACTTTTTGAATCCCAAGAAGGAAAATGTATCATTCATCATGCCTCAGTCCGCCGACATTTTTAATATTACCCTAAGTTAATTAGAGATTAATAAATTTGCCCACGAGTGCTCTGAAATTTTAAATATGCCCAAACCGGCCATTAAATGGCCGGTCCCGATTAAAAATCCCGACCGGCCATTTAATGGCCGGTCCCGAGATTTTTTTTTTTTTTTAGATTAGAGAAAAATAGCTAAAATGCTGAAATCTAACACTAAAAAATCGAATTATTTTTTTAAATATTTGTTAGATTACTTTTTTGATAGCATATTTATACTAAATGCACTATGAATAAGGCCGATTTTGTGCTAAAATACGCTAAATAACTTGAAATTATTTAATTTATGCTGAATTACACTAAATTACTTGAAATTACAATAATTATGTAGAATTATGCTAAAATACGGTAAATTACGCTAAATTACGTATGAATAGGGCTGATTTTGTGCCATCTTTCATAAATCATAAAAAAATTGTAAAAAAGTTTCAAAAATAATAAAAATTGGTATTCTACAAGTTCATTATATAACTTATATGTAAATTAAATATTGAACATTATTTAATTTATTCTACAAAAATGTCGGCGGATTGAGGCAAAAAAAAAAAAATTACGTAGGATCGGATCTAAGCAAAAAAAAAAATTTTACATATAAGTTTATGATTTTTGTTAGATGAAAATTCAATATTTATACTAAGGGGTAATTTTAGAATTTTGATCATCATCTCATGCTAAAATCACTTGAATAAAGCATTAATTAATTGAATTTTGTTACCGTTGCTGTTGTTTATATTATTAGGACTGAGGTCGAGTTTACGAAGTGATGTTAAATTGAACCATGTTTCCAATAATTTTGAAGTGCTTAATTAATATCTAATAAATAAAGTATTCATCAATTGATCTTAAATATCAAAAATATTACAGATTAGTACAGTTTTAGCGATTAATTGACAAAGGTCAGAATTATTGGACTGCTCACTGAAATTTCAGCTTTTCTGAATTCTGACCTCTGTCAATTAATCGCTAAAATTGTACCAATCTGTAATATTTTTGTATAGAGAAATTATATTATATGGAAACTAGACTTTCATACCTTTATTTTGATATAAAGAACACAAAAATCCATGTAGCCATTTTCTCTAAAATGAATTTTGAATCTGACCAAAATTATAGGACTGCTCACTGGAATTTCAGCTTTTCTGAATTCTGACCTCTGTCAATTAATCGCTAAAATTGTACCAATCTGTAATATTTTTGTATAGAGAAATTATATTATCTGGAAACTAGACTTTCATACCTTTATTTTGATATAAATAACACAAAAATCCATGTAGCCATTTTCTCTAAAATGAATTTTGAATCTGATCAAAATTATAGGACTGCTCACTGGAATTTCAGCTTTTCTGAATTCTGACTTCTGTCAATTAATCGCTAAAACTGTACCAATCTGTAATATTTTTGTATAGAGAAATTATATTATATGGAAAGTAGACTTTCATACCTTTATTTTTATATAAATAACACAAAAATCCATGTAGCCATTTTCTCTAAAATGAATTTTGAATCTGATCAAAATTATAGGACTGCTCACTGGAATTTCAGCTTTTCTGAATTCTGACCTCTGTCAATTAATCGCTAAAACTGTACCAATCTGTAATATTTTTGTATAGAGAAATTATATTATCTGGAAACTAGACTTTCATACCTTTATTTTGATATAAAGAACACAAAAATCTATGTAGCCATTTTCTCTAAAATGAATTTTGAATCTGATCAAAAAAAAAAAAAAAAAAAATAGTGGACCGCCCCACAGTTGGGCGGTTTGGTGATTTTTTTTTTTTTTTTTGGACCGCCCGACGGGGGGGCGGTTCGGTGGAAAGCTGACCGCCCAGCCCCTGGGCGGTTAGGGCATTTTTAAAAAAAAATTCAAAGTGAGGGCATATTTGATATTTTTGTTTTGTTTTAGGGTATTAATAAAAATGTCGGCATTACACGCTTCTCTGGCCTTCAGTTTGCTCTCCTTCATTAAACATCCTTTCCATTTCCTTTACCCCTCCGTGCCCTCTGATTGTCTACTCGACAGCCCATCATATCATCCTTTTCTTGTGCCCATGCTTCTGTACTTCCCTCGTCTCTAGTTTACTCTCCTTCACTTCTTTCGACATCTAATACAATTTTTTCCGCCCCTCCCCTCCCCTCTTCTTGTCTACTGTGACAACACATGTCCTAGTATTATAATACCTTGTTGTAATATATAGTATAATAAAATTAATAATACTAAACATATATGCTTTAATAGTAGAAGCACAAGATTCAAAAGTATAAACAGTACCAGTTTCAGTTTTTCTTAACAAAATAGCTTTTTATTATCTACGCACCTGTCATACTTAATAAGAGAAACACATGGTTCAAAAATATTAACACCAATCTAAGTTTCTTAACGAAACTACTTTCTTGTTGTCAATTTTCATTAGTATAAAACATGCTGTAATAGACTAATATATAGTATCAACATTTGCTATAAGTGTATAAATACCTGATGCATAAGTATAAAGTATAAACACCAGCCAAATTAAGTTTCCTAATTAACAAACTTTTTTATTATTCACTTACATTGCTATAAGAACATGCTATAATTAATAGTATAAATATCTCTGGTAAAAAGTATAAACATCCATGTTAACAGCGATGCTGCATATGAAATAAAAACCAGAGGAGCTTAATTAATTACATCTATATACACAAGTGGTACTTGGTATCATGGTCATGATCTTTGGTTAGAAGGAGTTTGCTCTAATGGTCATGGTCTTTAATTGAGCGGAATGAAAACTCAAAAATATATATATATATATATATATACTTGGCTGAAGTCAGAATTTCGAAAAATAAAGTACTGAAACAAAAAATGAGGAGTTTATAAAAATAAGTACTGTAAATCTGTAATTTAAGTACGATACAAAAATAAAAAAAAAAGTACGATATTTATTCCGAATTTCAAATAAATTAAATATGAGGAGTTTATTATCTTTTCAAGTCAATAAAACAAAAAGAGATTCAACTGTTCTTGGAGGTAAAAGAAAAGAAAAAAATAAAATTCAGGATTCAAGCTCTAATGCGGTTTAAAACAGAACATAATTTCTTGTAAATAAACAACTTATATTCATGTAATTTTCTTGGTATTTACTTGTTATCTAATTTTCTCCTTTTGACTCTCTTTCTCATGAAATTCTTTTTTAAAACCACAATTTTCCATAACTATTCTCATAGTATATTGCATCACATACCAGTGCATACTCATGTGTTTGAAAACCAGTATATTAATTTATGAGTTCCCGCACCCGTGAAATCTCATCCTGCATAATCCTATGGCAACCGGACACGCTTTTACCCTGTAGAATTCTTTAGTTCATCATTTATTTTTCTTCGTAAGACTTGAGAGTCCTCTAATTTCAGAAAGGCAGATTATTTATTTATTTATTTTGTTTGATATAAAGATGGTGGTTATGTCTTCAAATTCCATTGATGATGGATACAAAACAAAGATAAAATAAATTTTACAAAAGATTTGGTCAGATTTACAAAAGAGTATATAAGTTTTAAAATGAAGAAAAGATTACCATGTTACAGCAGGTGTAGTTAAGATAAGAATGTTTACTGGTAAGCTTGATCCATGTGATATTGTTGGTGAACTTGCACTCGAGTAAACCCATGAGTAATTTGACTTCTTCTCTAAACACTCTCCGCTATCTTTCTCTCCGTATATATTACAAAACAAACTATATATTGTGGAAGGCAGATTATTTGTATTATATGAACACTACAAAACAAAGCGCAAAATTATAAAAAGCTCACAGAATTTACCATGTACACCTGCTTAATTTACAAGGATGATTTCATGAATTCATCAAAAGTATTGTTACGGTTCGCATTAATTTTACTTCCCAAAAATTTGGCGTACCAACGGGCTGAACTTCTCTGGTACCTGGGCCTTTCCTCGTCACTGAAATCAACACCAAAAAGGCCGAACCGGTTGGTATAGCCAGCGATAAGCTCCCAGGTATCCATTAAAGACCATACAAAATAACCCTGCGTCTTTGAGCCATTCCTGAAAGAGCAAAGAAATTTGGGTCAAAATAATTGAAAAGGAAAGTACCAAAATATGACATTCTTTTTTTCTCCGGTTAGCAAATTATTTGTCTAATTCCTAAGATTTATTAAATCAGGCAAAAATAAAATAAATTAATGATCTCAAACTGCACAACAATTATCTAATTACTGAAATTGGGGGGTGGTGTGGTCAATAGTCAATAGTCAATAGTCAACAACAAAGGCAAGTAGGAAATGATGATCAACTTATCATAGATGTAATTAATTACCTTATGGAAAGCTGCAATGCTTCTAGATATTGCTCTAGGTAATTTACTCTGAAATCATCCTCATATACCTTTGCTGTGGTTGTTGGGTCAACAAATTCAGGATCTCCTGCGGTTGTCAAATGAGGCTTAAATAATTATCTTATACAAATAATATACTTTCTATAGAACGGTAAATGGAAAAGATCTAAAAACCATGATACCTACCTCAACTAACAAAACCAAAGAAATAAAGCAAAACATGACCAACTATCTTTCACTTTAATGTTGTAGAAATATGTTGCATTTTGCTTCTTGAAAATTCACTAGTTACAAGATCAAGAGGTTGTTGGGGTCAGAACACCAAACCCAAATAATTGAACCTAAAATTATTCAGAAAGTAAAGAAAAATCTGAGGTTACCATTTTCATGTATCAGAGTCAGAGGATTTCCATAGTATTCTTTGACATGGTCCAATAATTCTGAAAGACCCCATGGGGTTATTGGCGGGAAGAAATCATCCGTATATTTTTGCAAGAGAGCCTGTTTTATTCAAAAAGTTTCATGACAGATAAATTTTAGCTCTCAATAAATAAATCAAGTGAAAGCGTTTGAAAGCAGGTAAACAAGACAGACAAGTACTATATGTAAAGGAACAGCTTTTGTTTATTCAACTGATACAACAGGTACAGCTTTTGTTTCTTCTTTTGTTTATGTTTTTTGGTTTGTTCTATATTCAATTCTTCTACGGATTTGTGTAGGAATGTCGCATAAGTAACATAGTAAAATGCATTCAGTACCAGATGTGACCTGTGTTGGGTTTTTTTCCCAACAAGTACCCTTCTTTTTTAAATATCTCAATGTATGCACACAAAGTGTATGACAAAATATTTTAATGTTACTTTCTGTTGCTTATCAGATTCATAACAATCTATAATCCAAAACTCCGCAATTAAGAACATCAAAACTAAGAACGGGAAAGAATGTGCTTGCATTTAATAGGTTTAGACATACCTTATCTAAGCTTCCAGAAAAATCTGATGCAACGAAAGAAAAAAAATAGTGTCACAAATTCATGACTTAATTTTAAATTATTTATAACTAGTTGATACGAATTTGCAGATTGTTGCACTAGTCCTTGACGAAGACCAAATACGGAAAACATAATAATATGTTTTATGCAATCTTGTAGTTGGGTCCAGTGGCGGAACCAGGAATGATCGGTAGGGGGGCCCAGTCACCTCGTCGGGGAGACGCGGAGCGCAGTCGCCACTCGCCAGAGTGCCATCGCCCATAAACAGGGGTGCCAGTTTTTTTTTTTTATTAAAGGGGCACTGTATATTTTCTGGGCCAAGGGGGGGCTTTGTATATTTTCTGGGTCAAGAGGGGGCCAGGGCCCAGGCTGGCCCAGGCCTTGGTTCCGCCCCTGGTTGGGTCAATACTTCATCAGACAATTAGTATTTGCAGTTCTTTTTCCTGAACTGACCATGTTCTGATCATAAGTTGAATCACAGTGTTGACCAAGTCAACTAAAGCAAGCAAGATTTGTTAGAATTCTTAACAATAGTTGATTAGACTAATTAGTTTGTTATAAGATTGGTATACTTGTATAATGTGACTATAAATACATTATGTATGTGTACTAAAGATGGAATCAATAAAATACAATTTCATTCTATTTCTTTCCTAAATTCTTCAGATAGCCAAATACCAGTCTTGACTTAGTTGACTTACCTGGCATTTTTATAGCCACATCAAGCATGTAGTCGCGAAGCTGGGTCTCCAACCCGCTTGTGTCAGCTTGAACAGAAATGGTAGCATAATGGTTGAGACCAATGAAATCATATGACCCCTTGATTCTTCTAGAATCTTCATCTGTGAAAACCGGCAAGCGGGATCCTACGATCTTTCTCATAACGGTCGGGTAGTTCCCAAACACCAATGGATCCATTAGCCTAAATGAAGGTATGTAGATGACAGTCGGATTTATAAAACTAGTTGTAAAGATTAGTGAAAATTGGAGATGAAAGAAGAAAACTTTTAAACTAACCATCCAATATGAAAATCAACAATTCTCCTTGCTGCAGCTATGTCTTCTGGATTTTCCGTGGCTGACTTGAACCACATTGCCAGTAACGTAATACCTATTTTGCCCCCTTGCTCTGCCTACAATTCAATATGCATGTCACTTAAAAATGCAAAAGCAAAAAAATAAATTGAGTATTCTGTTCAGCTAATTTTGTGTTTTTTTATGTTCTTCCTTTCCCTTTCATTTTTATTTTGAAATACTGGTTTATAAGAGAAAGAACCTGGTACTTCTCTCTGTAAAGGGAGACAACTGATGCATGGCCAAGCAACAAATTGTGAACCACGATGTATGGCTCGATTGTGGAGTTGCCGGCTGTACAGTTAGCGACACCAAAAGGATAGGAGCATCGCTCAGGTGGGAAAGTCCCTGAATCATACCCACCAAGTGATTCGACATTAGGCTCGTTGAGAGTAATCCAGTTTTTCACTCTGTCACCGAATTCTCTGAAGCATACATCTGCATATGCAGTGAAGTCATCTCTGAAATTTGTCAAATCAAAGAACTAAATTATTATCCTGACCTGTCATGCTGGTTGAGAAGTAAATAAAGTACCACTCAGGTTTAAGTTGGGTTAAATTTAAGGTAGAGCATATATCAATGTCAGTAGGCTTTTGGTTGATTTGGATAATGTGTTAGGTGTGCCGATATGCAGGGGTGGACCCGGTAAGGTCCAGGGGTAGGCAGTTTCCTATCCCTGAATTTTGAAAAATAATTTTGGCCCATGTATTTTTGGGATATTGCTAGAACAAGTTTGTTTACTCTTCAGCCGAATTTATTTTCTTTCCGGAGCAACTCATTTTTTTGCCAACTCATTTCTTTTCCCGCCCAACTCATTTTCTTGCCTACCCCTGGCCCAATTCCAGCCCCTGACACATGGCGTATGCCTTCTATATTGCAGAAGAAGGTAATACCAGATAAAACAATCGGGCAATCCCACAATCATAGTTGGCCATACCATGTAGTGGTGGAGATAAGGGACAGTTATTGTCCCTGACTGCCACTGCAATTTTATAAAAAAGGCCCTTAATATTTTATAAATTTACAAATTCATTTAAAATTCTTACATTTCTCCTTAATTGACACCACTATAATATATGCTTCATCATTGTTGTTGTTACAATTTTAAACTGTCAAACTTCAATTGACCAGCATCTGCTTTCTATTGAATGGATGTATTGCGGATAGAAGAAGACATGAAGTTGTGTTCGGATGGGTTCTGGTAGTAATTTTTTCATCCCTAGACAATAAATCTATATACCCTATGCTATGTATATGTTCTTTTACTAAAAATAAACAAAATATATTAGAGGATAAACAGGAAGTGTACATGAACTTGGTGCTTAATAGCCCATTATACTCTTCTTCAAGAGCTAGTGGTAGATCAAAATGGTACAATGTGACATGAGGCTGTATCCCTGTAAAATGCAACCGAAGTTTGTCAACACTTCTCAAAATCAGTTATTTGGTCAGGAAAAGCATCTTAAAATTTTGTCCGAGCATAATTAGATATTGTGATATGCGCACCATAACTCAAGAGCTCATTAATTAAATTATTGTAGTACTGCAATCCCTTGGGATTAATCTCGCCTCTCCCATCTGCACCAGACAAAAAATCTTGAAATTAGCACTTAAAATGATATTAAAATTACAACACAGTGAGATTGCTAAATTTTGTGATTATTTCAGCTCATATTGCTACGAAACAATCCTTTTGACAGATTAGTATTATTTCATTTATATCATTTGTACCAGGAATAAGTCGAGGCCATGCAATTGAAAACCGATAAGCATCGAGGCCCGTCTCATGCATCAACTTTACATCTTCCTATATAATTACATGAAACAATAACAAAAAAAAGAAAAGAACATTAAATCAGATCTGTTTGTGTCATTTTTTCAGGTTAGTTGATGCATACATTTGAAAATACTTCAAGAGGCACAATCTTAAACTTGCCTTGTATTTGTGGTATTGGTCAGCTGCTACATCAAAATTGCTGTGGTCGGGCATTTTTCCTGGCAATAAAAAAAGTTGATCTTAATTTCAATTGAGATAGTTTTTTTATACTTGTCTTACCCATCTATTTTAAAATTATTTTATGGATGACTAAACAAATCAACTTGAATCAAAATAAATGTAGCCTGTACCTAATTTACAAGTTTAATTTGAACAGTTTTTAATTGCACTGGGTGAATTTGTGTGGACAATGGTCCCAAATGGAAACCAGGTCTGAATAAAATAACTAACCAGAATGGCAAAAGGGGTCCCAAATGCTTGGTTTCCTTCCATCCTCTGCTGCTGCTCCTTCCACCTTTAAATTCATCATATCTTCTGATAAATAATATAACACAAGCCTCCCCACTCACCACTCAATTTTATCACACCTAATCCCTCAATTAGCTTTAATAAAGATTCGTGTGTACTTGATTTTGCATGGATGTTAAAGCTTTGGCACGAATCTTAATGCTGATCAAACGGCTCTAACCAGAAATTAGACCTTTTTTTTCTCCAGTGTCCATCGGACGGTCCCTGATTCCCTCAGTCAAAGCTTTTTCAGAACAAAAATGATAAAGAAAATCTTCGTACCAGCATCATTTCTGTTTGTTTTCTTTATTTTTGTTAATTTTGGTATGAATTTTGTTGTGGAATTTTGTGGCTGTGTGCCAATGAAATCCAATTAGAGAGAGAGAGAGAGAGAGGCCTGAAAAGCAGAGGTACCGGCACCGAATATAAAATCCGACGGGAAGTCATCTCGACTGAGCGCTGCAATATGCTTCTCCTCACAAAGGAGAAGAAAAAGGAAACACAAAGAAAAGCAGTACGACTGTAGAACTAATTTCGCCATGGCAAAAAGCTAGTAACCTACTTTCCTTTCTTACTTTACTCTCTTCTTATAAGCTGAGTGTGAGTGAGACAGAGATGCTCTGTTTTTTTCTATCTCCGGTCAAATTGCAACGTTCAAAATCTTACGTGCTTACGTGCTTCTCTTCTAGAAGGTTGACTAGAACGTATGTTGATGTCATTGTGTGGTTCCCTCATTATCTCTTATAAAATGCCTCCGCGCGTATACAATGACGTCATTGATTCGATTTTTGTTGTACACGTGGAGTAGATCGGCTGGGTCCTCGTCCTTGTATTCTATGCCGAGATTTTTATTTTTACCCAAAAAAAAATATATTTTAATATAAATAACCAAGTTTTAAAAAAAATTAAATTTATACCCAAACCGTAAATAATATTTACGGTTTGAATTTTTTATTCAAACCGTAAATATTATTTACAGTTTGAAAACGGAATTCAAACCGTAAATAATATTTACGATTTGGGATCGGATTTCATTTTTTCCAAACCCGCCCTCTCTCTGCCGCAGAACCAAAAAAGAAAAACCGGATTCCCTCCGCGCCTCCGACCTCCGCGCCTCCGCCCCTCCGCCCGAAGACCGGCGGTGACTCCCTCGCCGCCACCCTGTCCCGCCGCCACTCCCTCTCCCCGCCGCCACTCCCTCTCCCCTCCGCTGCCACGTCCTTCACCGGCTGCCGCCACCTCCTCCGCTGCCACCTCTCCCCTCCGCTGCCACCACTTCCTCCACCGCTGCCACCTCTTCCGGTAAGTTTTCGTATTTCGATTAAAAAATAATTAGGGTTTAGGATTAGAGTTTAGGGTTAGGGTTATTAGCACGAATTGGTATTGCGAAATACCTTGTTGAATCGTATCGGGTTGTTGATTTTCCCGAGCGATTGATCGATCGTTTTAAATATTTATTGTAGGTAAATATTTAAATATTATTTCTTTATGTAATTTTTTTCATGTAATGTATTCATTTTATTCAAAAGGTTTTCGATTAAAATTTGATTAGGGTTTAGGATTAGAGTTTAGGGTTAGGGTTATTGGCACGAATTGGTGTTGCAAAATATCTCGTTGAATCGTATCGGGTTGTTGATTTTCCCGAGCGATTGATCGATTGTTTTAAATATTTATTGTAGGTAAAGATTTAAATATTATTTCTTTATATAATTTTTTTCATGTAATGTATTCATTTTCTTCAAAAGGTATTTCGATTAAAATTTGATTAGGGTTTAGGATTACAGTTTAGGGTTAGGGTTATTGGTACGAATTGGTGTTGCGAAATACCTCGTTGAATCGTATCGGGTTGTTGATTTTCCCGAGCGATTGATCGATTGTTTTAAATATTTATTGTAGGTAAAAATTTAAATATTATTTCTTTATGTAATTTTTTTCATGTAATGTATTTATTTTCTTCAAAAGAACACACACAATTTTGTATAAATAATTAAATTCACCCAAAAATAAGCAGTTAAAAAAACAGATGATAATTAAAAGTTTTAATCACATACTAAATTGAATTTACTCTAATTAGTTTTGCAATTTTTTTGCTAATTAAAAAGTTTGAATTAATTAAAATATACCGCTTAAATATAGTTTTCCAAAATAATTGACTGTGAATCGGAAAATTTCATTGTTTGTAAATTCACAAAGAATGTGTATATAGATGTTTTAGATTTTAATCAAATTTTCTATGCTTGATAAAATAGTTTAAATGTTTCAGATTTTAATTACGCTCATAAAAATTCATGTAAATAACATAGCATTTTAATCACGCTCATAAAAATTCATGGAAATAAATATGGAAGAGTTGCATTGTTTTAAATTTATTGCACATGTCATATATTAATTTTTAAGAATGACAAAAAAATTGTGAATATAATATTTTTTTTGAATCAATAGGCGAGAATATAAATAAAAAACTAAATACGTTAATTTCTAAAGAAGAAAGTTAATCTGATTATTTTTTTTTTAAAAAAGAACGGATAATTAATTATCCAATTTAACATAACTATTAAAGGATTCTGTCTTTATCTTTCTTTTTTGTTAATGTCGGTTCCTTTTCAATTGCTTAGGACGAGAGATGAGTATTGATTTTGTCGGTTCTTTAAGGTTGATATTTAAATGAAGCTATTTATTTCTACAGTTTTTTATGCTGTTAGAAATTAGTATATAACAGTATAACTTAAATGTGTTGAACTAAAATTTTTTTTACTGTCCAATTTTTTAGATTAATATTTTGAAAAATAAATTTAGCTCTTTGATAATAAAATTATAGTATGACATAAACAGTAAGAATCACGCAAAAAATATATACTTGAGAAATGATTATAGAAAGTATAGATGCTGATATGCATAAATTATTCTTAGAAAAATCATTCTAATAATTACACTATTAACTATTAACGTAGGATGACTAGAGGACGGCATAGGAGACCACCCGCAGCAGACCCAGTTGATGAGCCCATTCCCACAGACAGCAAGGACCATTTCAGTCATTTATTATAGATGCCTCACAATGAGCACCAAGTCTCAGAAGCATCTAGAGAGGTACTTGAATTCTTTTTCTTTAAGTTTAAATTTTGTTGAGTTTTCGTATTTTTAGATTTTCATGTTGTTTACTTTTTCCAACGCAGAGTGAGGCAATTATAACTGCCAGGAGCCGGTATTATGACTTCCAGTACTACTCGCAGATGGAGCCATATTTGCAAAATTTGGGGGTGCAACATTTGGTCGAAATTCTAGAGTCAGAGAGTAAGGCCATTAACGCGTCCCTCATTTCAGGACTAGTGGAGCGATGGCGCCCCGAGACGTACACGTTCCACTTACCTTTGGAGAGATGACAGTGACTCTCCAGGACGTCAGTGCTCTATGGGGTCTGCCTATCCAGGGCGTGCCTGTTGGTGGCATATCTGACCCCACAGATCCAGGTGACATCAGAATTAATTACATGCTCGCGGAGTTGTTAGGAGCGGAGCCAGATATACGTGGCAATGGGGGGGCCTCCAAGTACTGTCTGGACAAGAAGAAGCTGCGAGCTATGTTTGCGAGAGGTCTGGGTATGGATTCCACTCAGCTCGAGATTGAGAGGTACTCATACATACTATTCATATTACATTTATTTGGTACTCTGTTCCATGCGGAAAAATGAGTTGCTCTGTAATTTCGATATTACAGATACACACGGGGATTCGTGATGGACCTATTTGGTTCTGTCATGTTTACTGATTCAACTGGTGATACCATCCCGATGATGTTTCGAGAGCTGCTGCGAGACCTTCAGCCATCGAGCTGCAGGTACAACTTGGGTGGGGCTGTCCTAGCACATCTTTACTCCAACTTGTGTCACGGTTGCAAGGTGAGTATGTTATTTCCCGAGATTTTTGTATATAAGAAAATCAATTTTTTTTTTCTGCTGTGTTCAGTCAGAAATCCAATAATTTTGATTCAGATTCAAAATTCATTTTAGAGAAAATGGCTACATGGATTTTTGTGTTCTTTATATCAAAATAAAGGTATGAAAGTCTAGTTTCTAGATAATATAATTTCTCTATACAAAAATATTACAGATTGGTACAGTTTTAGCAATTAATTGACAGAGGTCAGAATTCAGAAAAGCTGAAATTCCAGTGAGCAGTCCTATAATTTTGATCAGATTCAAAATTCATTTTAGAGAAAATGGCTAAATGGAATTTTGTGTTCTTTATATCAAAATAAAGGTATGAAAGTCTAGTTTCCAGATAATATAATTTCTATATACAAAAATATTACAGATTAGTACAGTTTTAGCGATTAATTGACAGAGGTCAGAATTATTGGACTGCTCACTGAAATTTCAGCTTTTCTGAATTCTGACCTCTGTCAATTAATCACTAAAACTGTACTAATCTGTAATATTTTTGTATAGAGAAATTATATTATCTGGAAACTAGACTTTCGTACCTTTATTTTGATCTAAAGAACACAAAATTCCATGTAGCCATTTTCTCTAAAATGAATTTTGAATCTGATCAAAATTATAGGGAAATTATATTATCTGTCAATTTAACTAACCCCTGACGGCTAATATTCTTCAAAATATAGCGGAAAACTAAACAAATCTACGGGCCGGTGCTACTACTGCAGCATTGGTCATGGTCACGGCTGCCGGTGGGAGTACCCGAGCCGAACGAGGATCCATGGGGAGCGCCCGAAAGCGGGAATCGACCGGCATTTGGCATGAAATGGTACGGACATCATGTGTACAAGGACAACCCTCACGGAAAGACAATAGGTATCAGGGTGGTCCGATCTCAAATTCAGAGTCTGGGTGAGACGCAGGTGAACTGGACTCCGTACCATGAGCTATACACTGAGGGGAGGCTGCCAAAGATTGTAGCGGATGATCATCAGATGTGGCTCTACAGGGGTCCGCTAGTGTGCTTCTGGATAGTGGAGCACCACTACCCAGACCGGGTGCTCCGTCAGTTTGATTTTCCTGCATTCATCCCCGCAGATCCAGACGTCCCGAGATCTGTGATCATGAGACTACACGGGTAAGTTATGTTCTTTTTAGCATTTTTGTACTTAGCGTTATGTTCTTGGCTTTAAATTGAAACTAACATCTGAATTACAGGATAAGGCACAGTAATCACTGGGATAGAGATTGGAGTGAGTATCACTTGGAGCACTACAACAAGGCAGCGAATATGAGTGCCAACTTATGGCAGATGTCGGAGGTTGATGCGATGCAGTTACAGGGAGATCCCCTATTGAGATATCAGGCTTGGTACCTGCGTGTCGGCATGGCTTCGGTGTATATAGAGGGAGATTACGGCGATTTTCTTCGCTCGATGATCTTCGACGATGATGGTTATACCCCCACTGGCCGAAAAGGTGCTCGCCAGGTAATGCACCTACAAGAACACATTTTTTAACAGTATGAACCTTTTTCGTAGCTATTTTTTTAAACTAACTTTGTTTTATTTTTTTAGCTGCTGGTAGCGCTTAAAGGTGCCGCGCGTTCAATCATTTGTCTTGGAAAACGTGGCTACAGAGCGGTCGGGCATGCGATGTTGCACTTGGTTGCCCCGTGCATTGAGGACCACGGCCACGAGGTAAAGCTGGTCAGCATGCTACGAGACGCCGGAGAGAATATTGATTGGCGCGCGTACAACCGAACGAGCCTGACGCGCCACCTGTTCTGAACAGTGAGATGCCACCGGAGCCCTCAGAGCAGCCAGACTGGGATTATCATCGTTGGGTACTGCGCATGGCCGGTTGGCATGCCTACCGTGATGAGCACGGACGTCCATTTGTTCCCCCCGGTATGTGATTCTTTATTTTCTTTATTTCTTTATTTTAAGTAAAGATAGTTCAAATTTACTAAAATATTGGTATCTGTGCAGGGTCCTGCATACATGCCGCCACCGCCTGAGCAGCATGAGTCTCCAGAGATCCCGCCTGTGCAGGATGAGAGCTTTTCTTTCAGCCTTGCCGATTTTGCTCCAGCTGATCCGTGGGATACAGCCGCCTCCCCGTCACTGCGTCAGCCGTATCCACCGAGAGCTCACGATTGGGAGGCCTCTGGTAGCGGGACGCAGCCGGACTATGCGTCCCAGCTTGCGGATTCCTTCTTCCGTACCCCCCTCCACCGCCAGCCACCCATGCGGCCGAGGATCCATGGAGTAGAGCAGTCGAGATGAGCCTAGAGGCCGAGCCATACGCTGAGTTTACACCAGCTCTCAGAGCGCAGGACGGAGAACAACAATGGAATGACTGGCAGGGCCGAAATTTCAGTAGGGAAAATAGGGGTATACCACCTCACCGATACACCCCTTCGCAGTACCGTTGATAGAGGGTTATTTTGGTAGTTCTAGTTCAGTTTAGCTATGTTATCCTTTATTATGTTTTAGTTTAGTTCTGCAGTTTATTTTTTAGTGTAGTGTACTTTCGTTATGTTTTATTATGATATGGTTGGAGGTATGTTATATATTTTTATCATTTCATGGTATTATTTATTATGTTACACAACAACAACAAAATAACATCGAAAAAAATATATATATATATAAAACACAAAAAAAACTCAAAACAGAATAAAATTAAGAACAACAATACGATAAGTATAAATACGGTTTTAACATATCAAGGCAACTTCAAAAATCATGAAAATTTGCCGACATGCATTCTTGACTTCGTAGAACAAGACTGTGAAGTTTCATGCAAAATCTCAAAACAGACCGTGAGATATCTCTCAAAAATTGCTCGAAATGCTGAAGGTGTGCGTCCGAGCTCTACTCAGCACCTCTGGTTAACATATCAAGGCAACTTCAAAAATCATGAA
This sequence comes from Carex kokanica, assembly GCA_025461125.1. Classification (NCBI taxonomy): domain Eukaryota; kingdom Viridiplantae; phylum Streptophyta; class Magnoliopsida; order Poales; family Cyperaceae; genus Carex; species Carex kokanica. The sequence continues at coordinate 2,956,038 of JAJGRX010000163.1, read as the reverse complement.
AATTTGCCAACATGTAGTCTTGACTTCGTAGAACAGGACTGTCAAGTTTCATGCAAAATCTCAAAACAGACAGTGAGATATCATCTCTCAAAAATTGCTCGAAATGCTGAAGTTGTGCGTCCGAGCCCTACTCAGCATTTCGAGCAATTTTTGAGAGATGATATCTCACTGTCTGTTTTGAGATTTTGCATGAAACTTGACAGTCCTGTTCTACGAAGTCAAGACTGCATGTCGGCAAATTTTCATGATTTTTGAAGTTGCTTTGTTATGTTAAACAGAGGTGCAAAGTAGAACTCGGATGCACTTTAACTTAACAATTCATACAAATAAAATTCATACAAACCTCTAGCTTATTCAAACATATTTTAAATTCCAAACCAACTGAACAACATAATCTCCAAACACAAACTAAACTAATATTTCGAACCGATAATATTCTTTTATCTCCACGCATCTCGGACAGTCCTTTTCAAACCGTAATTTTTCTCTAAAAAAAAAAAAAAAAAAAAAAAAAATCAGAATTCAAACCGTAAATAATATTTACGGTTTGAATTCCGTTTTCAAACCGTAAATATTATTTACGGTTTGGAAATAAATTTAATTTTTTTTAAAACTTGGTTATTTATATTAAAAAAAAAAAATTTTGGGGTAAAAATAAAAATCTCGGTATTCTATGACCACAAATTTTGTTCATGCGTTATTTATTACTTTCAGAGATATGTATTCATTAATGTATGTGTATCTATTTCTTTTTCTTTCTTTTTTTGTTGCACAAACGGCCAAACTATCTATCACCGTTTTCACGGCAAAAGAAATAAATACGGAACTCCCGGGTCTCGACAACGACACGACGACATCCTGGAGCTGGAGGTCACCATATCAAAAGAATATAACTTTTTGGAGACTTCATTTCTAATTTGTACAGAGATTTTTATACCGATTTTTTTATTAATTGGAAAAAATAAATATTGCAAAAGGTTCCGGTCTTATGAAATCTCGATTTATCGAAAGAACGGGATAGATCTCGTTCAGTTAATCTTAACCCTAACCAGCGATTTAACTTTAAAAAAAAAAAAACAATCCTGAACGGGATAGTCTATTCCCTCCAGAATATTTTGGTTCTCTCTTTTTGGACGATAGTATATTTAAAAATTTCGGATTTCTGTACCATATGTTGTACCTTCGGAGCCCAAATTTTTAAATATAGCACAGAAAAAAAAAAATATACCAAAACGGCACCGATCCCTGGGAATTCCAAATTTAGCACGGCCGCAGATCGGCTGAGCGGCCTCATTTACTGGGGACCGCAGATTGGCTGAGCGGCCCCATTTCTGGGGCCGTAGATCAACTGAGCGGCCCCTAGAACCGCATATCGGCTGAGCGGCCCCTTTTGTTTTTTTTTAAACACGAAATTTGTTTGTTATAAAAATAGTTGTATTTGTTTGTTTTTTTTTTTAAAAATAGTTGTATTTTTTAAATTTTAGTTTGTAATGTTTTTTTAATTGATATATTTTGTCGTCTCGTATTTTAGAAATGTCGTTCGTTTGAAATATTTGTACCCAAACTAAAAGTCAAAGCCAAACAAACTCGTGCAAATTTAATAAACTGAAAATTAACAAACTAAAAGTCAAAGCGTACAAATCTAATAAACTGAAAATAAACAATGTTTTTACGAATATAATTAAAACTAAATAAACATCAAGTCCATTGGTACGGCTCTCAACCTGCAAATTTTGAAGTAGTAGACTGTTAAATCTGATTGTTTAAATTTTTTTCTTAAAAGTTGCAATTGATTAGTAAAAAAAATTAACTACCTCGTGCATCTCGAGCAGATCTGTTCTGTCTTTCAATTGTATCTCGGCCGGCTTGGTATCCTCTTCTCCTCTTATTTAGTAGGTCCAACCACATCGGAATCCTGTTGTGTTTTCTTCTGCCCAAAGCAATATTTTTATCCTCTGGAACAAGTACAGGGCCCTCGTTTGCTGGCCATTCCGACTGATTTTCATACACATGCCATTCAGCACTCTATGTGTTGATCAGTGTCCGGATGTGGTAGTAGTGACTAACAAAGCAGCCAGGGTCGATGCTTCGAAGACGGCACACAGACAGAATATGAGAACACGGTATTCTGTCTAATTGAGGCTTTTGGCATGTGCATTCCACCGTGTGATCATCCCTGATGAGAATCGTGTATTTGAAATTAGCCTTGGCAAACCGGTCAAAATCGTCAGGTATGTAAGCGTGAACTCTCTTGTGTAGAGGTTACCTCGAACTCGTTGTTGTGGCCAAACCCCCCAAGCGTCTTCATAGTATTGGACCTCTCGAACCGGTGGTTAATAAGCTAAGAAAAATTAAAAAATAATGAAGAAGTCAGATCTTTTTAACAAAGTTACTAAAAAATTATGAAGAAAAACTATAAATAAAAATACCTCATGCACACGACACGAGAACTGTTGACCATGACTGACTTCATTTAGCGCTTTGGCCCTCCTTTGCGCAAACCATGTGAGACATTTGTAAAATGTGTCTTCAATTATTGCTGCCACCGGTAACCTACGAGATGACCTGAAAACATTATTTAGCGACTCGGAACCGTTTGTAGTCATAATTCCTCAACGGTAACCGCCGTCCAGCGCTTGGAATATCTTCCATGGTTTCGGACACTCGTTCTCATCTTGATCCAAATACTTACCTACACCGTCCAGCCAATTGAGAGCACGGTCACATACGTCTCCCATTGCTTGCATTCCTTGCTCGTATCTCCTCATCTTTCTCTTAGCCACACATATCCTAAAAAACTTGATTGCCGCCTAACTACAACTGTTCTTCTTCATGTTCTCGACTATGTGAGTAGCACAAAGACGGTGAACACATTGATCCTCATCCTCATCGTTCCACCACAGATCATCTTGTATGAACACCTTCTTTATACCTTTGCCCCTATCAGTTATTACACACATGAATCTGGAGCGAATTACATTGCGGCGCAACCATTTCATGAACCACGCACAATCTTCGAAACTCTCTGATTCTACCAGTGAAAAAGCCAACGGGAGAAGCTGGTTTTCTGCATCGTACCCGGTTGCAATCAACAATTTGCCTGTATTAAAATAATGAAATTAATTTCCAAAATTTTAAAACAGCTAAATTAAGTAAAGATAATTAAATAAATTAGTTACCTTTGTACCGGCCTGACAGAAAACATGCATCAACGGTGATGACTGGTCTGATGTGTTGAAAAGCATCTACGCACGGTCCAAATGCCCAAGCCGCCCTATGGAAATACCTCCATGGTCTAGGTTCACCGGTGGGAAATGAGGTCAACTCAAACAATGTTCCTGTCAATAAATTAAAAAAATAAGTTTAATTGTTGATTTTATTACAATGACGTAAAAAAATAAGCACCAATTTAGTACCTGGGTTCTTTCTCTTGATTGCCTCCAACAACGAAACTATAAGAGCGTACGACCCCTACCAACTACCAAACTGGCGGGCAATTGCCAACTCACGGCCACACCACAGTTTGTTGTACGCCGGTATCTGACCGTTGTATCTTTCAGCAACAGTGATCCTTACTGTGTTGATACTCAAATCAACATCGTTCCTCATATGAGCCGATATGCATTCGGCAACCATACTAGCCGATAACTGTGCATGATCAATTCTTGTCGCATCCGCGTGACATGAATGTTGTGTTGGTCACTTCGAAACACGCCATTGTGTACCGTAACCAGTGGCCTTTGCGAGTATGTACCAACCACATCAACTGTCCTTGCACTTGAACCTAATTCTAGTGATACTACTGTGCGTATTCCTTATCTCTTTGTTGCAAACTATGTGAAACCTGGCAATTGCGCTCTTCATGGCCTCTTTTGATTCATATATTTGACCCTCAGATAGTTCATTCTCATACTCTTCCCTCCTTCTAAACAAACTCGAATTTGCGGGCTAAAACCCTGATTTGTCATTGAAAGCCGAACACGGGTGCTGAAACCCGCGATCCATTATCTGAAAACTGCGATCCATTACGAAAGTCCTCGGCCATCCAAGCACAGGCCCGGTATCTTTCTCGTCACTATGATCGCTCATACTCTCAGAATTTTCATCACCCCAATTTTCCTCTGCCTCTTGTAATTCCGAATCCTCTGATTCATCACTTCATCCCGATCACAAGTTTGACCCCAATGAGCGCTCCGACTAGATGAAGGCTGGTCAGTCCGGGTGGGGGCCCAACGGGAGGGCCGACTACTAGACGGTCGATCCCTCTGAACTGGGGCTCGACTACTGGACGGTTGGTCAATTTGGACAGGGGACGGACTAGAGCCGGATGAGTTACCCCGACTACGACCCTGAATTAACCTCATAGCTGGGTTGGTACGCCGGACTCTAGTAACCTCCATATATAGGTCAATTATCTTGTATGTACCCCCAGAAAAACTCATAGTTTGGTTGCACAATACCTATCAGACTCCCTCATTCTGAATTGGAAAGAGTTGGAACCAGATTTGTGCTGAACTAGTCGGCGTACTAATCTTGGCCTCAATTTTAAGGTCATACTGGCCCTGATCCAATCCAAAGTTCTGACAAATACTCGATTTAAGCCTCACATAATCAGTACCCGGCAATACCGGAATCACAGTAACAGGTCCGATACTATAATAAACCCCATTAGGACCTGTTAAAACATCCCCACCAGTATAAATTGATACTATAAGAGCCATTTTGAATCCAATACACAAGAAACCTAAAATTAAAAATTAACTAAATTAATTATTAATCTACTGAAAATTAAAAAAAAATTGAAAAGAAAAGAGAGAAAAAAACTTACAGAAGAAGCTCTTGTCCAGGAGAGAGAAGGGATCAGAGTGTGAAATGAATATCTCTCTCCTGGACGGGTATATGAAGGCAGGGGGCCGCTCAGTTGATCTGCGCTCAACAGATCTGTGGTCCCAAGGAAATGGGGCCGCTCAGCCGATCTGCGGCCGTGCTAAATCTGGAATTTCACGAAACGGTGCCGTTTGAGTATATTTTTTTTTGGCCTGTGCTATATTTAAAAATTTCGGCCTTCAGAGCTCCATTTTTTTTTGTCTTTTGAACAGAGTGAGTAAGGTGTAAGTTAGTGATAATTTATTGATTCTACATTTCTACTTGGTGCAGATGGAAGAGGAGAGGTTAACCCCAAGGGATTGCAGTACTATAACAATTTGATAAATGAGCTTTTGAGTTATGGTATGGCTTTATGCCTCAAAATAGGTATATATATATAGAGAGAGGAGGGATCCGATTACACCTTTTTTGGTGACACACTTTGACACCTACCATTTTCAAAGTCCAAATGGTCGATCCAAACCGTTCAACATGATGGATATATTAAAATGTGCTTGGAGATCAAATTTTACATTTTTTTGAATTTTTTTGCTATTTATTAAGATGGTTACAAAAATCGTTGTTTTCAGACCATTGAAAAACAGCGATTTTGTAACCATCTTAATAAATAGTAAAAAAATTCAAAAAAATGTAAAATTTAATCTCCAAGTACATTTTAATATGGTGATCATGTTGAACGGTTCGGATCGACTGTTTGGATTTTGAAATCGCAAAATTGACCTATATAAAAAATGGTGTCATGATGTGTCACCAAAAAAGGTGTAACTGGATCCCTCCTCATATATATATATATATAGGCTGTGGCTAATTTGCTGCCAGCAGTAGTTCGGCCGAGGTGCTGCCGGGGCATTATTTAGCCGTGTGATGTTCAAACAACAAATCCAAACCGTTAGATGTTTAATCTATATTATAATCTACTTGGAGACCAAATTTTACATTTTTTTGAATTTTTTTACTATATATTAAGATGGTTTGAAAACCGCTGTTTTTAACGTTGCAGAAATTTACTAAAAACAGCGGTTTTCAAACCAGCTTAATATATAGTAAAAAAATTCCAAAAAATGTAAAATTTGGTCTCCAAGTAGATTATAGTATAGATTAAACATCTAACGGTTTGGATTTGTTGTTCGGACATCACACGCTAAATATAGCCCCGGCAGCACTTGGCCGAACTGCTGCCGGCAGCAAATTAGACAGACCCTATATATATATATCGGTCAAGAAGTTATTCCTAACTAATTGCTGTGTTCTTTCAATAAATAGGAATTCAGCCTCATGTCACATTGTACCATTTTGATCTACCGCAAGCACTCCAAGATGCATATAATGGGCTGCTGAGCACCAATTTTATGTACACTTAATATTTTGTTTCATTTCTGTTTCTGTTTCTGACAAAGAAGTTAGGAAAATGTTTCACTTCTGTTTCTGACAAAGAATCTCCAAACAACTCAAGGTATCAATAAAATTTTGTTTTGTTATGTATCATAAATAGACATGCGCCATTATTATAGGTGGAGCAACAAGGTAAAATAGGCATCACAATACTGGCTTTATGGTTTGACCCTGCCGCACAAAATTCGGAGGATGTAGCTGCGGCAAGAAGGATGATAGATTTTCACAATGGATGGTTTGTTTTAATTTTTTTTTATCATGTTTTATGTATTTATGCAATAAGTTGTACTGCTTTGCAGTACTGAAGTACCAGTATATACTTGACTTCAATATTAGGTTCATTCATCCTTGGTTTACTGGACCTACCCGGCTATTATTAAGAAGAATGTAGCTAGGATATCGGCTGCCGGTCTTAGTCGATGAGGATTCTAGAAGGGTCAAGGGGTCCTTTGATTTCATTGGTATCAACCATTATGGTTCCTTTCTGGTACAAGATGACATGAGGCAGTTAGAAAATCAAGTTGGCGACTACATGAGTGATGCAGCTGTGAAAATGTCAGGTAAGAAATAAAAGCCAATTTCTCTTTGATTCAATATATTCTTTTTGTAAAATTAAGATTGTGGAGATTGAAGATGCGGCATGGAGGAAAGAGCAAAAGGAAAGGCGATTTTAGCAGCGATATCAAAAGGTATAGAAAATAACTTGGGAAGATCGGAGCAATCAAGGCAGGAAATCGTAGCTGGAAAAAGGAAATCAACAGAGGCCAACGCTACTGGTGGAATCTCCCGGCAGAGCACAGATGGAGAGGCGTTCCATGTCCCAACCCACTCACCTAGCTCCTTAGACCAGCCATTATTGCTACTCAGGAAGGGCTTCCAAGACCCATTCAATGCATCCCAACTCCCAAAGGCGCAGGCCTCTGAGAAACCGATCCAACAACCAATCAAGAACCATTACTTCTCTTACATTTCTCTTCCCAGTAGGCAAAGAACTCATCAACAGATCAATTTCAATCTCCAAAACACAGAAGCTACATCAAAAGATGAAGATGAAGGGTGGATTCTCGTGTCAAGGAAAAAGAAATCCTCTAACACCAAGAAACCTTTTCAGCAGAAATCTCTTCATCCCTTTCTACAGAGACAAAGCAAAAACTTGATCAGTCAAAAATGATGGTTTCGATGTTTGGAAAAGAGGCATATCAAACCTTTCTGCAGAAATCCAAAAGTTTGTTTGAAATGTTAGAAACCAAATCATCCATTTCGAAATTGCAAAAACCTGGTTGACCAGCAACCTATGAGACAAGCCATCTCCTATAAAAAGACTCTCATATCTAACTTGACGACAAAACCACAGCAATTCTTCTCTCATACAACCTCAAGCAACAATACTAACCAAAAAACAACAATGGAGGCACCTAGGAACTGGTTAACCATGGAGCCGAACAGTCCTGACACCATTCCAGTCGAAAGAATACCTGAACTTTATGTCTACATTGAACCACGGCTTGAACTCAAGCCATGTAACAAATTTCTGGAGAGAGCCGGGTTCGTATTCACTGAGCCAGCGATCGAAGATCCATCTCTTCCGCACAAAGTGCTCCAATACCTCGAGCACATGTTCGGCCGTAACCCTCAGGATTTCTCAATTTTTAGGATTGAGAATCCTTATGGACATCTGATGGTCTTATTCCCAAGTGCAACCATGGCGCAACAAGCTACCCGTCATGGGGTTGCCGTGTTACAAGATGGAAATGAAGTGTGTTTGCATCCTTACTCGCTGGGTCTAAGCATGACTTTTGACCCAACTTACATAAGGGCCAGGATCCGACTTCACGGAGTTCCTCCTCAGCATTGGAACAGAGGTGACATTGCAACTCTGATCTCGGGTTTTGGTTATCCGATTAGAGTGGCTCCGTATATCTCCAATGGAAATTACCGACACTTAAGGGTCCTTGTTGCTTGCAAGAACTCAGCCAAAATACCGTACCAGCTCAACCTAATAGTCGATCCTTATGGAACAAGGCCGTTAGTCGAATTAGAATAATGGATGCCAAGCAGGGAAGGACGCTTCCCACCCGCACCTGGTGACGGTCTGAATGACAACAGGGAAAATGGATCTGATAAGACCCGTCATCAAGATCGGTCTAATGTTTCCAGTCCTAATGAGGGAATCTCACAACCGGTAAGGGGCTCAATGAAGAGGGTGCCTACAACTGAAAACAACAATACAATGGCTGCACAGCCAAGAGGCGACAACAACAGGGCTGCACGGCCAAGGGGAAGAGAAGCTTACAGGTGGGTAGCCAAGACACCCAAAGAGACCCCTCCAATACACATACAAACTGGAGATCAAAAGCTGACAAAAGACAATAGTCAAAGGCACACTTTCCAAGTCAATGAAGATAGCTTGTTCAAGGACCTCGAGAACTCTGTCAAAGACCGTCAAATTTGTCTCCTTGCTCCACAAGCCAAGATTCTGATAGCGAATCCAATTGGCAATTCATTAAGGTTACTGAATTTGAACCCAATAAGCCTTTGCAAAACAATTTCCAACCCAAACCCTTTCCAATTTCTCATAGGCCGAAACCATATTAATTTTCTACAAATCTCAGAAATGGTACAGCCCATAAGTAGCATTCCTCTAATACAAGCCCAAGAACCTATAACTAGCTAGGAAATAATACCATTTGAGGGAGAAAAAAATGGAGTTGTTGGCCCAACTGAAGACCTCCTTGACGGGCCCCCTTCAGGCTTTGAGGGGCCACCACAGTTTTGAGGCAGCAACTGATGAAGATAAGGCAACATTACTGCTGCATGATCGCACCGGCAAACCTACAGGGGCTAAGAAAAAGCCAAGACAGATCCTCACACCAATTAAAAGAAGCAAGCGCTTAGATGAACGCTACCCAGACGACATGTTGTGCTTTGGCTCGTCTTTCATGTCGGTAAAGAAGAATGTTAAGAAGAAGATTTTCAATCAGAACTACCTGGAATCGACGGATCCAATGACTGAGCAGCAGGCGGCTGAACTGGTGACCGAAGCAAGAGTTGAACTGAAGAAGGAATTGGCAAACAAAGTGATGCAAGTGGTGCATGGTGTTGCAATTGGGATGGAGATGGTGTTGTTCAACGAGATGGAAGCACCTTCCCTCGACGCTAAAAGACTGGAAGATTCGCAAAAATGATAACAGGTAGTGGTTTTAGGATGTTTTTGTTTAGTTTAATTTATGTCTTTTTATATTATGCTTTTGGTATTTTGGGTCGGTAAGTTAAGTTTCAATTATGGTTGTTTAGTTTGGGATTTAATTTCAAGGCATGTGCCCAGGGGGCTTTTTGTGGTAGAAGGTAGATTGAGAAGAACAATGTGTGCTCAGAATTGGTACTTTAGGAAATTAAATGTTGTATCTGGAATGGTGATGAAATATGTGTCTTTGAGGAGATTAAGCGCTAACTTTGTAAGCTTATCTCTAGAAGTTAATCTTAAGTTATTTATGAATAATTATAGTCTCAAATTCAAAATTGTGTGTTGGAATGTTCGTTGACTGAATGACAAGGACAAGAGGTTAGCGATACGCAAGACAATTTTATTAGGAAATCCAAATAGTGTGCTTGCAAAAAACTAAACTATCCCAAATGGATGATAATTTAATAAAACAAATATGTGGATTGAAATTCAAAAAATATGTCACAATGGATGCCATGGGAACAAGAGGGGGTATATTATTATCTTGGAATGAAAATAATTTAACTTTAATAAACACTTTACATGGAACTTTTTGCTTGACAGTTCATCTTAGCCGAAATGAAGACAAAAAGGTGTTAGCCCTCACATGGGTTTATGGACCATCCTGGGCAGCTGCAAGAGAAGACTTTTTCAAAGAATTACGAGATCATAAGCCAAATGATGATATGCCATGGATGTTGTGCGGAGACTTTAACACAACACTAAATATAGAAGACAGAAGTAATCAACAACAAAGTTGGAGAGAAAATTTGAGATTTGCGAGTGTTATTTCAGAACTGAACCTTATGAATCTAAACCTTGAAGGACGCCACTTCACTTGGTCAAATGCAAGAGAGAATCTGACAATAGTCCTTCTAGATAGATTCTTAATCTCTTTAGCTTGGAACATGACCTTTCCAAATTGCTCACAAAAATCTCTACCGAACACATCGTCAGACCACTGTCCCCTCTTATATTCAGCAACAACCAACTTTAAAAAATCTGCCTTCTTCAGACTCGAAAATTTTTAGCTCTCATCGGTAGAATTCAGAAAGGTTGTACATGAAGAATGGAGCAAGTCACCGACAGCTTCTACAGCTTTACAGTTGCATATCAAACTCACAAATCTTCATAAATCAATCACGGATTGGACAAAAGAGAAACAAAAAAAGATGAAGCATCAGATTATGATATGTAGAGATTTTTTCAGTTGGATTGACAGGTTAGAAAAGATCAGGCAAACCACATATCTGGAGAAATGGGTGAGAGCAGTGCTCAAAAGAAGATACATGGAACTAGCTGAAAAAGAGGAAGAAATGTGGAGGCAAAGAGATTAGATTAAATGGGAAATTCAGGGGGATAGGATATCACACTCATGAAACACCACATATAAGCTCGAGTGCTCTTTATGATCACACTCATGAACTAAACCATCTGGCAGAGGATATCACAAAAGAAGAAATTGAGAAAGTCATTAAAGAATAGCCGAAAAATAAAAGTCCGGGTCCAGACGGACTCACAAGGGAATTCTTCAAAGTCTTCAAAGATCACCTACTCTCGGACATCCATAGAGTGCTCATTTCGACAATGCAAGGTGATCAAACCCTCCATCCATTAAATTCATCATACATCATCTTATTACCGAAAAAAGAAGATGCATCCGAACCGAAAGATTACCGACTAATAAGCTTGATCCATAGCATACAAAAAATTATCTCCAAAGTGCTCGCAAACAGATTACAAGGGGTAATTTCTAATCTCATCTTGGAAAATCAATTGGGGTTCCAAAAAGGTAAACAAATCACAGAGAGCTTCTTGTATGCTCAAGGAGTCCTCCAGTACACGTATGCAAATAAATTACCTCTTGCCATCTGCAAGGCCGACATCCATAAAGCATTCGACACAATAAGCTAGAACTTTCTATTGAAGATAAAAGAAAAATTGGGGTTTCCGAAAAAATGGATTGAGTGGATTAAAAATTTGGTGCTGCAAGGTTTATCTCAAATCATTATCAATGGTTTACTTGGAAAGCGCATAAACCTACGAAGGGGAGTACGACAAGGAGACCCAATCTCACCATTACTGTTCATTTTGGCAATGGACTTCATTCCGAGATGGCAAAACAAATTGGTACAAGTAGGAACATGGAAACTACCACTGCCGAACATGCGACCGTGCTTACTTTATGCGGACAATGCTTTATATTTTGTCAAACCTGAGAGCAACCAAATACAGGCACTGAAAATTCTATTGACAGTCTTCCTAAGAATCTCAGGCTTATCAATAAATATGTCCAAAATAGAGTTGCTAATCAGTAGGGAATCTCAAAATTGGTCGCAACCTCTAGTTAGCATATTACAATGTCAACAAGGTAATTTCCCTTTTACCTACCTGGGCCTGCCCTTGTCAGACAGGAAACTCCTGAAAACAACCTATCTACCTCTTATTAATAAACTTAGTAAGAGACTGATGGGGTGGGCGGCTTCGAACTTATCAATTGCTGGAAGACTGACTTTACTGAATGCAGTATTATCAGCAATCCCAACTTATTTATGTCAGTTCTCCAATTGCCTTCATGGGTGATTGAGGAAATTGACAAAATAAGGTGGAATTTTCTCTAGAAAGGCACGGATGCGACCTCATCCAAAATACATTTGGCAAATTTGGATCTCATCTGCACACCGAAATCAGCGGGGGGGCTCGGAGTACTCGATTTAAAAACCTTCAACATGGCTCTTTTGACAAAATGGTACTGGCAATGGGTATCCCCGGAGAAAAAACTTTAGAAGACTCTATACCATGAGATCTTGTCTGACAACAAAGCAATACCACCAGAGTATCCATTCTTCCAAAAAATTAATAAAAGATTGCATGGTCTTTGGTGACAGTCACATCAAAAGAACGCTTGGTCGAGGTGACACCATATAGTTTTGGTCACAAGATTGGGGACTTGGGATCATCAAGCATCAATACACACATCTTTACGACCTGACCACAATGCCTCAAGCAACAGTCAAGCAGGTCTTCGAATTGGATGGCATGGCGCATTTATTCGAAGAAGATTTATCACTTAGACGGATCTCAGACATACAACGTCTACTAGCGTCATGGAGAAATCAAGGAAGCATCTCGATCGACCCGACAATACAAGACAACGCAATATGGACAGGTTCAGCAAATAGCGCTTTCTCAGTTAACTCGGCCTATAAAATCCTCAAACCTGGTCCTAATGAGCAAACCAATATACATAGAATTTGGAAATTGAGGATTCCACCGAGAATGAAGGTATTCACATGGCTGGTACTACTCAACAAAATCCTAACTACAGATAACCTCATGAAGAGAGGTTGGAATCTACCTAGTTGGTGTGTCTTATGCAAGGTAGAAAGTGAGTCGGTCAGACATTTATTATGCGAATGTGTTACTGCAATAGAGATTCAGATGACAACCGTAAATAGATTTTCGATCGACCAATCGAAGGTAAGGGGCTCAAACATAGACATGTTACAACTCCTTACAGACTTGAAGATTTCCAAGAAGACTAGAGAAGCTATGGCAATCACACACTTCGTCACGTGGAGAGAAAGATGCAACATGATATTTAGAGATCAGAGCAAAACAACAAACGAGCTGGTGGAAGAGGTTTACAGTCAATGGTCTTATTTTAATTAGCGTAAAATAAAATGTAACTTTACATATTTTGTCATTTTAATTTTGGTCAAGACTTGATTTCTGGGGATGGGTTTTCTTGATTTTATTTTAGTTTAGTTTTCTTTTTTTCAATTAGGACTCGATGTGGAGTCCATAATTGTAAGGGGTGGGTACAGGTCTTAGATCAAGACCTGATAGTTTGTAAGCACCTTATTAATAATATACAAATAGGGACATGATTCCTATTTTCCATCAAAAAAAAGATTGTGGAGATTGATTGCCATGTAGATTAGACTTGTCTCGGTTGAGGATTGAACAATACTGCCAGTACATTTGGGAATCAATAAATACAAAAATAAAAAATACCAATTTATAATAACAAGATAAAACTGATAATTATTAGTCAAATTATTGATGGTTCTTTTTCCTTTGCAGTATTTGGAAGATTACACAAGGTATCTTTCTGTTCAAACAGAAACATAAGCCTTATTTTTTTTTTCCTACCATGTTGGATTTTTAGTAAATTGCTCAAGTTATGGTTATGACCCACAAAAGTTACCCGGCACGTAAAAGATTTTCGGCATGGTATCCATGCTTCACAGCCTTTAGGCAGAAACAGAACAAAAAAAATCAGCAAATTGCAAACAAAGCATTTTCTTTTTGGCAAACCAAATGAAGAAGTTATATTTTTTTTAAAAATAAATAAGTAAACAATAACTGTTAGCAGTGTGAGCTGACAAAGTGTGGTAAAGTCCTTAACTGAATTTAGTTTACTTACTGCTGTACAATTAGTTTCAAAACAAGTCATCAGGTTAATTTAGGACTACTAAATTATAGCACTTCATGCTAATATTTAACAAAACAGGTTTTGTTTTTTCAGAAAGTAAATGAAGATAAGCAGCCAAACCCATTGACACTTTCAAAATTATTACAGTTCCTCAAAGAAATCTATGGAAATCTCCCAATTGTGATCCATGAAAATGGTACTCTTCTCAGTTCTCAGCTTCTTACCTATTCAACTTGGCAATTTATTTTCATATACACGTGGACCGAAACAGATGCATGTTTCATTCATTTGGGCTCGTAGTTGGTGGATTGACAACCCAAATTGTTTTGGGGCCAATCTACTGAAACATAAACAACATATGATTTGGTTTAACATTTTTACCATATTAAAAAATTATATTTTATATTTCAATACTCAAAAAGTTCATTTTAATGTGAATGTGTAAAGAGTTCTATTCGTCGAAACTCTCAAAAGGTCCTTGCCCTTCAATGGCGGTCTGTCCCCTTTCCCCCCTACACCCCCACTAACCGTCGAAACTCTCCACCTCTCCCCCCGTGGAACCCCTCCAACTTCTACCATCTCCATAACCGTGGGTTTACTCCATCTCATCTCCCTCTATCCCTCTATCTGTGGAGTAACTCCCCTGAATACATGGCACATTCCCAACACCAGTCCTTCCCTTCCCCCCCCCAACTTCAAACTCAATATAGCTTCCTCTCCCCACCAGATGAGCACAGAAGACTCCTCGTTGATCTACAGCGGTCGGTCTGGCTAACCATGTCGGACAGACTGTCGCTCCCGGCCAGCTATCAGTTAGTCGACTTATTTGTCGACAGGTACGGTGGGTCCTCGGCCAACTGGAGCTTAACCCCGGTTAAGGGGGGCTACCTCCTCAAAACCCCGGAATGGGTGGACGCTGGCCTCATTCTGGAGGAAGCTGATTTTTAGGAAATGGTGCACGAAATAGCGGTGCGGCCTTGGCGGAGACTCCTAAGCTCATCGCCCCTCCCGCCTGGTGCAAATGTCACAATAACTATACACGATTTCCCGTTGGATTACTGGCATCCTACATATTTCAGGCAGGCAGTCTCGTCTATGGGATCACTAGTTGGCCTACCGAGAGAAGGGGCGCAAAATAGGGAGTCCATACGACTCCTGGTCAGGTGTCATGATGTCAAGCTAGTGCCCCACTGGCTCTATCTCGGTCATGAGGGTAGATGGACCAAATGCCTCGTGCAGCTGGAAGGAAGACAGCACCGCGCCACCCCCGGGGACCAACCACCGCCGCCCGACTCTGGTGAGGGGGTCCGGGAGGTCAATGAGGATGACGATCTTTTTGCCCATATGGTGCCTTACGTCCCTCTATGGAGGAGAAGGGCACTACAA
The DNA here is from genome assembly GCA_025461125.1 of Carex kokanica. Classification (NCBI taxonomy): domain Eukaryota; kingdom Viridiplantae; phylum Streptophyta; class Magnoliopsida; order Poales; family Cyperaceae; genus Carex; species Carex kokanica. The sequence goes on along the minus strand of JAJGRX010000163.1, from coordinate 2,940,712 downwards.
CCCCCTCTCCCGGAAAGGGACTCGTCTAGGAGTGGAGCTCCGGCGGCTCAGATCGGACCCCGGTCACAATGGTGTATAGCAACAACTGGTGCACCGTGCTTGCGAGGCTTGGAAAAGGCGCTCCGGAACTGGTCCATTGGATTTCTCTCAAAACCAGGTCTACATAGAACCAGTGACTTCTCTCAGAGGGGAGTCCGAGCGTGCTGCGCGGCTGACAAAGAACGTACCAATTTACACAGTGTGCAGTCTGCGTGGTACCAGCTGTTTAGTCAGAGGGGAGGGCGCAGCTTTCCTCAGGGCTCAAATAAGACAGAGGGCGCATACTACAAAAAGGATATGTCCAAGACTACAGAAAGGAATGGAAGGTTCCGCCCCAATCCCAACCACGGAACATCCATTTTGGGCCCATACCCGGTCCAAAAAAGTTCTTCTCCTGCACCCCACTTCACGACACAACGACCCACCACTCACTCTCCCTTCCACAAATACCCTCGTAACCCCTATTGCATAACACACCTTTCTATTCCCAGACAAAGTAGATACCCCACCACTACCTGGGACCCTAAACTCCAAATTTGCGGGAAAATGGCAAACTTCACCTCTGCTGATGAGGAGCTCATTGCCAAGTTCGTCGGATTGCACACTGGAGAGCAGAGGCACTCCTCGATCTAGATTCCGCAAAGTGCAACCTCAAGCACTACATGGGAGCTCACTCTCCTCCTTAAGGTGGTCACCGACCGGACTGTCCTAGATGCCCCCTTCATCGCCGCTATGATGGCTGCATGGGATACTCCGACGGCCGTCATTAGACCGGTCATGAAAAACCTTTACCTTGCGGAGTTCCAATGTCACGAAGACCTGCTCAAGGCAAACTTAGGAGGGCCCTGGACGTACCGCGGAGACATGGTGGCTACCCGCCGTGCGTCATCCCATGCGGATCTTAACCCAGGCCACATAGAAACAGCCACTGTAACGGTACAACTCCACGGCCTCCCGTTCAATGCGCTTACACAGGAGGGGCTGCAAATGGTGGGAAGACAATTAGGGGTCCCGACGGCGCAGCCGTCACATGCCTTCCTAAACGGGCGCCGCTTTGCAAAAATGAAGATTGCGGTTTCTCTTAAGGACTCCCTTAAGGACAGGGTGTTGGTGGATCACCCGACGCTTGGTAAGCTCACTGCTCTATGTGTGTATGAAAAGGTGACGCGGATTTGCAGATTTTGTGGCCGCCTGGGCCATGAAATGGAGTCCTGTAGTGATCTCCGCCGAGTAACAGACTTGGTGCAGGGCTCGGACCAGGTCCAGGGGATCCCGATTGCGCAGCTACTGGGGCCCAATTTGGGGGAATGGATCACTAACCCTTTGCTCACTTATACAAAAGAATGGGATGGGCCAGGCTGCAATTCGGGCCAAAACAGGCCGCAACAGGGGAATGGGGGCCAAACCAGAGGGGGTCAAAACATGGTTATCATGGAGGGCTTTGTCCCGGAACAACCAAGTGATACAGAAGCAAGGCTTGATACTCGTGCTGGAATAAAGAGGCCGAGGCCGACGGGGCCGAATCCGTTGGCACCCCTAAGATGAATATCATGTCGTGGAATTGTCGGGGTAGCGGGGGCACGACAATATCCACGTTAAGCCGGTACCTCCGTTGCACAAAGTCAGACATAGCCTTTATCTCGGAAACACGGTGTGGAACTACTAAGGCTATCCAAAGAATTAACCAGTTAGCTTTGTGCAATTATGTAATAGTTCCATCAGAAGGGCAATCGGGTGGGTTGTGGTTACTATGGGGTGACGATGCAAGTGTCAACCTATTGCAAAAGGACAAGAATATAATTGCGGCGGAAATTGATTTTAAGGGAGTGCGCTCGCCATTTCTTCTACTAGCGGTGTACGGGGATCCGGCAAGGCAGGGTAATCCAGGTATTTGGGAGAGATTAGAGCAAATGGTGGAAGATAGGGGCCTTCCGGCTTTACTGATGGGGGACTTCAACTCTATTGCCACTATTGATGAGAAATGGGGTGGAACACAGCAACTATCGTCCCCCAACTTAGCCTTCAGAACCTGGATCCACACTGCTGGCCTGCTGGACCTGGGCTATAATGGGCCGGCCTACACTTGGGCTAATAATAAAGATGGGGGGGCGTTGGTCGCGCAGAGGTTGGATAGGGCTCTGGCAAACGTCAATTGGGCGATGGCGAATCCGGACACGGCAGTTTTTCACCTCCCGAGATTTAACTCTGATCATTTGCCGATACTACTGAGAACTAAGCCGAGGAGGACTGCGGTTCGGCATGCCTTTAAAACTGAAAATTGGTGGCTACTGAGAGAGGGGTTTCATCAAGTGTGTCAGACCTCGCTGCAGGGCGGCCAAGAGGGCTGGGCTACGGCTGTGCGAAACCTCCAACAGAACGTACGACGCTGGGTGAGGAAGGAGCGATCCCCGCCACAGATGTTGAAGGAGGTTGAAACACAAATGGCCAGTCTAGCGGAGTCGCAACCACTAGGAACTGACTTGATAAGGGAACGGCAACTGCAAAAGGAACACCAGAAGGTTCTGTTACTAAACGAGAAGTTCTGGCAACAGCGGGCCCGGATTGACTGCGCAGTGCATGGGGACCGCAATTCAAAGTATTTCCATGTCTCAACAATGGCCAGAAGGAGACGGAACGATATCAAAGCAATCCTAATGCCTGATGGGTCCTGGGAAACGGAGGACAGGAATATCAGAATCGCCTTTGTTAATCACTTCAGAACAGTATTCACTAAGCGGATCTTGCAACCCATCCCCCAGGTGTATCCCACTCAGTTGCTTCAGCGCATCCCTCAGGTACCGCCACTGTTCCAGGAAAGTCTAGAATCCATGCCAACAAGTCAGGAAATTGGTGCCGCCTTGGCTCAGCTGGGGCCGGACAAGGCTCCAGGGCCGGATGGTGTAAATGCGAGACTACTACAAGAAAAATGGGAGATCTTCGGCCCAACCATCGTGCAGGAGGTGTTGCAGTTCTTTCAGACAGGGCATATGCCAAGTTATATTGGTAGGTCCAATCTTGTGCTCATCCCAAATATTCAAGACCCCAAATGCTTAACAGACTACCGGCCTATCTCGGTATGCAACACGGTTTACAAAATCATCTCCAAGGTGCTGGCAATGAGGTTGAGACCTGTGATTGCTTACTGCGTATCGGTGGCTCAGGCCGCGTTCATTCCGGGGCGAGAAATCTCGGACAATGTGATACTGCTCAGGGAGGTTCTGCATTCCTTTCAATCACCCCTTTTCAAGGAAGAGCAATTCTGCCTCAAAGTGGACCTATCAAAGGCATTCGATCGAATGGATTGGGAATACCTCCGGTCCCTACTTCCATATTACGGGTTCCAGCAAAATTTAGTTAAATGGGTCATGGGTTGCGTTACCTCGGTGGTCATGAATGGCTCGGGGAATGGATTCCTACGGCCGGAGTGTGGACTGAGGCAGGGTTGCGCACTATCGCCCTACCTGTTCATTCTGGGAATGGATCTGTTGTCGCGACACCTTGAGTTTAAAAGAGAAGAGGCACTCCTAAAAGGAGTCAAACTTGCACCTACTGCGACTCCAATAACCAACTGTGTATATGCCGACGACCTGTTACTCTTTGGCCAAGCATCGCCACAGGAGGCTGAAGAGCTCACCAAAACACTGGAGGAATTTGAGGTTGTGTCGGGTCAGGTAGTGGGACCACAAAAGAGTAAACTGTGGTTTAGCAACCGAACCAGCACGGATGGGTTGAACGAAGTCATGCGTATACTACAGGTCCCAATAGTGAACCAGTCAGACAGATATCTCGGAGCACCAATTAATGCGGGAAAGGAATCTTACGATTTCCTCATTGAGAAATTCTCTTCAAGACTGCAGGCATGGCAGGGGAGATTACTGACACCGGCAGGAAGAATGGTTTTGGTCAAATCGGTACTTCAGTCCTTGCCGGTGTACTACATGGCAACGGAAATGATACCAACCAGGGTGCAAAACAAGCTCACCTCCATAATTCGAAAGTTCTTTTGGGGGGCCATGCATAAGGACAGGTTCCTAGCTTACATAGCTTGGGACTCCATAACCTTACCACTGGAGGAGGGTGGTCTCGGAATTCGGGATATGAACCTGGTAAACCAATCTCTGCTGCTCAAAAGTCTTTGGAAGATGGCGGGGGGGGGGGGGGCGACCCCACTATGGGTTCAGGTAGTGCGGGCAAAATATCTCCCAAGGTCCAATTTGTGGCAATCAAAAAGGACATACAATTGTTCGCTCTTCTGGCGCAGCTTAATGAAGCTCCGCGACCGACTGGCTCCGCACGTTTCTTGGCAGATTGGGAATGGAGAAAAGTGTGGGGTATTTGAAGAGCCATGGTGCCCGGGGGCTACACAGCTTGCTGCTGGCACGGCCGCGCAGAGACAATTGAAGGTGCACGACTTAGTACAGGATCAATCAGGTAACTGGGATGTGGACAAAATTCAGTCTTTGTTGGGGGACGACATATGCAGGGTCATAACCTCCCATGTATCACCACCAGCAACAGACGCAGGGGAAGATATGCTGGGATTCCACCTAAACGGGGGAAGGCCTTACAGGGTCAGCTTAATGTATGATTATCTCAGGAAGGACAAACAGGGAATCGCCACAATCACAGAGTGGACCCCTGACCACAACCAGTTTATCTGGAAGAAAGGGAATTTGCCACCGAGAATTAGGTTGTTCCTATGGAAGCTCACGCGTAATGGACTGCCTTTGGGAGAAATTCTGAAATCAAAGACTTCCAGAGGTGATCACTACTGTCACTCATGTGGGGCTGACAAGGAGGATGCTGTGCCCATGATATTCCGGTGCCCTTTTGCGCGAATGTGCTGGTTCGGGGGCCCATTTCCAATGAAAGCGGATCAGGTACAAGGAAACATTAATCAGGTACTACGGTCCTTGCACTCGGTTACAACGGATATACAATGGAACGCAATAGGGACCTCCATCTGGGCTATCTGGAGGTGTAGAAATGAGAAGATATATGGCGGACACAACCCGGACTTTGGCAGGTTTCTCAAATTCTATCATGAAGTGGATGCGGAAATTCAAATACTGCGATCGGCAAAGCCTTCCAATCCAGGGTCTGAAGTCACTCAGCTATCTCATACCGAAGGAGACTCGGTACAGTGCTATGTTGACGGCTCCTGGAAGGGCCGGTGGCGGGGAGGTATTGGGATCGTGTTTATCAAAAATGGACAGTTGCTGGCATACAGACTAGCCGGAGTTCAAGTGGCAAGTCCTCTGCATGCGGAAGCCACCGCAATGACACAGGCCCTCCACTACGCAACACAAGCTGGCTTTAATAGGTGCGTGTTTCTATCGGACTGTGATACTCTGGTCAGAGCATGCGCCGGTTTCCAGGCACCTAGAGAAATTGATTGGAAGGCTTTCGCTGAAATATTTCATATCTGGAAAGTCCTTAAGGCGAATGTCAATTTTGAATGTCGCTATGTGAACCGGGATCACAACACGACAGCCGATCGGTTAGCGGACCTGGGAGCGACGTCAGGCATAGACTACACTGGATTCTCCTATCCGATGTTTCCCAATTTTGATTATAGATAGGTTTATTGTCTGGATTTTGAGATACTAGAAGGATGTAATTCGGGTAACTATGTAGGGAACAGGAATAGGTGCAAAGTGGCCCCTGGGATTTGGAAACTGTAATAGCTTGCCTACGGGCGTGAATCAATCAAAAAAAAATATGAGTGTAGGTTCAAAATCTAATATTCCTACTAAAAATGATTTGAAAACTTGAAACTATCTCATGTTCTAAAAAAACAAAAGTAAATTGTCCTGGGCCAATTATTTTTGCTTTTGTGTTTGGTCTATGAAATTATGAATTCATCTCCCTAATTATTTTACTATTTATACTTTTTGAGTCCCAAAAAGGAAAATGTATCATTCATCATGCCTCAATCCGTGCCCCCACACGCACTAAAGCACATACGTACTAACACAAGTGTTTATACTTTTTAACCAAATATTTATATATATTATTACGATAATTAGGGGACCGGCTAAGTTGCTGCAGGCAGCACCTCGGCCGAAATGCTGCCGGAAGCAAATTAGCCATACTCCGATAATTAGTTATACTATTACAACTGATCCATCACTTACCAGTGCCTTTTCTTTTTTGGAATTCATTCACTCCTGCGCCGTCATAATTAATAAGAGAAACACCAATCTAAGTTTCTTAACAAAACTACTTTCTTGTTGTCAATTTTCATTAGTATAAAACATGTTGTAATAGACTAATATATAGTATCAACATTTGCTATAAGTGTATAAATACCTGATGCATATAAAGTATAAACACCAGCCAAATTAAGTTTCTTAATTAACAAGCTTTTTTATTATTCACTTACATTGCTATAAGAACCTGCTATAATTAATAGTATAAATATCTCTGGTAAAAAGTATAAACATCCATGTTAACAGCGATGCTGCATATGAAATAAAAACCTGCTAAATTGGACAAACATATTAGAATTATTTTTTTTGTAGCATATTTCGGAAAAATTAAAATTATCCAAATTTTATATATAACATCTGAATTTCACAATTTGCTATATTTTTTTTATTCGGACTTACTAAGTAAAGCTGGTCTATATATACAATCACGCAATCACCAGAGGAGCTTAATTACATCTTTGGTTAGAAGGAGTTTGGTCTAATGGTCATGGTCTTTAATTTCGAAAAATATATACTTGGCTGAAGTCAGAATTTCGAAAAATAAAGTACTGAAACAAAAAATGAGGAGTTCATAAAAATAAGTACTGTAAATCTGTAATGTAAGTACGATACAAAATAAAAAATAAAGTACGATATTTATTCCGAATTTCAAATAAATTCAATATGAGGAGTTTATTATCTTTTCAAGTCAATAAAACAAAAGGAGATTCAACTGTTCTTGGAGGTAAAAGAAAAGAAAAAAATAAAATTCAGGATTCAAGCTCTAATGCGGTTTAAAACATAACATAATTTCTTGTACATAAACAACTTATATTCATGTAATTTTATTGCAATCACATACCAATGCATACTCATGTGTTTGAAAACCCGTATGTTAATTTATGAGTTCCCGCATCCTTGAAATCTCATCTTGCATAATCCTATGACAACCGGGCACGCTTTTACCCTGTAGAATTCTTAGTTCATCATTTATTTTTCTTCGTAAGACTTGAGAGTCCTCTAATTTCAGAAGGCAGATTATTTATTTATTTATTTATTTATTTGTTTGATATAAAGATGGTGGTTATGTCTTCAAATTCCATTGATGATGGATACAAAACAAAGAGAAAACAAATTTTACAAAAGATTTGGTCAGATTTACAAAAGAGTATATAAGTTTTAAAATGAAGAAAAGATTACCATGTTACAGCAGGTGTAGTTAAGATAAGAATGTTTACTGGTAAGCTTGATCCATGTGATATTGTTGGTGAACTTGCACTCGAGTAAACCAAACCCTGAATTTTTGTATAATATTCCTAATGTGAATTGCATTCAATAATTTGACTTCTTCTCTAAACATTCTCCGTATATATTACAAAACAAACTATATATTGTGGAAGGCAGATTATTTGTATTATATGATCACTACAAAACAAAGCTCACAGAATTTACCATGTACATGCACCTACTTAATTTACAAGGATGATTTCATGAATTCATCAAAAGCATTGTCACGGTTCGCATTAATTTTACTTCCCAAAAATTTGGCGTACCAACGGGCTGAACTTCTCTGGTACCTGGGCCTTTCCTCGTCACTGAAATCAACACCAAAAAGGCCGAACCGGTTGGTATAGCCAGCGATAAATTCCCAGGTATCCATTAAAGACCATACAAAATAACCCTGCGTGTTTGAGCCATTCCTGAAAGAGGAAAGAAATTTGGGTCAAAATAATTGAAAAGGAATGTACCAAAATATGAGATTCTTTTTTTCTCCGGTTAGTAAATTATTTGTCTAATTCCTAAGATTTATTAAATCAGGCAAAACTAAATTAATGATCTCAAACTGCACAACAATTATCTAATTACTGAAATTGGGGGGTGGTGTGGTCAATAGTCAATAGTCAACAACAAAGGCAAGTAGGAAATGATGATCAACTTATCATAGATATAATTAATTACCTTATGGAAAGCTGCAATGCTTCTAGATATTGCTCTAGGTAATTTACTCTGAAATCATCGTCATATACCATTGCTGTGGTTGTTGGGTCAACAACTTCAGGATCTCCTGCGGTTGTCAAATGAGGCTTAAATAATTATCTTATACAATTAATGTACTTTCTATAGAATGGTAAATGGAAAAGATCTAAAAACCATGATACCCACCTCAACTAACAAAATCAAAGAAAGAAAGCAAAAACATGGCCAACTATCTTTCACTTTAATGTTGTAGAAATATGTTGCATTTTGTTTCTTGAAAATTCACTAGTTACCAGATCAAGAGGTAGTTGGGGTCAGAACACCAAACCCAAATAATTGAACCTAAAATTATTCAGAAAGTAAAGAAAAATCTGAGGTTACCATTTTCATGTATCAGAGTCGGAGGATTTCCATAGTATTCTTTGACATGGTCCAATAATTCTGAAAGACCCCATGGGGTTGGCGGGAAGAGATCATCCGTATATTTTTGCAAGAGAGCCTGTTTTATTCAAAAAGTTTCATGACAAATAAATTTTAGCTCTCAATAAATAAATAAATCAAGTGAAAGCGTTTGAAAACAGGTAAGACAGACAAGTACTATATGTAAAGGAACAGCTTTTGTTTATTCAACTGATACAACAGGTACAGCTTTTGTTTCTTCTTTTGTTTATCTTTTTTGGTTTGTTCTATATTCAATTCTTCTACATGTTTGTGTAGGAATGTCGCATAAGTACCATAGTAAAATGCATTTGGTACCAGATGTGACCTGTGTTGGGTTTTTTTCCCAACAAGTACCCTTCTTTTTTAAATATCTCAATGTATGCACACAAAGTGTATGAAAAAATATTTTAATGTTATTTTCTGTTGCTTATCAGATTCATAACAATCTATAATCCAAAACTCCGCAATTAAGAACATCAAAACTAAGAACGGGAAAGAATGTGCTTGCATTTAATAGGTTTAGACACACCTTATCTAAGCTTCCAGAAAAAGGTGCTGCCACAAAAGGAAAAAAATAGTGTCACAAATTAATCACTTAATTTTAAATTATTTATAAGTAGTTGATACGAATTTGCAGATTGTTGCACTAGTCATTGACGAAGACCAAATACGAAAAACATAATAATATGTTTTATGCAATCTTGTAGTTGGGTCAATACTTCATCAGACAATTAGTATTTGCAGTTCTTTTTCCTGAACCGGCCATGTTCTGATCATAAGTTGAATCACAGTGTTGACCAAGTCAACTAAAGCAAGCAAGATTTGTTAGAATTCTTAACAATAGTTGATTAGACTAATTAGTTTGTTATAAGATTGGTATACTTGTATAATGTAACTATAAATACATTATGTATGTGTACTAAAGATGGAATCAATAAAATACAATTTCATTCTATTTCTTTCCTAAATTCTTCAGATAGCCAAATACCAATCTTGACTTAGTTGACTTACCTGGTATTTTTATAGCCACATCAAGCATGTAGTCGCGAAGCTGGTTCTCCAACCCGCTTGTGTCAGCTTGAACAGAAATGGTGGCATAATGGTTGAGACCAATGAAATCATATGACCCCTTGATTCTTCTAGAATCTTCATCTGTGAAAACCGGCAAGCGGGATCCTACAATCTTTCTCATAACGGTCGGGTAGTTCCCAAACACCAATGGATCCATTAGCCTAAATGAAGGTATGTAGATGACAGTCGGATTTATAAAACTAGTTGTAAAGATTAGTGAAAATTGGAGATGAAGAAGAAAACTTTTAAACTAACCATCCAATATGAAAATCAACCATTCTCCTTGCTGCAGCTATGTCTTCTGGATTTTCCGTGGCTGACTTGAACCACATTGCCAGGAACGTAATACCTATTTTGCCCCCTTGCTCTGCCTACAATTCAATATGCATGTCACTTAAAAATGCAAAAGCAAAAAATAAATTGAGTATTCTGTTCAGCTAATTTTGCTTTTTTTTGATGTTCTTCCTTTCCCTTTCATTTTTATTTTGAAATACTGGTTTATAAGAGAAAGAACCTGGTACTTCTCTCTATAAAGGGAGACAACTGATGCATGGCCATGCAACAAATTGTGAACCACGATGTACGGCTCGATTGTGGAGTTGCCGGCTGTACAGTTAGCGACACCAAAAGGATAGGAGCATCGCTCAGGTGGGAAAGTCCCTGAATCATACCCACCAAGTGATTCGACATTAGGCTCGTTGAGAGTAATCCAGTTTTTCACTCTGTCACCGAATTCTCTGAAGCATACATCTGCATATGCAGTGAAGTCATCTCTGAAATTTGTCAAATCAAAGAACTAAATTATTATCCTGACCTGTCATGCTGGTTGAGAAGTAAATAAAGTACCACTCAGGTTTAAGTTGGGTTAAATTTAAGGTAGAGCATATATCAGTGTCAGTAGGCTTTTGGTTGATTTGGGTAATGTGTTAGGTATGCCGATATGCAGGGGTGGACCCGGTAAGGTCCAGGGGTAGGCAGATGCCTATCCCTGAATTTTGAAAAATAATTTTGGTCCATGTATTTTTGGGATATTGCTAGAACAAGTTTGTCTACTCTTCAGCTGAATTTATTTTCTTTCCAGAGCAACTCATTTTTTTGCCAACTCATTTCTTTTCCCGCCCAACTCATTTTGTTGCGTACCCCTGGCCCAATTCCAGCCCCTAACACATGGCGTATGCCTTCTATATTGCAGAAGAAGGTAATACCAGATGAAACCATCGGGCAATCCCACAATCATAGTTGGCCATACCATGCAGTGGTGGAGATAAGGGACAGTTATTGTCCCCGACTGCCACTGGAATTTTATAAAAAAGGCCCTTAATATTTTATAAATTTACAAATTCATTTAAAATTCTTACATTTCTCCTTAATTGACACCACTATAATTTCTGCTTCATCATTGTTGTTGTTACAATTTTAAACTGTCAGACTTCTATTGACCAGCATCTGATTTGTATTGAATGGATGTACTGCGGATAGAAAAAGACATGAAGTTGTGTTCGGATGGGTTCTGGTCATAATTTTTTCATCCCTAGACAATAAATCTATATACCCTATGCTATGTATATGTTCTTTTACTAAAAATAAACAAAGTATATTAGAGGATAAACGGGAAGTGTACATGAACTTGGTGCTTAATAGCCCGTTATACTCTTCTTCAAGAGCTAGTGGTAGATCAAAATGGTACAATGTGACATGAGGCTGTATCCCTGTAAAATGCAACCAAAGTTTGTCAACACTTCTCAAAATCAGTTATTTGGTCAGGAAAAGCATCTTAAAATTTTGTCCGAGCATAATTAGATATTGTGATATACGCACCATAACTCAAGAGCTCGTTAATTAAATTATTGTAGTACTGCAATCCCTTGGGATTAATCTCGCCTCTCCCATCTGCACCAGACAAAAAATCTTGAAATTAGCACTTAAAATGATGTTAAAATTACAACACAGTGAGATTGCTAAATTTTGTGATTATTTCAGCTCATAGTGCTACGAAACAATCCTTTTTACAGATTAGTATTATTTCATTTATATCATTTGTACCTGGAATAAGTCGAGGCCATGCAATTGAAAACCGATAAGCATCGAGGCCCATCTCATGCATCAACTTTACATCTTCCTATATAATTACATGAAACAATAACAAAAAAAGAAAAGAACATTAAATGAGATCTGTTTGTGTCATTTTTTCAGGTTAGTTGATGCATACATTTGAAAATACCTCAAGAGGCACAATCTTAAACTTGCCTTGTATTTGTGGTATTGGTCAGCTGCTACATCAAAATTGCTGTGGTCGGGCATTTTTCCTGGCAATAAAAAAAGTTGATCTTAATTTCAATTGAGATAGTTTTTCTATTTTAAAATTATTTTATGGATGACTACAGAAATCAACTTGAATCAAAATAAATGTAGCCTGTACCTAATTTACAAGTTTTGATTTCAACAGTTTTTAATTGCAGTGGGTGAATTTGTGTGGACAATGGTCCCAAATGGAAACCAGGCCTGAATAAAATAACTAACCAGCGTGGCAAAAGGGGTCCCAAATGCTTGGTTTCCTTCCATCCTCTGCTGCTGCTCCTTCCACCTTTAAATTCATATCTTCTAATAAATAATATAACACAAGCCTCACCACTCACCACTCACCACTCAATTTTATCACACCTAATCCCTCAATTAAGCTTTAATTAAGATTCGTGTGTACTTGATTTTGCATGGATGTTAAAGCTTTGGCACGAATTTTTTGCTGATCAAACGGCTCTAACCAGAAATTAGACCTTTTTTTTTCTCCAATGTCCATCGGACGGTCCCTGATTGCCTCAATCAAAGCTTTTTCAGAAAATCTTCCTACCAGCATCATTTCTGTTTGTTTTCTTTTTTTTTGTTAATTTTGGTATGAATTTTGTTGTGGAACTTTGTGGCTGTGTGCCAATGAAATCCAATTAGAGAGAGAGAGAGAGAGAGAGAGAGACCTGAAAAGCAGAGGTACCGGCACCGAATATAAAATCCGACGGGAAGTCATCTCGACTGAGCGCTGCAATAGGCTTCTCCTCACATAGGAGAAGAAAAAGGAAACACAAAGACAAGCAGTACGACTGTAGAACTAATTTCGCCATGGCAAAAAGCTAGTAACCTACTTTCCTTTCTTACTTTACTCTCTTCTTATAAGCTGAGTGTGAGTGAGACAGAGATGCTCTGTTTTTATCTATCTCCAGTCAAATTGCAACGTTCAAAATCTACGAATGTCTAGAAATAGGTACATTTTTTAAAGCTTTTGTGCTTCTAGAAGGTTGACAAGAACGTATGTCTGTGTCATTGTGTGGTTCCCTCATTTGCTCTTCTTTTGTCGCTAATAAAATGCCTCCGCGCGTATCTACTGACGTCACTAGTTTAAGTTTGGTTCTCTGTTCGTTTTTTTGTTATAAAATCTGCTCCAATTGAAATTACACAGCAAGGTTAATTGATTCGACTTTTCTTGTACACGTGGAGTAGGTCGGCTGGGGTCCTCGTCCTTGTATTCTATGACAACAACTTCTGTTCATGTGTTATTTATTACTTTCAGAGATATATATCTGGGGCTGCAAACGAATCGAACCGAATCGAACTTACATTCAGTTTCAGTTTGATTTGAATTAATTTCAAACTAAGTTTGGTTTGAATTAATTTCGAACGAACCTAATTTTGAACGAACTCAATTTCGATCGAATGTTTTACGAACATAATTTCGAACTTTTACGAACTTTGTTACGACTTACGAGTTATGACTTATGGATGGACCATAGTTCAAAATTATAGCACTTCAATAAAAACTCAGGCATTCTGAATTCTAATTATACACTACACCAAAGTTTATATCAAAGTTCATTACAAATACCAAAATTTATATCAAACACCAAAGTTTAGTCCAATCAATCAAAGTTCAATACAATCGCAGTATCCAAAGTTTTCCAAATAGCCAACAAAAGCAACATCACCAAAGTTTTCAAATATCCAAAGTATTCAAAGTACAATTTAAGTTAGAACTGAGAGCAATTATGGACTGGCAACTGATATCTCGCTATTTTGTCTACATTCCTGTGCCTAAAACTCTGAAATCGTGTTTATTTCATTGAATATCTGTATGATGTGGTACTGCTGCGCTTTTGTTCTTATTTTGCAGGAAACGGACGAAACCGAGGAAGAATCTGGAATCTGAAGGCCTATACACGGACCGTGCACCATCTGCATGCGGACCGTACATCCTCTGCCCGACCACAGACTGAAGACACACGACTGTGCACAATCCACCTCACCAAGACACAGGCACATGGTCCGTGCACCCATTCATACAGACCATGCATGGCATTTCCGGAAACATAAATCAAAGAAGGAAATAGATACCAGCTGGGGAAAGTCGTGAAATGAAGGCATAAAAGTGAGATTCTGGGCAACAGAGAGATCATTCTGGAGCCTAGAACGAAACCTAGGGTTTGAAAGAGACGGCTAAGCTTGGAGAGGAAGAAGAGAGGAGGAAAACACGAGTTTTGCGACGAATCTTCATTTTTCTTCGAGTTTTGTCATAAACTTTATCATTGTTATTTGTTTTATTAGCTTTTTGACTATGTTAGGCTAAACATTTTGTTTCTAGGGTTATAATGTAATCGAATACTTAGTTTTATTTGCTAGTTATTTGGAATTGAGTGAGGCTATGGTACTATGTATAGCCCGGATGGATCCGTGCTACGGCTCAAAATTTGAGTTTTCAAAATTCTAACGGTCCATCCAAACCGTTCAACATGATTATAAAATGAATATGTACTTGCAAACCAAATTTTACATTTTTTTGAATTTTTTTACTATTTTTTTAGATAGGTAGAAAATCACTTGATCTGAAAATTTTGGACCATCCAAAAACAGTGATTTTCTACCTATCTAAAAAAATAGTAAAAATATTCGAAAAAATGTAAAATTTGGTTTGCAAGTACATATTCATTTTATAATCATGTTGAACGGTTTGGATGGACCGTTAGGATTTTAAAAACTCAAATTTTGAGCCGTAGCACAGACCCAACTGTGCTATGCGTAGTACCATAGCCTCACTCTTTGGAATTTGTGTTGAATCTTGTGCTTGCTTGTTGTGTAGTATTTTATTACTTAGTTGAATTTGTTTGAATTGAATGGTTAGTCCGTTAGATTAAAGGACTCATTTAGATGGTAATCCAATAACCCCGACATTCACTCGACCAAACTAGATATATGAGATAGGTTTGTGAACCGAGAGGTGAAACCAAGTAGTAGCTGAGATGTGAACTTTTCCTCGCGTCGAGAGATCGAGGATATATTTAGTAAACCAACAAGTATCTTAGGTTAATTAAGCCAACAAACGAGAGTTTAGGTTTAAGAACCCTAAGAGGGCAGAAATTGAGTTCCGTACTAAGTAATTAAGCTAACAAGCGAGAGTTGAGGTTTAGGGACTCAGGTACGGTCAATAGAACCCTGCACAGAGAAACAACACAGAAACCAGTAGCTGCTGTATCAACTCGATGGCTACACGGACCGTGTATGAGAGTACACGGCCCATGCATGAAAGTGCACGGACCGGACACCTTGAGGCTGAACTGAGATGAAATCAGAAACCCTAGGAACCCCTTTTTTTTACTTATATTAAAACCAAATCAAAAACCACTTTATTGTTTTGAATATTGTTATTGATCTGTTAGGATACAAAATACCTCCAAATCACCTTTGCAGACTTCTAGAATTCTTGTAGATTTAGTAGAGTCCGGAAATTATCAAACCATCCCTGTGGATTCGACACCCAGCTATACCCAACTTCTGTTGTAAGCTTGCAACTGAACTGAGTAGAACTAGGTATTAAAAGCCTATACGTTTCATAGCGAACAGCGACCTTATATTTTCATTAGTGAACATAAGTTATCAGCGGAAATCAACAGTTCACATTTGAGTTAATTTCAAACTAAGTTTGGTTTGTGAACCTATTTCGAACGAACTAGGTTCAGTTTGAGTTTGGTTTGAATTAATTTCAAACGAACTCAATTTCGAATCGAATTTTTTATGAACTTTTTCGAATCAAACTCGAATCGAATTATAAACTACAAATTTTTTGTGCAGCCCTATATGTATCTATCAGTTTCTTTTTCTTTTTCTTTTTGTTGCCCAAACGGCCAAAGTATCTATCATCGTTTTCACGGCAAAAGAAATAGATACGGAACTCCCGGGTCTCGACAACGACACGACGACATCCTGGAGGTGGAGGTCACCATATCAAAAGAATACAACTTTTTGGAGACTTCATTTGTAATTTGTACAGAGATTTTTGTACCCATTCATTTATTAATTGGAAAAATAAATATTGCAAAAGGATCCGGTCTTATGAAATCTCGATTTATTAGAAGAACGGGATAGATCCCGTTCAGTTAATCTTAATCCTAACCAGCGATTTAACTTTTTAAAAAAAATATTTTACTTTTGTTTTATTTTCTTTTTTGGATTTCATTTTCTAATATTGCATTGGTTACCGTCTTTCGGAAATGAATAAATCATATTTTGTATGAGCTAATGTATTAATATTTTTTGTTGAATTTTTTATTTTTATTTTAATTATTCCACGCACTTTTGGTTCAAATTCTAGCTATTTTTAATTATTTATAAAGATATTTGTGGAAAAGAAAACTGTGACTCATCACAATTATAGGGCTGTACAAAATCGCTTAAACTCGTAACTTGCTCATAACTCGCTCGCTTTCACTCGCTCATTTATAACTCGAGTCAGTTTCAATTCGAGTTGGCTGACTCATTTAATAAATGAGCTGAGTTTGAGCATACCCTAACTAGCTCATTAACAACTCGAGTTACACAAAATTCATCACACTAAATTCTTTACAGCTCATTATTGTAATTCCAACTCGAGTTGACTCAATTATTAACTAAATGAGCTAAGCACGAGTTGAATGTAACTCGCTCAAACTCGGTTCATTTAGAAGCCTTTCGCAAACGTCTTACTCTGATGTAAGGTATGTTACCACCCAAAAGCTTGACGTACCACTGGGCAGCTGGTACCGTGTCTTCGCCTCAGATGTTAAATCAACCCGGCCCATAGAGCCCGAAACGGGTAGTGTAGCCTAACTCAAATTTAAACGTGTCAATAAAAGATCGCACTGTAACTCAATTTCAGTCAATATATAAATGGAGATATGACTCCTCATTTTTTCTCAAAATGACCGCACAGAATAGCCCATTCATGCCCACCTACCTCAAAAATGGTTGATTTGAGAAATTACCTTTGCTAGGATTGTTCATTGGATCCGGTTTAGTCGGTTTTGAACCGAACCGAATTAATTTGAACAAAACAGTTCGGTTTTTTCAGTTTAATAGTTCGGTTCGGTTTGCTTTTTAAAACCAAATTATAATTTCGGTTCGGTTCGGTTCAGTTTGGAAATTTTTAAAACCGAAATAAACGAACCGACCGAACTTTTATATATTATGAATTTGGTCCTGACTGCCCTGGTTTATTTCTTAATCAATTGTTTTAAATACTTC
Source organism: Carex kokanica (assembly GCA_025461125.1). NCBI lineage: Eukaryota > Viridiplantae > Streptophyta > Magnoliopsida > Poales > Cyperaceae > Carex > Carex kokanica. The sequence goes on along the minus strand of JAJGRX010000163.1, from coordinate 2,923,457 downwards.
GGTTTATTTTTAAATATCCCGATTTATTTCTTAATATCACGGTTTATTTCTTAATATACTTCGGTTTATTATAAATCAATTGCTTTAAATAAATTTTTTAATATATTTTAGTTTGAACTGAACAAACCGAAATAAAACATTAGGTTCAGTTCAGTTCGGTTGCAATGCTAAGTCGGTTCGATTCGGTTCTATTTTAGAAACCGAATTATTACTTTGATTTGCATAGTTCGGTTCGATTTCAACCGAACCAAATCGATGAACACCCCTAACCTTTGCTCATGTCCTTATGCACGATAAAGTTGAGATATCTGAGAGGATACGCACTTGATAAGTCAATAGAGCCTACCCTTTCAACACTAGCCGTAGCCACCAGCAATATCAATGTTAATTTCACTAATCTGTAAGCTAATGGATAACATTGTGCCTCCTCTTTTCCACCATCTTTTGAGAAAGTTCAACCAAGCCCTTTAACTCTAAAAAATCATCATCACTTCACATATTTATGCGATAATTCTCCAATTGACCATCTATGACAGCAAGTTCATATTAGTTGAAATCAGATGGATAGTGTCACACCCCAAACCGGGATTTCCGGATTTAGGTGTGATCAGTCCCCGCCTCGTGATTAATTATCCTTAATCACGCAAGGCTAATCAAATACAAATAAATAATAACAGCGGAAGCATGAATAAAATCCAGAAAAGCACAAGTCATACATCCATAAATAAACATAAACATAAATATATCAATCCATACAAACCACCGTATCTCAACACATAATCTAAAGAAAAGGGGTACAGGAACTACGATCTCGAGATACAAACAAAAGTCTCGAGACTCAAAAACCCTAACAAAAGTCCTATAATACTACATCAAGCGGCGTGGCCATCGGGAACAGCTCCTGGCATCTCCTGCTGCGGAACGCCAGACTCTGTACCTAAAATCCCACATCAAAAGGTGGGTGAGCAAACAATTGCCCAGTATGTGACCCAGAATTACCCCTTCAGGGATCCTCTTTCGGTCAAAGCACTTTTAATCTTAAATCTACGCAAGTTTAATGTCACAACTTTTAAATGCACATGATTTAATATGGTAATCCTAATCTAATAACTATAAAAAGGAAAATACATATAATAGATGATATGATGCGATTATCCTGTCATGCCAACATGCAAAAATTCCCAAAATAAAATATCAAAGAGAGTATTATTATAAACATCAAAGCGGAGTCCAGTACAAGAGTACTGTGTGTAGAATTTAATATGTAATAGTACGGATAGAATGTAAACACCCCGTGCTGTGCCAATCGGACCAACGGTCCTATAAGATATCAGCTCAAGGACTGTGGGCAGGGAGCTAATGATACACGATGCCTAGTGACATTGAGCATTAACTCTCCTGTACGTATAGCCCACTCGCCGATGAGTATATCTAAATTCTGAGTATCATCTCGCCTACAACGATCCATCAACCAAACATATAAAATAGGAGAAAACATACATGCAAGTCGTAAGAATGTGTTAATCCGTCTCCTCATGAGCAGAGCGGAACTCTACCGCCCGGCCGGACCAATAGGAAAATAAAGAGCTCGAGATCGGCTCATGTACAGAAAAGTAAATATAAGCGCCACCGCGACCGCGGAAGCCGTTCTAGGCATGTAGCTCCTAATGTAGGGAAAGGGATCACATCCCGAATCGTATCGTGCCTCAGGGCTCGAGATCGGCCCGCACGTAATGGTAAAATGAATCGAAAAGAATATATAATCAAAGTTTATGCATATAATATATATATCCTAAAAGACCACCCGAGAGATCAAGTGATCAAACGGCTCAGTGGCTAACGGGCCGTCTCGTACCCCATCCTACAAGACGGAACGCAGTCACTCGGTCTCTGCTCAGCCCTCACCAATGCATATGATCGTTCATAAAAATAATAATATTGTCCTCTACGAGAAGGGGACAAGTAATATCCTAAATAACTACATATATATCTAACCTATTATTAAATTACTCTACTCCTATTTAAAGCAGTAAATTCCTCATTTAGAAAGGGTTTATGCAATTTCTAATTACAATTCGAAAAGATAAACATGCTCTAATGCATCTAATAATTTAAAGTGCGAATGACAGGTCAAGTGGTCGACTGGTAAGAGTACGCCACGAAAAAGATAATTCAGATATCCCACACCTGTTGGGCAAGCTGAAGACGTGCGCGCGCTACACACCGGCGTAGTCTGCAGGGTCCACTCCTGCTCCTGTATCGTCGCCCGCGGTATCAATCCAAGGGTCAGACTCGTCGTAATGGGTCTGATGACCTGCAATTCGTACATAATCTAATTAAGGATCGAAACTATTTACCGTAACCCTTGCTACCCTTTTATTATTTTAAATTTGAAGATAAACTGTTTTAATTAAATTTCCTAAGTATTTAAAAAGAAGTCCTATTCGCTATATAAGAGTAAAACACGTACTTAAATTGTTAAGTTAATATTGTGAAAATTAATCGCGTTTAGGTGTTCGAAATTGTAAAAGTACTTATTTTACTTAATTTATTCTCAAGTATGTATATAAATAAAATACGACACTAACCAATTTTTAATTAATCTAAGTGATACGAAATTCATTAATACAACATAATTTATCTCTTGTAAATTCCTAAAATACTTATAAGATCATTGCTAAATTTTATTACTAATAAAATAAATAAAGTAATTACATAACTAAATTAAATCTAATTTAAATGTGTTATTCCTAATTAATTATTGTTGGGACTTTTAATTTTTGATAATAAATTGTTTTAACTACCCTAAATATTTAAAAAGAAGTCATATTTATTTATGAGATTAAAAACGTGTAGATAATTTACTAAGTTAACTATTGCGATAATTAATAGCGTTTAAATGTTTGAAATGAAAAATACATATTTTATTTTAATTACTCTAATAGGTCAATTTAATTTATATCTAAGTACTTGTATAAAATCAAAGACGGCATTACTAAAATTTTATAGAAATCAGAATGACGCGAAAACCATTAATATGTTGTTAATTAATTTGTCCTTAATTAATTAACAACATATTTGTATTTATTTAAATTTTGTAATAAGTATAATAATAACTAAAATACTTGACTATTATTTATACTAATTACCGTGTAATTAAATTAATTAATTTTAACTTTATTAATTTATTTAAAATCTAAGTCCAAGCCCGATTACAATCAATTCATAGGACCATTGATAATATATTTAAATAACTAATTGAAATTCGGATTAGGCCTAAAAGCCCATAAAATAAAAGGTCCATTTGGATTTAATATAATTTATTTTCGGAAATGGCTAAAGCCCATAAATTCACATCCTAATAGATAGCCGAATTCATTTCTTTAAAAGTATTAATTCGGTTCCAGCCGATCCTATTCAACTAAATTTTCCAAATTAACACCTAAGTCCATCTAATAAGAGAAATTACCACAAGTCACATAATTTACCAAATCAGCCCCTTAAAATCAGACACTTTATAATTTCATCCCTATCATTACAAAACCGTACCAGTAACAAGGGGGTCATTTAGTAGTTCAAGCACCTACTTACGAGTCAATAATCAACGAGGACCAATTAATCAAGATTACAAGGGATAGGAAAGCACATTAACGAGGGAACTCAACAAGGCAGCAAGCAAGCAACAAGAAAGCAGCACAGCGTACCAGTATAACAAAAAGGGTACCAGCACACAAACGAAGCAAGGCGCACAGCCAGCACAGACGGCAAAAAGGGCTGGTACCGTACCCACAGTCACTTAACAGCCCAACAGGGCCAGAAAAGAATATCACAGCAAATACCAGAACTGGTACTGGTATAGTACCAGCCAAGCAAAACAGAAACAGAAAACAAGGCAGCAAGAAAACGGGGAGAACAAATCCGCACTTAATCGTTCAATAAAATTCCAAACTGAAATCTCCCAATTCATCCCCTTGATTAAGTCAGGAAAATCAACAACCCGTCCTTAATAGATCAACATTTCCCATTCGCTACAAAAATTCGTCGTCACGCCGAGAAAATCAACAACTCGCGCGAGACAACCGATTAGTCAAAATATACGACAAATCCCCACCAAGCACCACATCAACAAAATAAAATGGGCTTGAAAATTTACCCAAGAGAAGCAAATCGCAGAAAGGGTTAAGGTTAGGCCGGTACCCGGCAAAGGCTCGCCTCGCTTCTCGACCTTCCTCAAATCAGCAAGCAACACCCAACAGAGACACCTCCAAGCACCCAAATCACCACAGGAAAGGTATCAGAGCGCACAAATCGCAACCCAAGTAAAGATCCCAACCTTCGGATTTTGATAACCGAATTTAATCCGAGGAAAACGAAAAAGAGAGAGGGAGAGGTCAGTTTCTCAGCACATGAGCAGAAAGAGAGTTGAACCCAAATCAGAGAGAGAGTCAGAGATATATAACCCAATAAGCATCGCAACAGAGAGGAAATGGTCAAGGCGTGTCAGAGAGTAGGTGTCCGCGCAATAAAGACCAACGGCTAATTTTGTTCTCGTTCGTACGACTCCCTGACGAGGGAAGTGACAGCGGCGAAAATAGCGCTCGCAGCGCGTGGGAGAGAGACGAGTGACGAGTCTCCTCTTTTCTTCTCCTGTAAGCAAGGCATCAGAGAGGCGGGTGGGGCTCGGGTGTCAGCGACGAAGAGAGAGAGGCTTTATCGGATCCGGTTTAGAGTTAGAGATGGAGGGGTGGGGTACGCGGAATCAGAGAGGGAGAGGAAGAAGAGAAGGGGGTGAGGGGGGCTCTCTCTCTCTGGATGGGTTGGGGTGCGGATCCAAACAAATTAATAGAAACTAAAAGAACGGCTTTGAGATCCGTGCTAGATTTAATCAAACAGTTGAAATAATTTCCGGAGTTCTAATGATTTCAAAATTTTATAAATAAATAATAAAATTAGGTCAAGTTAACTTCATTAAATATTAGTACGAACTTTCGAATGTTTGATCGTTTACCTATAACTTATTTACTATTTGATATATTTTAATCAATATATTTTAGTAGCAATTATATTTTCCTAAATTTACTCATATTCGACTATGTTACAAAAAAAAATTTATTCTATGTCACGAATTATTGATTAAGAGGTCTAGTTTAATAAATCACAAGAATTTTGTTATACTAATAACGTACTCAAATAGTCTGATTAATTTATTTACTTAATTACATTCAACTTTGTTAAATTTAAACCTAACATTTGTAAATAAATTATTAATTGATTTGTTAATCGAATTTATATAAACTAATTCATCTATTTAATTTGTAAATCTTATCGTTCTACTATCTGTAGGTTTTAAATCGAATTATTAAATACGCGATATAATCAAATTTGTAACACTTCACGAATCCTAAGTTAATTTATCATCATATCTAATTTTGTTAAATTACTAATCATTTTTTTAAATTTATTAAAGTTTTTAAATTGACGTAATCAATTTATGAAGTAATAATAAATGTATAAATTGATTTCATAATCACCAATTTATATACTAATTTATTTACTAATGTCTACCTCAATTAATTAACAAAAAAACAAAAAAATAAATTTTTAATTAGTTGAAAATTTTGATTATTAGTCATTTAATTGAGATTAAAATTTACCAGGTATAACAGATAGAATCGAGCTAATTGAACCAACCTATCTATATTAAATGATTAAAAAGAGTTACTCGGGTCTAAGCATGAGTGCATGACCTGCAAATAAGTAGCTCGGTACTAGTTTATATGAATTTGTCATTAAGCCCCTGTAATTGCATATCAATAACTTTGTAAAATAGTTCAACACGATAATAATGCAAATTAGTTGTGTTCTGTCATTAAACTCTTTCCTGTATGTAACTAATTTAACTAACCTATCTACTGTAAATTATTGGCGGAATCAAGAACTTGTAAATTAAATAACTAATAAATATTAAAGTGCAGTAAAGTAAATAGATAGAGTTAGAGAAAGCGACAAAGGAGTTGGTAACGAAGTTTGATCACTGAAGGACCTATGTCTCAGGGGCAACGCAACCTTAAGAGGTGCGTCTTTCTATTACCCAATGAAGAAAGGAATACAAGTTGTGACCGGTACGAGATAACACTCCTGCAGTCCACACACACGACAGATTGAGTACAACAGCTCAAAAGAAAGAAAGGTGAGCACATAGGCTCTAGTATGAGGTGAGCTACAAGGCTCTAGTTTAAGCGAGCTTGCAGGCTGTTGGTTTCACTCTACTCAAGTTAGGTGAAGTATATTTGAGGTTGTTGGAGAGATAATTCAAGTTTGAGCACAAACAACAAAATGGACTAGGCTAAACCTCTCAAAAGAATTATAAGGTGTAAGATTTGTCAAGTATATTCTCTCATCTATGAGACATGAGACATAACCCACTATTTATAGTGGAGTTCAAAGGAGAGCCAACAGCTCTTTGCAGATCACAAGACCATAACATAATGGTTTACCTAATTTGCTTGTGCCCAAGTTTCCAATAAAGATCAATCGCATATAGATCGCTGATAAATCTCCATTACCAAGACTAGAAGGATTTAAGTTCACAGTTACATCCTGTTGTTGTTGCAAGCAATACTCTTAGTATGCTATTTGACTAATTTGCAAAACATACAATAATTGAATTTAACAATTTCTTTGAGTTAAGATACTTCGCAGGTTTAAGACAATTGGAATTGCAATATGGATCTGTTGACCTGAAGAAATCATCAAGATTTATCAAGACTTTAAATTGTAAAATCATAGACTTGGTGAAATAGATTTGATGTTGAAGTCAGGGAACAATCGTTATCAACGATTATCTAATCGTTGTAACGATTAAAATAGCTGCACAGAAAATCAAAATGCGAGAAATAACACAATCTTTCCAGAGAGTAATCGTTACCAACGTTTATACAATCTTTATAACGATTATGAATGTCTCGCAGAATTTCAAATTTGGCTGAAACCCTAATTGCATATAAAGTACTAATCGTTGTAACGATTAGACAATCGTTGGTAACGATTGTAGGCAGAATACTCTTTCCGAAGCTGCCTCTATAAATAGAGCAATTAGGTTTTCTCCCAAAAGAAAATAAGCCGCCCCAGCTTTTAAAACCGCGATTTTACCGTGCAATATTCCCTCCATTGTTGTGAGAGCTAAAACTTCAAAATTCCTTCATACAACCTCAAATCTACTTCACTAATCTTGAGTTAGATTAGATTAGAGTTAGTTTTTGAGTGTTTCTCTTGAGATTATAGACTTAGAGACTTCGTTCTCTACTCTAGTTGGCCGAGTGACTTCCTATTGGTTGTAAGGGCTCACCGATTCACAAGTTGTAACCTTTCTCATTGGGTAATAGAAAGGCGCACCGAGAAGCGGTTGCGACACCCCGCAGACGTAGGCCATTTTGCCGAACTCCGTTAACATCCCACGTGTCAATTTTCTCTAAACTCTTCTATTTACTTTATTTGCAATTAATTTCATTTTTTAAAGAAAATTAGTGGTTCCTTAGGGACAACACCTGTTAGTTTGTAATAATCTAGAAGTCAATAATACGATAATTTATCATAAAGCTTTGTTCATGAATTGAATGTTTATTTATATATATATCATTTTGTTGCCTTGAGTATTATTGTATTTATGAATCATTCCTTAATCTGACTAGAGTCAATGAATGGAATTGTGAAACTTCATAATATAGATGATATATATTATTAAAAGTCTCTAACCAAGGTGATTAGCAGGAACACTAATTAACCGCTACAAGGTTAGTATGTGGATTAAAAGATGGTCAAGTTTTACAGACCTCTGACAAGAAATGTTATTTTAATCACATAGATACATGTTCGAGAAACATGGTATTTGATAGACCCCGAATGAAACATTAAATGGAATTGTGTACGTGTCATTAATGTTTTCATTCAATGTTAAGTTCTAAAGTATGAGGTATTCATCTTTCCTATTAAGAAATGTATATGTGTGATTGTTATCTAACGCTGTCTGTAAAAAGCAGTTATAACGGTAGCACTTCGGTATACATAGCTTCGTTGAGGTAGTGATGGTTTACCAAAAGTACTATTGTCCCTCGTATCTCCATACGAGTTATAGTATCACTGGGCCCCTTGATAGAGTAAGATTATCTGCTAGCGGTATAAATTACAAGAGTAATTATATTTTATAATCTACTCAAGATCAAGAAAATATTAAGTTTGCAAGGATGACACACACCTACTTTGAAACTGATCTGATAGCTATGAGACAAAAGAATTGACACGAGTAAAATAGTTTACTGGATCGTGGTATTGTACAGTACAGCATCATCTGTGTAATTGGATGGTCATGATGTGTTCTACGAGATGCCTCTCATGATTATAGAAGTTAAAACAGTTTTTAATTCTATTTACCAACATAACACAGATCCTATTGGGTCACACCGTATAGCAGCTAATCGGAGAATCTTACTGATTAATTATAAATTGATTATAATTAATATTAAGATGGTTATAATTAATTATACGTGATATAATTAAATTATAAATGTCATATAAGATGACAAGAAGAAACAGCGGTTAATTTATAAGCGTACTCGATACGTTGTATAAAACTGTACCGAAACCGAACCGTGAGAAATATAATTGTTTAGAACAATTATATATATTTGATTTAGATTTTAAATATTAATTATGGTTTTGAATTTTGGGCTAACAACCATTAGCAAATTAAAACCTTAATTAAAATTAAAATCAAAAAATCAAAATAAACAAATAGATTGAATGTCGGCCATGAAGCAAAAATCAATTTGATTTCCACCTCTTCCATAACCGCCACAAAATGGCATGCATGGTAAATAAGCATGTGTTGAGGGGTATTTTGGTCTTTTGTCGAACCTCCTCAAATGCCTATAAATAGAGGGTGAGGGTGAGAGAAAAGATTACCAATTCACTTGTATCGTATCTGATCTGTCTGATCGAATCGATAAATCTATTTTCTCTCTTTCTCAGTTACGGTTAGTTACGGGATTCGGAAATAATATATTTGCGAAAGTCGCGGTATTTCTATTTGAATAACTGCGGGTCGTAAATATATTTATTTTGTCTTTTTCTCGGTAAATAGTGTTTTTGCAGAATTCCACGATTTACGGTATTTCTGGCAAAAGAAATAAACCGCTCTCTGGTTAGTCCTAGTGGATAACCAATAGAGGTATCAGACGTCTGATACTCCGAGGCGAATCATTCCCAGGTGTAGCTCTTCACGCTCGGTCTGCTTTCCAACTGAGATTTGGACACGAGGTATAAATGTTATATTAAACCTATTTAATTTGTTAAGTAGATTTAAAACTTTAGAAATCAATAATGGAGTAGATCTGCAGAGGATTAAAAGGGCTTGTCAAGAGAAAGACGGGAACAGGAACGTTCGGTGCTCTTTCTGACATATCTCTTTAATTCTCGGGTTAAGTTAGAAGTAAAAATTTTATTTTACAGTCTTTCTGCATCTTAAGCAAATAAATGGGTTTGAACAGTCAAAACTCCAACAGACTTAATCAATGGGTTTGAACAGTCAAAACCCAACACATCTATCCTTTATACCTTCTGTAGTTGAGATAATCGAGATTACCCTACTATCAGTCTATAGAATATGCCTTAACCCTAGAAAGGTGTTGTTTAAACTCTAGATTAAACTCATAAGAATTCAAGATTACATGCCAACCCTAGAAAGGTGTTGCTTAGCCGCTCACGGAGAATTCAATAACACAAGATACAAAAGACATGATTAAAGCAGTAAAAGAAGGAGAGATAGGAGTACACTTAAATAATCTCTCTTTTATCTCATACACGTCATCTTCACGTCTTGTACCTCTCTTATAGTGCAGTTTACGCTTTTTCTCTATTTCCTATTATATTCTCTACAAAATGACATTCTCATTAGAGAACCCTAGATCTACTCTATTTATATTCTACTAGGCTCTCTACTCCTGTTCAGATAGGGAGATGAGTTATAATTCGTTCATCATATGTTAGTGAGCTTAGTGGAGCTTGGCCGCCAAGTTTAGTGTTGTAACTGTTGTCTGTCAGTTATCGCATACGGTTGCCTAGGTTGCATGCGGTTGATTAATTCATCCGCATGAGATTCCTGCACAGCATATTCTTCTCTGTTTGGGATACACCTTTGTGCGGTTGGCGGCCTCTGGTTGCATGCAGATAAATGGTTAACCACATGCTAGCACCAGTGTGTCCAGAATGCTCGTTTTATGCCTGTTCTAGCTCCAAAAATACTAGAAAACTTGCAATTATACAGAATCAAGTGAAATAGCAAAAGTAATCTGATTCTACCTAAATTTGACATTTGTAACTGGATATTTGACAATATTTTAGGCTAAGTAATAGAGAAAAATAGTGCTTATTTCACTACAGCATTCAGACTCATCTGCGACCGGCCAAATCGGTCGCAGAAAGTAATTTCGTCGGTCGCCGATGAATGGTATCGGTCGTAGAAGGACTAAATCGGTCGCAGATGGGTCGGTCGCAGATGCCCTTCCGCTGACGTCATCGGTCGCAGAAGAGTAAGGCGCCGGTCGCAGATGACTCTTTAGCTACCGATGGGATCGGTCTCTGATGGTATATGTCGATGTGGCAAGAAGCCCATCAGAGACCGATATGGCGGTCGCTGATGATCCAACAATCGGTCGCAGAAGGTATTTTTTTTTTTTTGGTTTTTTTGCTGTTATTTTTCTTTTCCCCAATTGGTATAAAATGTACCAAGCAAATATAACAACCATTAAACCCATTCTGTTCTGTTCATTATAACAACCATTAAATTACGGTAAATTACGTATGAATAGAGACGATATCTTCATTGAGAAGGCGAAAAACGACGACGAAACTTCAAACGGCCATAAAACGGCGCTCGAGTGTCCGATTTCAGCAAATGACCACTTTTCAGAAAGCTTGCAAAAATGCGCATGCGTCCGAACTATCTTTGCTAGATTTCCAAATTTAGAATCGCCAAAAAACAAAGGGAAGAGTCTCAAAACTTCAGTTGAAGTTTCCGATTAAGATTTTCATTTCTATTCTCCAATTTACGTACCTCAGTAAATTAGTTATATAATGAACTTGTAGAATACCAATTTTTATTATTTTTGAATTTTTTTCTATTTTTATTTATTTATGAAAGATGACACAAAATTGGCTCTATTCATACGTAATTTAGCGTAATTTACCGTATTTTAGCATAATTCTACATAATTATTGTAATTTCAAGTAATTTAGTGTAAATTAACATAAATTAACATAATTTGAAGTAATTTAGCGTATTTTAGTATAATATGCTATCAAAAAAGTAATTAGACAAAGGGAAAATTGAACTAATTAATTGAGTTGCATAGTCCGAGGTGAGTCTTATAAATAACCTAATTAAGGTTGTGCTTCCAAAACAGTAAGAAGTTACTAATCTTGATTAATTGATTGTACAACCAAGGCGTTTACAATGTCTATATATATACAGCCAATGCAACAGGCAAACTAATATGTAATTACATCACTTACTAATCTAACAATATATGGTCCTAACACAGTCTTCGTTACACTGTTGGATCAAGGAAACTTTGTACATATGCACAGATGTAAAGACTTGTTAATTGATGGACTTAAGTCTTCTTTCTTGCTCTTACCATACACAGATCAGAGCAAAAATCGGCAAAAAGGCACGAAGGCCACAGGTCAAACCAAGAAGGCACAAAGGCCACCAGCAAGGCACAAAGGCCACCAACAAGGCAAAAAGGCACGAAGGCCACAGATCAAGGCAACAGCCACAAGGCAAAACCAAAACAAAGAGGGTCAAAGTTACCGGGTGAAGAGCAAACCGCATCAAGGGCGGCAGTGGCCGGGGGTCGGGCGGCAGCGGGGAGAGGTCGGGGTGGCCGGGGGTCGGGCAGCAGCGGGATCGACCGGGGTGGTGTCAGGTGACAGCCACGGTGTCCAGGGGTGGCAGAGAGAGAGGGGGAGCGGAGAGAGCGAGAATTTTTTGGCAGAGACAAAATCGAAAGGTTTTTGGCGCAGGGATTTTTAGGGGTCACCCTTCTGCGACCGGCCAAATCGGTCGCAGAAGGGTTCGTCGCCAAAACGTCTACAATCTTTTTTTTCGGGGTTTTTTTTTTGGTCTTCAGCGACCGGCGACAGAACCGATTGCTGTTACCGGTCGCTGAAGACCGGTTTTCCTGTAGTGACTCTTCAGCGACCGGGCCAAATCGGTCGCAGAAGACAGTTGGCGCCGGTCTCTGAAGAGTCCGTCTCCGAAAACCTTTTATTTTATTTTTTTTAATTTTTTTTGGGGTCTTCCGCGACCGGCGAATGGATCGGTTGCTGATGCCGGTCGCGGATGTCCTGTTTTGCTATAGTGTTTAGCTCTATCATAGGCAAATCCAAAAAAAGACCCGGTCCAAAAAAAAAAAGTTTCAGGAGTAGACACTTGCCTACCCCTGTTATACATCAGTTTCGCCCCTGCCTGGGTCAGAAATGATACAGCTTGCAAAAGGTGGAAAGAAAATCTTAGAATCACAGGGTTTGGATCCTCTGAGTTAACTCAAATTTTGAGTTTTAATCCGGACTGTCCGATCAGAATAAAGACCACTACAGCTCAGTCTATAATACACGTCCTTTTTATATTAGTGTCAATTTAAATCGGACAATCCGGATCTATACAAAAAATTAAAATTAACTCAGAGAATCCGAATTCGTAATCACATGAGACGGAAATTTTTTTGACAAAGAAACATGTTCAAACTTTAGAAACATTTCAAAACTTCACATACTTCATTTAATAAATTTTAATTGTTTATAAACGTACAAGCAAACAAACATTTTTGCATGCTACATTGTTACTCCGTTCACAATAAACAAATTTTTTTTTTAACATAAATTTTTCTTCAACATTATATTTTATTTCATAATTTCTTACAATTTTTAAATAAACTATTAAAAATAATTAAACATGCCCAAGTGTGACCAGTCACGTCGCGATGTGACTTGATCACAACGTGATAAAAATCCAATGACCATTCTCGTAATATTTGTCACGACCAAGGTTCTAAATAGCGTTTATAGCGTCGTAGCGGGAAGGCTAAAAAAAAAGCTATAGCGAATAGCGTCGCTATAGCGGAAGCTATTCCAAATAGCGTTTTTTTTTTTACATTTCGTATATTTAATATTTGTACTAAATATCAACATTATCTAAAGTCTTATAGAACAATAAATAACACCAAAGTAATTAAGAAATTATAATATTCATATTGAACCCGTACAAAGTCCAAATTGCGGTTCAAAATATCCATAGTAATATCATAAACTATCGATTTTTCCTATTAAAAATATCTTAAGCATCATGATTCATGACATAATCTATTTTTTTTTCTATTCAAATTTTAATTCCGGTTTGGATTTTTTTTCTATTCAAATTTCAAATTGATTTATCTGTAGCAAGTAGCAACAAATTCAATTTCGATTTGAGATTTTTTTTATCTTTATTTAAAACCCATATAAATTGCTTAAAAAAAAAACTCATATTGTATAGCGCAAATAGCGGACCGCTATAGCGCTGTAGCGGCCGTAGCGCAAATAGCGGATTTTGATGTCATAGCGTAGCGTTTGGGGTTCAAAAACGTTATAGCGCCGCTATAACGCGCTATTTAGAACACTACTCACGACACAACACAACACATCATATAAAAACTTGACTCGATCACAGCATGACACAACATGTGATCCAAACAACGATTGTTATTGGGATAACCCATATTTTTAATAATGATTAATAAGTTATAATAATAACTAAGGTTTAATTAAAAACATATTTTAAAAAAATGAACTGATTAAAACTTTTAGTTTAAATGTAACAAAATGAAACCAACAATGTAAAATTAAATAATTAAATGCTCCCAAAACTAAAACAAAACCAATCATGAATAATAAATTCAAATAATATAATTCAAATGAAAAATAAAATTAAAAGTTAAGTCAAACTTTAATTTAAATAAATTAGAATTGACAATGTTAAACAAAATAATGATATTCAATTGGGAATAATAATTAAAGACAAGATTGATCACTTGAATAAATACATAAATTAGTAATATGGTTAAAGTTAAATTAATGGAAGTTAATAAAGAAAACATAAAGTTAAAATAATTAGGACTTATAATTGAACGAAGTAAGCATCAGCAATTAAGAAAAAAGAAATATCATTGATTAACGCTTAATTGAGTGAACATAAATTACCGGCAAATTAAATAGAGGAGATTTTCAGAATTTGAAATTGAATTCATTAAGGTAGGTGTGGGGGCCCCAACGACGTGAAAGATCATACATACGCTGCCTTCTTTTTCCCCTGCCGTGACGTGGTGCCGACCCCGCAATCGCATTGATGAGGAGTGAGGAGGGCTGGCTGTCACACTCATCAATCATCATCCTATATTCCTATGACCTATGACCTATCCCTTCACAGAGATGAGAGATCCATCCTCAATTCAAACAACATCTCTCTTTCTTGCTAGTTGCTACTTGCTACTTCTACCCGGCTTAAGAAAATGAATACTAAATTAGCCAGCCATAGGCCCAGAGCCATTGGATAGAATTTTTCAAAAATGCATGTCGCCGTATCCGGGGAATTAATGAATACAGTATTCTTATTATCTTATACATATACAACTTACAAGGATGCTTTAATGCTTTAATGCTTTAATGCTTTATGGGAAAAGAAAACTTTTTTACTCATCATATTCATATCCATCTTGCTCAGATGTATTTTTCCCAAGTCTGTTACCACCCAAAAGCTGGGCGTACCATTGGGCTGATTTTCTCCGGTACCGTGTCTTCGCCTCAGACGTGAAATCAACCCCATACAGCCCGAACCGGGCTGTGTAGCCGAACTGAAATTCAAACGTATCAATAAAAGACCACACAAAATAGCCTTGCGTGTTTGATCCATTCCTGTACAAATTAAGTTTAGTCAACCATTAGCAAATTGTTTATCTTCATGATTTGTGGACTACGCATTTATGCAGGGCAGGCTATATTTCAGTATTGCCAATAAAAGTATATATCTTTCTATTTACCCCTCAACTCCCTCTAAAATTCATAAGATCATATTTACCCTTCAAAAATTTACCTAATTTATTGACTTTTCTATAAAAACTCATTTTAAATTTATAAAGTACCCATTTTATCATTTATTAAAAAATAAACATATGTAGTCGTGTAAGAAAAATGTTTCATCTTCTAACTGATCAGTCTCCGAGGACAAATGGTTTATTCCTCTACTTGACACGCATACGCAATTGCATTTAAAATAAGAATAAGATGGGTACCATACAAATTTAAAATGATTTTAATATATAGAAAAATCAATAATTGAGTAAATTGTGGGTTTTTTAAATTTAGAAGGTAAATATGATATTATAATTCTTGGAGGTTTTTGAGGGATATAAATGAAATCCCCTTCTATATTTAGTTGTATGCCAAGGTCCAAAAGATTAACGATAGAAAGTATTCGGGGTTGTTAATGATGATGATGATGATAATTAATGATAATAGTTATTGTTGACCTCATCTCTGTAGTTGGTACTTACCAGCAAATATTTCCAATTATTTATTCAAGGATTTATTTCAACCGATAATAACTTTTCACTGCTATGAAGGAGTCTGAGCTCAGGAGTTACCTTATTGAAAGACTTAGTGCTTCTAAATATTGTTTTATGAATTCTATCTTAAAATCATCGTCATAGGTAATCTTTGGGTTTGCAGGGTCGACTGCCTCAGCATCTCCTGGATCATCAAATGAGAACAAAATTACACTTTTATTTTAGTGAATGCTTATTTATTTTTAACACGGTAAAATGATATCTAAAAAATAACAACCAAGCTAGAACGGTTGTCTAAGACATATAGTGCCTATCACTCGAGATGATTTGAGAACTTTCATTCTTATTTCATGTTTAATGGAAGTCAAATCTAAAATATTTTGCCCTTTGAACATTCCATGTTGGGGGCTCTCTATATACCTAGATAAAAACAAACAATGAAAGTTAAGTGGAAAAAAAAAAATTTCATTTCCTCCAGGCTAGGTTAGAGTACAGAGCAGTTGGTGCAGGTACCGAGATCACATAATTTTATCCTCTGTATAAGCTTAATTTTAATGTTAAAGCATGCAACTGTTTTTTTTTTTCAATTTAATTTGCAAATTACTCCAGCCTAGAGGTCACTGGTCAGGGGGTGAAACTAAAAAATACCATATGGTGGGACACTAAACTCGCATAAACTATAATTATTTTGAACAAAAAGCTTATTATGAAACTTTTTTATATAAAAAAAAAGTAGTGACAGTAAGCACATTTTTGGATTGAGAGGTGACAAACCAAAAGTTGAGAAAATGTAGGAGAGTACCATTTTCATGAATCATAACTGGGGGATTCCCATAGTGTACTTTGATGTGCTCCAACATTTTCTGAAGAGCCCACGGTTCTGCCGGTATTCCTTCGGTAACTTTACGCAGAGGACCCTGTTCATTTTTAAGTAATAGACAAAAACTTTAGAAATTTACCCGTGTTGCTATTTGTTTATGTAACAAGAACTTGTATCAGATACCAATATCAATTAACATGCAATCAAAATGGCCAAATACCAACTCTTGAACTCAAACACTAATAAGAGAAAAAAAAATTATTACTTATAGAATGTTTAGATTGAGACATACCTTCTGTAGTCTTGCAAAAGGACCACCTATAAAAAGGAAAGTATTAGTATTAAGTCATTATCCGAACAAATTGCACAAAGTAAAAATAATTTCACACAAAAGACGTCAGTTGGAAAAAGATCACGTCATTGAACTCTGTTAACAGGCTTCTGTGCCAATAAATGTCAACCAATAATTTTTGTTGTTGGCATAATAACGGAAGTCCACATCTTTAGAAAGATGAAAAATATTTGTTGTTTAGTACTGCAATCACTGAGTGGCATGTGTAATATATTGTTTTATTTCTTCCTTAGAAATGCTGGAGTTGAGGCATTACATCAATGAAATAAATATTGTAAAAAGTTTTGTTCAATGTAATATTTTGACCTTGTTGCAGTACCAAACAATGCTTATTGTACCGACTTACTTGCATATTTTACGGCTGCATCAAGCATGTAGTCACGAACTTGGTTCTCAAGCTGGCTTGTATCGGCTTCCACATAAAAAACAACATAATGATTGAATCCAACAAAATCAAAAGACCCTTTTACCCTCCTAGAATCCTCTTCAGAAAATGATGGCAACCTAGATCCAACATTTTTTCGCATTACAGGTGGATAGGTCCCATATACCAGCGGATGAAGCAACCTAGTTAAAAAAAAAATTGTCATGTTACAATCGACAAATAAATGAGTTTTGCAGAAAATACAAATAAATATGCGACAAAAAATGAAATTAGATATAGAAAGTTCTTTTGACAAACCATCCTATGTGAAAATCAACCATCCTTCGGGCAGCAGCTATGTCATCTGGGTTTTCTGTGGCAGGCTCGTACCACCAACCCAGTAGTGTAATTCCTATTTTACCCCCTTGCTTTTCCTACATTGAAATAAAAATTCAAAAACATTCCGTATCACATTGACCATTTTGCAAATTTGCATGTTTGAGACAACAAAACTATAAAGAGTAACAACACACATTGAAAAACATCTAAGAGTGAGACTGGGGGACGTACTACAGATCAATATCATCTCCATATGAACTGTTCAACATGATCTCCATATGAATATGTACTTGCATGCTAAATTTAATTTTTTTTAGAATTTTTTAGATAGGTGGAAAATCACTACTATTGAATGGTCTAGAATATTTAGATCATATGATTTTCTACCTTTCTAAAAAAATAGTAAAAAATTCAAAAAAAAATGTAAAAAATTTGATCTACAAATACATTTTATATTGAGATCATGTTGAACGGTTCAGATTGATTGTTTGGACTTTGAAAATGGAGATATTGATCCATAGTATGGACCATTATGCGCTATGCATAGTACCATAGCCTCACTGAACAATTCCTAAATTCCTGATACCAAGAGGAAAACCAAAAAACATTGCAAACCTGGTACTTGTCTTTATAAAGGTTGGCGGCCGACGCATGTGCAAGCAACAAATGGTGAGCGACAATATACGGCTCAACTGTAGAGTTGCCGCTGGTACAGTTAATACCAAACGGATAGGAGCAGCGCTGAGGTGGGAAGAACCCCCCATCGTACCCCCCTATTGGTTCTGCATTAGGCTCATTGACAGTAACCCAATACTTCACTCTGTCACCAAATGCCTTGAAACACACATCGGCATATGCAGTGAAGTCATCTCTAGTATTTGTAAAGTTGTAGGATTGTAAGTTCATTTGATACCACTCTGGTTACAAGGTTGGTTCCTATTAGATATTATTTTGGGTTACCAGATGATCTTAAGATGTGATTTGTGATCGAATTGGTTTGAGGTTTTAATTAGATAGTTAATTTAGATTTGCCTGTTTTGTGTGCTAATAGATAGTTTTTTCTATTATTTTTTGTTTTGCTATAATGAAATACTAAAGGCTGAAAAAGACAGGAAAAGTTCATACATAAATTTGGGGCTTAATAGCCCGTTATATTCTTCTTGAAGAGCCAGCGGGAGATCAAAGTGGTATAGTGTAACATGCGGCTGTATCCCTACAACAAGTCAAAGAGTTTGAAACATTTTATTTCAGAAAAATAAAAAAAATTAGAAAATGAACATGAATTTCGGCCAATAGTCTATAGCAGTCGCTTCTCATCCTTGACACGATCCCATGGTTGAGTATACTTCTCCTTTTTTTCACATAATATTGCTTTTCTTAGATTGTGTTTTCTATCTTCGTCCTTATCTTTATGGAATAGCTTATATAGCTTATTATTCTGGAGAAATAAAAGAAACAAATAGAGAACGAATCCTTCTATGTGGTTCTATAATTGAAGTTCTTGGTTCCAAATATCATACCATAACTTAGGAGCTCATCTATAAAATTGTTATAGTACTCCATTCCCTTTGCATTAACCTCTCCTCTCCCATCTGCATTGCATTACAATTTATAAACAAGTCAGCAATAATCTTGAATAATCAACTTCATAGGAATTTAATTGCATTAGCTCCAACAGCACCATCTATCATCTGGTAAGGTATGTGTACTGGGAAATAAATTCTTCAAAAAAAAAAAAAAAACATGGGCACAATAATATAAAATTTACCAGGAATAAGTCTTGGCCAAGCAATAGAAAATCTATATGCATCAAGGCCTGTTTCATGCATTAGCTTTATATCTTCCTGCAAATAAAAATAGGAAATTGAGTTATCATTATTATAAGTACATACATCATATTCATATGACTCGTGTGCTTTAAAACCCAGAAAATTTTAAGCTTGCCTTATATTTATGGTACTGGTCAGCTGCCACATCTCCATCACTGTGGTCAATTTCAAACCCTGTGAGTAAAATTAGTTCTCAATTTCAATTTGGGAGAACAAGAGTAGCTAAAATAAGATAGGGGTCCCAAATTTACTGAATACCAGCATGACAGAAGGGGTCCCAAATGCTAGGCTTCCTGCCATCCTCTGCTGCCGCTCCTTCTACCTTCAATTCCCAACAAACAAACAAACAAACAAACAAACATCACTGATTTCAACTAATTTCTTTCTGGGAATGCCACAGCATTAATTAATGATCTACTCTAGACTGAGTTTTAGGAGAAGAAAAGAGAAAAGAGAAAAGAGAAAAGAGAAAAGAAAGAGACACCTGGTAAGCAGAAGCTCCGGCGCCAAAGATAAAACCTGGCGGGAAGTGGTCTCGACTGAGCGCCGCCACCGAAACAGAGTAAAGAGATAGAGCGCAGAGGAGAGAGAAATGGAAGCTCTTCTTCTCCATAGCAACGCCAACAATCAAACCGCTCTCTTCTCTTCTCTTCTCTTCTTCTTTGCTTATTTCTTTTTATGGCTACAGGCTACAGCACGTTATTTGTCACAGAAAATCTCTTATATGGTTCGTGGCAGCCTGGCAT
This sequence comes from Carex kokanica, assembly GCA_025461125.1. Taxonomy (NCBI): domain Eukaryota; kingdom Viridiplantae; phylum Streptophyta; class Magnoliopsida; order Poales; family Cyperaceae; genus Carex; species Carex kokanica. Next base: position 2,903,351 of record JAJGRX010000163.1, on the reverse strand, counting down.
ATTACGCATACAATGACGACTCTTGTTAAATGCTCTCTCCTTTTTTTTGCTTTCTAAATAAACAGATAGTTAAGAATTATATATTATATAATTAAAATAAAATGTGTGATCTGCAATTCTGCATGCATGCTTGACCTGTTGACCAAAAAGTATAATAATTTTATATCTTGCTCAGCAGTCGGCAACTTGTATTATTGTTAATCTCCACCAAATAAAATACTCATATGAGCTGAATTGAATTGAATTGGATTGCATTGATTGGTACTAGACAGAGACGGTAGAAAAGAAAGCAAATTCAAGAAATTAAAATAGGAGAAATCCCCTTTGGTCTTTGGAGGAGAGAAACATGGACCACGACTAGAGCTAAAATTAAACAGAATAAGAAAAGGAGAAGGAAGGATAATGTTCTGGTGAAATTTTGATAGACACTGAAAGTCGGGCTGAAATTAACCTGGGAGGATCCAAAAGGCCCAGATTCTTGTCTTCAGCATCTGCATGGCTAATCCTGTTGACCACTTTTGTCAACGGTACCAATTACCATCATCATATATAAACATTGTAATACCACACTTTTATGATCACATTCAATTCTTTACTGCGTGGCGGATTGAAGAAAAGCGGGTCGTTTATTCATCCATCAGATCAGAGTATCAGACCTCTATTATTGACTTGCTACGCTTGGAACTACAGTGTAAAATTCAGTCTATTAAAGATCCTAATATTCACCTAAGGTAACAGAACATTATCTTTTATATCATGACCGTCCGATCAGAATCCGCACGAATATTAAAGAGACCAGTGCAACCCACCTCGGACAGAATTGGCTCGGATTCTGATCAGACGGTTCATATATAAAGAGAAATATTGTATTACCTCAGAGTAAATTTACTCGCGAAAAGAAAAGGGTGGTCGAAAATGAAATTGATAAAAGAATATAGTAATTGGAAATTTGAAGAGAAGATAACACAAATCAATCACAAATGGCATCTATATCTTCGTCGTTGCTTCGGTTCTCCCATCTCGACCCTCATTTTCTCTCCCACACCGTTAGGTTCTCTCTCAGTCTCAGTCTCAGGCCCCACCTCTCACCTTCAAGGGCGGTGCCGCCCGACTCATCCTCCGCCTCCGGCGACGGCGACTCTTCTCCAGCTCCCTCGTCCCTTGATGAATTGACTTACATTAGCAAGAAAAATAAGAAAAAAACGAATAAAGGCAAAACTGTGACTCGCAGAGACCCGATACAGATACAGATTGGTGAAACGAAGGAGAAGGAGAAGGAGAAGGAGAAGGAGGAAGAGAAGAGCGCGAGCGAAGGCGCGTTTTTGTTGGCGTGGCTGGGGTTAGGGGTTGTGATTTTGGTGGAAGGTGTCGCTTTGGCTGCCTCAGGTGGGAATTGTATCTGACTTCTAATAGCTTTAAAAAATTGCACATTGAATGGTATAGAAGAGACCGGTACCATTCTACATTGTGATACTTTGATTTCATTTTGGTCCAATTTTGGGTTTTAGTATGAATGAGCCTATATATGGTAATATGAATATTATGCAACCACCCATGCTATGGATACATATCTCTATTTTCAAATATCAAAGAGTCGATCTCCGAACCATTAAATGTGATCTTCATATGAAGATGTACTTGGAGACCGAATTTTTAATTTTTTTACAACTCTGTTACTATTTTTTTAGATAAGTAGAATGTAAAATTTGGTCTTCAAGTACATCTTCATGTGGAGATCATGTTTAACGGTTCAAATCGACTGTTTGAGCTTTGAAAGTAGAGATATGGGTCCATAGAACGGGTCGATCCGTAGAATGCATATTACCATAGCCTCACTCTTTTAGTATTGCCATTGGAAGTGTAAACTAGCTTCTACCACACAAATTAGTAAAGGATTTCTCTTGTAAGTCTTCGTCTGCGTAAAGGATTTCTCTTGTAAGTCTTCGTCTGCGTCAGAACTTCCGTCACCTAACAACTCGTAGAACAAGGAAAATTAGTAAGTCAAATTCATATTATCCTAAGGCTAGCTTGTTCAACTGTGATATAAAAGTTCGGTAGTTTCAGTAGTTCCGAGTATCGAAAGAATAGTCAAAGTGCCAAATTTAATGTCATGAGATGAGGTGCTGTCTTATTTATTATTTCTAGGTCCATTGTATTAGTATCTTAAGTTGGTGTATAAACTGATAACATGAGATATAAAGAAAGTTGTAATGCTACGTAAGCACCAGATACTTGAAAAGGAAATTCTCTCAACCTGATTCTTTCCTATAAATTTACAATTACCCTTCTGTATGCACAGAATATTTCATTCTCCAAATTGTCCTTGGTGTAAAACTAGTTAGAATTCGTTGTTTTGTTTTTAGTAAATTCAGGTTTATTAGTTGAACTTTACCAAAATGAAAAGTTGGGTCACTCTATTAGTTCAACTGGCATTTCCTGAAGTGCAAACTACTGTTTTTGCAGTGCCTGATTAAATTGTTGTTACTATGCTTTCTGATTGATATTTATTCTTTCTTGCAAAAACAGTTTGGTGCCATTATGCCGCACCTTACTTGATTTTTTGATATATGTAATCATATAATGTCGGTTCATGAGTACATCTGCAGGTTTTTTGCCAGAGGAGTGGGATAATTTTTTCGTCAAGTTTCTTTACCCTTCCTTCACACCAACTGTGTTTTTGTTTCTCGGTTTATCGGTTGCTTATGGTGTTATCAAGTACCTTGAGGCTGAGAAAATGAAGAGAAGTTAAGAGAGCAGTGGAGAGTTTGCTCTGTGAATTTGTGAAGATATGTGAGATGTATCACATTGTAGTTATCTAGTTCAGGTTTGTGGTTAGCATACTGCCATTTTTGTGTACATGTTTGGTACTGAAAATTGTACCTGTTTTCGTATTAAATTAATTATATGGGCTCAAATGGTGCTCTGTATGGTGCTCTTTTCAAACTATGCCTTTGGTAATTACTGCCCTTTGATTTATCTGAGAAATAACCAAACAGGGGATCTTATATATAGGTTTGCATATTGTATGACAGCATCTGTGGTGAGTTGGAAAAGAGCAAAATAGTCGCTATTTTTCTTGTACAGATATGGTTTGAGTTCATTTGAGTAAAAACTTGGCCTTCTATTGCTTATGAGAATCCAAAAGCATCTCACATAAAGATAATCCAAAGGAGATGAGTGGATTCTTAATTAAGGCCCCAATAATTTGGGTGGCCTAAAGTCCGAAGGCTTTCGCAATGTGCCAAACTGCCAGTGTTTGGACTTGAATAAAGAATATCTTCATGTTGTATTACTTTATGAGTGAGGCTATGGTGCTATGCATAGCACGGATGGCTAGTGTACTACGGCTCAATATGGTACTTTTTAAAATCCTAACGGTCGATCCGACCGTTCAATGTGATAACCATATGAATATGTACTTGCCAACTAAATTTTATATTTTTTCGAATTTTTTTAATATTTTTTCAGATAGGTAGAATTTTGATGGTCCAGAATTTTCAAAAGACACTGATTTTTCTATCTATCTGAAAAAATAGTAAAAAAATTCGAAAAAATATAAAATTTAGTTTGCAAGTACATATTCATATGGATATCACATTGAACGGTCGGATCGACCGTTAGGATTTTAAAAAGTACCATATTGAGCCGTAGTACACTAGCCATTGATGCTATGCATAGCACCATAGCCTCACTCTTACTTTATCATCAAGGCCCAAGTATAAATACTTTCGGCCCACAAATTTTTTTTATTTTTTTAATAAGATATTCACGGTCAAATTTTAATATTTATATATAACATTTTTATTCGAGTTTTAAAAATGCGATTTCTTTTTTCAAACTAATTTTTTTAAATCTTAATATGTAATATTGTGATGAAGGTCATTTTCCATTTACCCTTTGCAATTGGTGCTGGAGCCTGGAGGAGCTTCTCTCAACGTAATAAAAATATGTATATTGCAGAGTAATGAAACAATAATTTTTTATAATTAATTGAAATATTCCTTGCAAGTACAATAATCCAAAATAATATCCATATAAAAAATAAATAGTTGAATACCATCGGACAAGTTGGGTTTGAATTTAGTGGTACTGATATTAAATCCCAATTTCAAAATAAGTACGTCTGTAGGCTGTAGCTATATATAGTATATAGCTATAATTTAATTCTATAAGATATTATTTCATTTTTATTTTTTTGCCGAATCGGCGAATCCTCAACACTAACCTAACCTAACCTAATCACCTACCCAAAAATTAATCTATATATATTTAAAAACATCACAAAATTAAGAGAGATGGTCTACATTTTTGTCTTTGGAAAAAAACAGTGGTGAGTTGGAACATAGTGGTTTTGAGATTAAATATATATACCTAGGCTCCAATTGGGTATAAATTAAAATAAGCTTGCTTTTGATTCTACAGACTTGTTTAAATTGCTTATAGAAAAAGTTATTTCTTTTGTCTTTCTTTATCGATCATAATCCTAATTTTAAATGTAAGTATATATATATATATATATCATCAAATCAGCAAATAAAATGACAATATGGCTAACCTAATATAGGGTGACAAACATATTAATTTTGCTGTGTAGGAATCTAGTGGTGGGTGAAATATTGATATCCAAATGCCTATATTGATGCATGCCTTAAGTAAGATTTTGATAATATCATATATATAACAATGCATCATATATATGTTATTTCAATTTCTCTTGCAAGCCACGATAAGATTTATAAATGGCTTGTGTTAAATAATTTATATTAAAAAGGTTCTTAAAAAGCATCGTTACTCTTCACTTACACAATTTATGGAAAATTTAAGTTTGAGCCATTAATACTCCGAACTATTAAAATTAGATATCCAGTTCATTTTTCCTAATTAATAAAAGAAAGCAAAAGAAGTAATTACTGTATTTTAATTTGCAAGTTCTTAAAGGTGAAAAATATTAATTTACCAAAGGCTCAATTATATATATTTAAAATGAGTTGTAATACAAAAGTCAATTAGTTGGGTAAATTTGTGAGTTCTTGAAATTTAGAAGGGTAAATATGATATTATGAATTTTTGAGGGATAAATGCATAATTTTGAAGTTTTGAGGGGTGTGTGTGTATATATATATATATATATATATATATATAGTGAGTGGCTAAGCTCAAAACGTTTGCACCAAGGGTTTGGTGCAAACGATTTTTTTTCGGATTTTTGAAGTCCAAACGGTCGATCCGAACCGTTCAAGTTGTTCTCCATATTGAAATGTGCTTGGAGACCAAATTTTACATTTTTTGAAATTTTTTTGCTATTTATTAAGCCACTTTGAAAGTTGCTGATCACACGGTCCAGAATTTGATTGCACTGTTTTTACTGTTCACCCGAATCAGCAACTTTCTAAGTGGCTTAATAAATAGCAAAAAAATTCCAAAAAATGTGAAATTTGGTCTCCAAGCACATTTTAATATGGATTAAATATCTAACGGTTTGGATCGACCGTTTGGACTTTGCAAATAGGAGAACCAAAACGTTTGCACCAAGCCCTTGGTGCAAACGTTTTGAGCTTAGCCAGTCTCTATATATATATATATATATATATATATATATATAATTTTGCTATTGTACTTCGCGAAGTAAAACTTCATTTTACTTCACGCTCATACTCCTATTTCCAAGATCCAAATCGTCGATCCGAACCGTTCAAGTTGTTCTCCATATTGAAATGTACTTGGAGACCAAATTTTACATTTTTTGGAATTTTTTTACTATTTATTAAGCCACTTTGAAAATCGCTGATCCATTGGTCCAGAATTTTTTACTATTCACAATGGATCAGCGATTTTTAAAGTGGCTTAATAAATAGTAAAAAAATTTCAAAAAAAGTAAAATTTGGTCTCAAGCACATTTCAATATGGAGAACAACTTGAACGGTTCGGATCGACGATTTGGATCTTGGAAATAGGAGTATGAGCGTGAAGTAAAATGAAGTTTTACTTCGCGAAGTACAATAGCCCTACTCTATATATATATATAGAGATGAGCTATTGTGCTTTGCAAAGTAAAGCCATCGTTTTACTTCGGCTTACTTTTTGGATTTTCAAAGTCCAAAACTTCGATCTGACCGTTCAAGTTGATCTACATATTGAAATGTGCTTGCAGACCAAATTTTACATTTTTTGGAATTTTTTTTACTATTTATTAAGCCACTTTGAAAATTGTTGATCACATGGTCCAGAATTTTGTTGCACTGTTTTTTCTAGACCATGTGATCAGCAATTTTCAAAGTGGATTAATAAATAGTAAAAAAATTCCAAAAAATGTAAAATTTGGTCTTCAAGCACATTTCAATATGTAGATCAACTTGAACGGTCGGATCGACGTTTTGAACTTTGAAAATCCAAAAAGTAAGCCGAAGTAAAATGATGGCTTTACTTTGCAAAGCACAATAGCCCATCTATATATATATATAGAGAGAGAGAGAGAGAGAGATTGACTATGGTGAGTTGTGAAGTAAAACGTCGTTTTACTTCACGCTCATACTTCATTTTGAAAATCTAAACAACCGATCTGAACCGCTCAACATGTTCTCCATATTGAAATGTGCTTGGAGACCAAATTTTATATTTTTTGGAATTTTTTTACTATTTATTAAGCCACTTTGAAAATCCCAGATCTGGGTGAACAGTAAAAAACAGTAAAAAATTATGGACCATTCGATCAGCGATTTTCAAAGTGGCTTAATAAATAGTAAAAAAATTCCAAAAATTATAAAATTTGGTCTCCAAGCACATTTCAATATGGAGAACATATTGAGCGGTTTGGATCGAGCGTTTAGATTTTCAAAATAAAAATATGAGCGTGAAGTAAAAATGACATCTTACTTCGCAACTCACCATAGCCCAGCTCTCTCTCTATATATATATATATGAAGTCCCCCCATAATATAATTACAAACTAAAAGACTTTCTACCTATTAAAATAATAATAATAATAAATTCTAAAAAAATGCAAAATTTGGTCTGCAAGTACATTTTAATATTTGAGATCACATTGAACGGTTGAGATTAACTATCTGAACTTTAAAAAGAAAAATAAAACGTGAAGTAAAACTTGACATTTACTTTATACAAAGGGTTTAGGGTTTGTAATTTGAATGCAGGTTATTAATGAGGTCTAGAGAATCAGATTTATTTGTTCATCAAAGCTATTTTCTAGTTTAGTATGCATTTAATTATTTCCAGGGAACTGTGGATTGAATTTGGTAAGATAGTTTCTACTTTCTAGTGCAACCCAACAATAATTTGCTTGAATTTGCTGTCAAATTTTAAGATGTTATTTTCTTGATGAAGTATAATGGATTAGATTCATATGAATCTCGGGTTAGAAAACATTTCTAAACCATCAATAATATGGATTTCACTAATCTGAATTAATGATCGAATCGAAAAACCAAACAGGGGACTCGATTATATTATATGTTTTTTTTTAATTTTTATTCAAGAGCTAGCGCCAACTTCATAGCAGGATAGCACTGTAAATTAAATAAGAAGCACATTTAATTTAATTTCAATTTTAACGTAATTTTAGGAATGTATTGATAACTTTATAAACTCAAGATTTCTTTTAATGAAATTGTTTTTAAAACGTCATATTAGCTAATGAATAGAAAAATTAATTTTTGAATGTATAATATTTTTTACATTTTTTAACGTTAAAATAATTAAAATTAATTGCACGAGTATAGTATTTTTAAATTAATTTATATTATCTATTTTTAATTTTATTCCAATGACTATTTAGGAAGATCGATGCTCTTACATTTGTTTTGAAGTGACCGCTGATAAATAAAGAAAATTTTATGGGCTTCTTGATTCTTGTGGATGGGCGAAACAAATTATACAGTTCAATTTTTTTATTTTTTATCTCATCAAAACATGTGCAATAAAATAACAGAGATTACTTCAACTTTTTTAATGTGCTATGGCTTCAAGATCCATTTTTGTTTTTCGTTTTCTAAATACATATTATATTCCGTAATTTTGATTAAATAAAAGTATTTTTTAATTATTTTCAGCTGTTTAAATTAATTCAGTATGAACTTCCAATGAAAAAAAGTTTTGAGAAAAAACCACCTCTTATTAATTTACTATAACATTTTAGTATAATAAATTGTGTAACGGGTGTATATCGTCACTCATGACAGTTCACAGACGAAATAACCCGGGACATAATTTACACATAGAAAATGTCACAGAAGACACATTCAGGGCAGCGGTAGTTTAGTAATTAAAATATAGGATTTTAAAGTTATAAAATTGCCAAAAAGGACAAAAGAGTAGTTGTATTTGTATAGTGCGCCAAGGGCCGGTCGTTGGTCGCTTGATTACCAAGAATTCATTAATTTTTTAATTAAAATTTAATCTATGGAAACCTTTTTTTAACTCAAAAGTCTCCTTTCTTCTTCCTAATTTACCCTTTATCAAATTTTATAATATTTCTACCATAATGGACGGTCTAAAATATGATTTCCATCACACGCCATGTCTCCATTTTTGTTTCTTATTTCATTAAAATAGTAGAAAGAAATCTCAATGCTTATCTTCACACCATTTTATAATTCTTCTCTCTATTTTTTTATTATTTTGCCTTTTATATTGCTAAATAATATATATATATTTAAAAAGGAATCTTTTAGCTGTTTAGCTTTAACTTTCATAATTGGCCTTCCTATTCTTATTCTACTAAAATATTGCTTCAATTTTTTGTCTTACATTTTTCTAATATAATAACTGATCTTCAATTATATGATATCTTTTTAATTATTTTTAATTATTGAATTTCTTTCTTAAACGTAGAGTTTTTTTTATTAATTTAATAACTGATCTTCCATTTTTGTATGATTTTCTTTGTAGCAAAATAACTTGTTATTGTTGAATTAAGTTTTTTTTTCGTTGAAAATGTCTAGATGAACAAATTTATTTCTTTTTTTATTTCCTGAATTTTCTTTCAATCCACATAAATCTTTATCCTCTAATTTGGAATTATATTTTGATTAATCTTTTTTCCTTTAACGCTAAACGAGCCAGAGATTCCATTACGTTGGAAGCAAGTTGAAAAAAAATATTGGCAATAAGTCTTAAACTAAAAGATTAAATGTAAGAGCGATAACCAATTTTTATTGAGAGTCATCCGAATTATAATTTACAGAATGATAATTTTTATTTGAAGTCATAAACTATTTATTTTTTTCGTAGTTCATGTAGAGTCATCCGAATGATAATTTACAGAATAATTAATGTGTTTCGTGTTTTCAATAAATGCCTCGGCATTGGTAGGCAATATTTTAAAATGTAAGATATATTTTTCGGAATAATGTTCAAATATCTTATTTTTTATGTCTTTATTATGATTCTATTTTTAAAATTTTAATTTAAGACTCAAATTTCAAAAATACAATTGATAGATATCATATGTATGAATTTCTCTATGCATGTGTATGTGTGTGACTATAGCATTTGATTTTGTATTGATCGGTAACAAGAGCTTGTAAAAATACACGGACACAAATATTTTTTTAACATTGATTTTTTAATTTGTTGATTCAAGAATAAAAAATTCCGAAAAGTGATAAATTTTTAAGTGCATATAGAGAAATATATAAATCATAACTAACATTTTTTTCTTACATACGACTTTAAATCTTTATTAGAAAATTAAAAGGTTGAGATATGATGAAAGTACACAAAAATAAAAAAATAAAAGCATTTGAATTCTCTTATTCTTTTTAAGTCGCCAAGGGAATTTCATGTATACCCTTCAAAAACTTGGAAATTACTTATTTTCCCATATAAAATTCATAATATCAAAATGTACTTATTTATTGTCTTTTCCATTAAAACTCATTTTAAATTTATGCAATATTCATTTTACCTTTTATTAAAAATATATAAACCAGTAGCACGTTTCAGAAAAAGTATCAATCTTCTAATTGATCGGTTTCTAAGGACAAATGGGTCATTTCACTACTTCTACGCTTACATAAGCATATACCTAAATGTCACTGTGTAATCATCAGAAGTAGAGGAATGACCAATTTGCCATTGAAAACTGTTCAATTAGAAGACTAATATTTTTCTAAAACATGCTACATATTATTTTATTTTTTAATAAAGGGTAGAATGGGTATTTCACAAATTTAAAATGAGTTTTAATAGAAATGATATTAAAATGGGTAAATTTGTGAGTTTTTGAAGTTGAGAAGGATAAATATGATATTATAAATTTTAGAGGGAGAAATACATTATTTCCAAGTTTTTGAAGGGTATAGTAGGGGTGGACGCAGGATTTCTATCAGGGAGGGGCAAGAATCAGGTTCAAATAGCTTATCGGATTCGAACTCATTAACTAGTTGAGTATCAAATAAAAGGCAATCAACATAATAAAAAACAATAAAAATAGTATACACTTACATAATAAAAACAACAAAATAATATCGTTTTACATATTAAAAAACAACAAAGTTGGTCTGGACCCGTACATTTCTATAAAATTTCTATAAAAATAACAAAATTTCTCATTAACAGTGCTTTTCAACTGACCTGGCGGGCTTTCCAGTTCCAGAGAGAAGCAAAACAATTTCCAGAGAGGGATAAAGTGATACCGAATCCGTATTTTTCCACTAAATTTCAAAATCCAGAGGGGGCACCTGCCCCGTGTCTCAAGGTGGGTCCCCTGAGTATACGTATAGTAGATATATCAGGATCCAGATTATGATATTATGTATAACACAAATTATTCGCTGCTTGCTTCGAATTTCAATTTTAGAGTTTTTATGGGCCGATCTGGACAATTTAATATGATCAGACACTCATCTTAGAGTTAAAAATTTTAGATTATTTTTGTTATTTATTTGATAGGTGAATAATTATAAATTCAAAAAAAATTCAGACCAATTAAATAAACACCGCTTAATTCTTTTTTATTTATTTAATACGTTAACAGATTGCCTTTGCTGATTTAGAAATTCAGCACGAATCTTATAGTAGATTTTGAAATTTGGGCAGAATCAATGGGTAAAGATTTTTCACAGACCAGTTTTCGCTTAGTGCAGCGCATGAGCCATATGCAACATTGTTTTGATTCTATAGTTCGTTCTGTAACTGTGTATGAAGATATAAAACTGCTCTGTTAAATTTTTTACCTATAACAATGTAAATTGGTATAAGATAAACTTACCGTATAAACTTCAAACTTCGATCTAAGTAGCTTAGTAAATTGATTATATAATAAACTTGTAGAATACCAATTTTTACTATTTCTGAAATTTTTTTACTATTTTTTATTTTTTATGAAAGATGGTAAAAAATGACTTAAAAATAAAATAAAATTGTCAATATTTTAGATCATTTTTTGGCATCTTTCATAAATCATAAAAAATAGTAAAAAAATTTCAAAAATAGTAAATATTAGTATTCTACAAGTTCTTTATATAACCAATTTACTGAGCTACTTATCGAAGTTTGAAGTTTATACGATAGACTTTTGAGGCCGTAGTACGGAAGACCTTATGCTATTCATAGCATCTAAACCTTATTACCGAAGAGTAAGGCTGAGGTGTCTTATGGCAATTGCATGTTTTAAATAAGATATTATTTTCCGTTGCCATTTTTTTTTACAAACCTCGATTTATGGGCAATTACCGGTGTCATGATTATTAATTAATATCAAATGAAACTCACATTGAGTGGTTTGATATGACTTTAGTGTTAGATCTCTTAGATCTCTATCTCAAATTTATGGTTAAACTCTAGTAGCATATTTTAAATGTAGCTCATATGACGATCTATATATATATATATGCAAGTACCCATTAAAATTTTAGGGTTTTTTTCAACAAAGCGCCTCAAATTAAATGTATCTCAGTCTCAGGTCGTTAATTATATTTCAAGTCATTATAAAGTTTCCCATTTCCTTTGTTGAATCAATTAATCCAGTACCAACACCGTTTTAACTTTTATGCATCACAAAAAAAACACGGTAGTAAAAAGTATATTTATGATTTAAAAAAAAGTGTTTACAATCTATCATTATTTTTCAGATGACAAAGTAATGAAATGATTTAATTAGAATAAATAAAATTTAAGTAAGTTTAAAGGAGAACAGATAAATTTATCATAGGAGACTAAAATAGTGAAGTTTGTACGAATTATCTGATAGTGATACTGCGCAGCAGCACATGTATCCGAGGCATTTATTAATATTATCAAAAAAAAAAGAAAATACATAAAAAGATAGACTACGTACGGTGCAATATATAGCACTAATGAACCGGTCTAATTACGGACTTACGCTACTCAATTTTAATTTTCAAGTTTTGCTGATTCAAACCGTTCAATGTAACTTTTTTTTTGAGCCTGAATAAATAAATATTATATAATTTTATTCTTTGAGAGAGATTAATGGTATTTAAACATTAAAGTTTTTAAAAGATAAAACTGTAAATTTTCAATTTATCGAGGAAGGGGGAATTAGCACCTCTTTTCTACCTAATTATGCCAATGCATGCTACATTATTGAAGAAATATATATATTTAAGATAAAAACGGAATAAAGATAGTGACAATATTATTTTGACTTCATCTGGCGTTTGTATAAAATAATAAATATATATATATATATATATATCTGTGTGTGTGTGTGTGTGTGTGTGTTGGCTAATATCAAAATATTTGTTCCTAGGTCGTGGAACAAACGTTTCGGTGTTTACATTTTTAAAGTCCAAACAGTTGATCCAAACGTTTGTTCCTAGGCCATGGAACAAACGGTTTGGTAATCAGATTTTCAAAATCCAAACAGTCAATCCAAACCGTTAGATATTCAATCTATATTAAAATCAGCTTAGAAACCAAATTTCACATTTTTTGGAATTTTTTATTAAGATGGATTGAAAATCGCTGATTTTATTAAAATTCTGCACCATTGGAAAACAATGATTTTCAAATCATCTTGATAAATAGTAAAAAAATTCCAAAAAATGTGAAATTTGGTTTATAAGCTGATTTTAATATAGATTGAATATCTAACGGTTTGGACTTTGAAAATTGAAGAACCAAACCATTTGTTCCATGGCCTAGGAACAAACATTTGTATCTTAGCCAACCCCTCTCTCTCTCTCTCTCTCTCTCTCTCTCTCTCTCTCTATATATATATATATATATATAGCGGTTCAGATTGTCAGTTTGGTCTTTGAAAACAGAAATATGAGCGTGAAGTAAAATAAAATTCTTACTTCACAACTCACCATAGTCCATCTATATATATATGACTTATGTGTTATATGAAGTTAAAATAATATTGTCAATAAAAAAAAATAAGATAGCCTGCGGACAATATTTGCCAAAAAAAAAAAAATATTCTTAACTTACGGACGCCAAGATAAAATTTTAATTCTGTTAAATGTTACCTACATTAATTTATAAACTCCACATCTATCTCTATATCCTATTGTATAGATCTGCGCACAATTAAATAATCAACAAAATGTTATGAAATATTTCATTTTTTTAATATAGTGGACTAGTCAATGGTCGGAAAAAATGGCTCTGTTTAATATTACATTATTGAATTTTATTTATTTTATTTATTTTCATAATTAAAAGCAATTATAAATTAATGGCCTGTACCAACCGCAATTAGCACCGTTCTAATTTTTGTATTAATCAGCATCCTTTCATCCGTATTATATTAATGTCCCCCATTAAAATATTAAAAGCTATGTCTACTTACCATTTGCTTAGTCATTTACCACCCACCAAAGACAATTAATGAAAGCAAATAAATAAATGAAAATTTTAAATAATGATAATAGGCAACCCAACCCAACCCATCAATATTTCTATATTCCATCTCTGCTTATAAAAATATAAATGAATAAATAAATAGTGACATAAATATTATTAATTCTCAACTTTACTAAATAAATATTTAGTGCCCTATCATCCTATTCAGAATTTGTACTAAAATATTCTAATAAGAACCCTCAATAATTTCTCATTCCTGTTTCTTTACTCAATTATCCTTCCACCAACGAAAATTAGGAAAGGAAAAAAAAAAAAAAAAAAACATTACAGTTTTCTCCTTTTCTCTGTTCTCTCCCTCCCTCCCTCCCTCGCCTTCTCTCAAGTGATTCAATTTTCTTCATCTCTGTCTGTGACTCTGTCAATTTTAATCTCTCTCCACTCCACTCCAGGCTCCCTCCCAGCTTCAGCTTAGCGCTCTCTCTCTCTCTCTCTCTCTTATTCTCTTATTCTCTTTTCTCTTTTTGTTTTTCATGGCGGATACAAACAGCACCACCGCAGAACCCACCACCACCACCACGACCACCACACCTCCAAACCCATCAACAAACGACCATGCTGACGTGTCCTCTGCGGGTCCCGCTCCGGTGAGCAATCATTCGTCCGACTCACAAGTAGAGCCTAACACTGCCATGACAACTACTACCACCACCATGGCAGTGGGAGCGGCCACCACTGCCGCTGCATCCCTATCCCTAGTCCCTTCCTTGATTAAGAAGAAAAAGAGGGGGAGACCGAGGAAGTACGGACCCGACGGGAGGCCACGTCAGCCGGCACCGCTACGAGCCACCCCCATCTCGGCTGCTGAGGCGGCGGAGCCTTACACTCCGGCGGCGGCAGTAGGGGCCGCGATGAGGCGAGCCGGGTCGGGCGCCCGACCCGTTGTGGGGTTCGTCAGCAAACCCTCTTCTCAACATCAGTTCGGGTTTGGATCTGCCGCACCCGTTAACAACTCGCCAGGTAGGGTCGGTACGCTCCATTTTGAAAAAATGTGATTTTGCAAATCTGACCTTACTTTTGACGGTATTTGCAAAATGAATGTTGAGGATTGTGATGTCATTTGTGGTAATATAATATATGATTGATAATTGATGTAGGTGTAGGTGAAATGGTGTCATGTGCTGCTGGTGCAAATTTTACACCGCATGTAATTAGTGTTGCTCCTGGTGAGGTATGTGATATGTCTGTCTTATCATTTTTTCATAATTACTCTTTACTGCGTGCTGCTGCTATCACTCCATTAACTCATTTAAACACACATACATACAAGAAATAATATCATTTTCAAATACACAACTTTAAACAACCTTTACTCATATGATATGATTGCGTGTTTTTTTTTAATTTAGGATGTGACTATGAAAATAATATCATTTTCGCAACAAGGACCAAAGGCCATTTGCGTCTTATCTGCCAATGGTGTAATTTCCAATGTCACGCTCCGCCAGCCAGATTCACTAGGGGGTACGCTCACTTATGAGGTTTGTACCAAATTCTCATTTTGTAATCTTAAATCAATTTCTCTTCAAAGACATGAACAATATACAAGAAAGGATTCGTGTTCGTGTTCGTGTTCGACAACTCGTAATATAAGAACTGGATTTTGATGTACAGGGCCGGTTTGAGCTTCTCTCTTTGTCGGGTTCATTTATGCCAACCGAAAATTGTGGTACAAGAAGTAGGTCGGGCGGTATGAGTGTGTCTTTGGCAAGTCCTGATGGCCGTGTAGTAGGTGGGGGAGTTGCCGGGCTTCTAGTTGCCGCAAGTCCAGTTCAGGTAATAAATATACTCCATATACATGCAAATGGTTATAGTATCTCCTCAGTTTTCCAAAGTTTCATGCAAATTTATTTTTATTGGAAAATGGTCGTCTCATTGTTTAATTTACTTTTAATTTTAAACCTTCCTGTACAGGTGTTAAAATTTCAAGCAAAGGTATGGCATGGTTTTGTTATTCAAGTTTGTTTCACCTTTTGCTTTAACAATGCAATGCAAAGTTGGTAAAAATATAGTAAGTAGGGTTGTTAGCTTTTATGTGAAAATCTTTCATAGTAGAAATGATCTTTGTGTCATATCGCAACAAGTATTTATTTGCGTAATTATATATATTTATATTTTTTTAAATTTGTGAAAGTGTTGCTTACTAACTCTTATAACATTCGAGTCAATTGATGCATTAAAAAAAGGTTTGCATACACAACAGCATGACATAATTAATGATTTAGATTGAATAAGTCTAAAATATGGTCTGTAACTGTAACAGGTCGTAGTAGGAAGCTGGATGCCGGGTTTACAAATAGAACAAAAGACAAAGAAACCTAGAGCTGTTGTAGTTGAAGCCACACCGGTGTCGGCCGCACCTACAATTCCATTCACAATTACCTCTGGAGATGCGAATGAATCATATGTAAGTGAACATGGTCGCAACTCAAGTGCACCCAAAGTCACCATCACGTCATCTGCATCTGCATCTGCATCTGCTGCTTTTAGAGTGGAGAACTTGTAGAGAGGATAATATTTATTTATAAATAAATAACATGTAACCAACCCCCTTTTTCGATTATCACGAGTTAGAAATTGATATATTTTTTTTTATGTTGTAGAGAGTAGTAGTGGTAGTAGATGGCCTTGCATTTTGATGCTACTAGTTTCTCCTTTCTCCTTTCTCTTGTTGTATTTTTTTTTAGATATTTATATATTAGAAGGGCGGGCTGTAGGCATCCCTTTGATATATCATATCATCTCTTTGTTACTTATTGAGCATTAATTAGAACCTTGAGAAAAAGTATTTTAGTATATCATCTCTTTGTTTTCACAATTGTTAGAAATGAATTATAGAAGCTTTGGAAAGCGGAATTTTTACAAGCACTTGACTTGAGCACAACCATTGAATTTCAAGGTCATTTTTACTGAGGGAGAGATGAAAGAAAGAGGTACTGGAAGTTGTGTTTCAGAAACATATCTCCATGTTAAACTTAATCAGAGGAGCAAACAATTAATTGATGCATGAGAAATGAGAATGAGAAACTTGGCTTCTCTACAGGGGAAATTAAAGTAGAAAATTAAAGAAAGCAAAAGGAGTCACAGGGAAATATACAGGAACTTTCCCAGTCACCTCTAGGCTCTTGCCTCTAGGGCTTTGTATGTCACAAGGAAATTTCCCAGTCACCTCTACAACCGCTAGATTATGAGCCAAAGCGATATTAAGGATTTGAAACTTGTTCGTGCCAAATGTTAAATCCATACTGTCTTCGATTATATATAGCATGTTAGATCTATAATGATTTAACTCATATATTTTATTTTCTTTCTCTTCACCTCCCTCCTAAGTCCTAACTTGATGGCCAATAAGAGGAATTCATATCAAGTAATTAAGGAGATTCCAGCCACTCCACATCAGTTTGCACCAATCTAAATAAAATGTCCTCTCTATATTTCAAATATATCTAAAATTATAAAAGTATATTCAAAAAGTCAAATTATAAAAATATAAAAATTGATTTATTAAAATTTTCTATCACCAAGATGAATAATTATAAAGATCGCAAAAAATTAAATTAGATATATATTTTTAATAAAAAAAAGATGTACATTTTTAATAAAAAAAGATGGAAAAATAATTAGATCCCATCCTAAAATTACAATTTAATATATATAATTTTTATAATTATTTTACAAATATGATAAAGATGGTCTACCTAGCAAGGATTACTCCATCTCTCTAGACATGCCAAGATGGATTAAGTTTGCTTCGTCTGTTCTCTATTGTTAGCCAATCGGCTGCCACATGTAACCTTTCTATTGGTTAAGAATGAACAATACACGTCATTAAATGGAAAAGCCAATTCCGCTTCCAACCAAAACAAGAAAACAATTTTTAATAAAAATCGTACTCGAGTAATGAACTAATAATAACTTAAACAAAATAATTTTTATAATGTTTTGTTACATAAAGATAAAGATAAAGATAAGATTGTTTCCTTAAGATGCATTTATATGGCACCAATTGTCAACAATCAATACTTGAAAACTAATTTTGCTACTCGAGTTCGAGTAATAATATTTTTTTTTGTCTTTTCTAATAACTTAATCGAGATGAGAGATATAATTCCGATTTTTTTATCAGTAGGGTAAAAAAAAATATAAACTTAATCCATACCATCTTTTTCCACAAATTTTGTTTAATATAAGAATCGTTGAATTTATTTTCTTATGTTACCAATTAAAATAATCCGGGATATTTTTCTTTTTCAAACTGTGTAAATTGCCGAGAAGCTTCGTGAGAGTTCCCAGGAAATACAGAGAGAGAGCCTTTCAGCGGCGGATCTTCTCCGATTGGAGTTCAACGCAAATCTTCAAAATAGACAAAACTCCTAATGTCGGTTTAATCTGAACCCTCCCTCAATTCAATTGATCCTGACTTGATTCTCAAGTCAAGACTCAAGACTCAAGAATAGAATAGAAAAGACTTGTGGCGTAGGAAATTTTGATACATCCTTAATTGCAGATAAACAGAATGATTTGTTTATTTATCCGTAATAAGAAAATAAGAAAATATTCAATCGTCTCTTTCCTTTCCTGTGACTCGCATTTACATCTCTCTCAGAAGAAAAAAGAAAAAAGAAAAAAGAAAAAAGAAAAGCGAAAACCTAACCCTAGAGAAAAATCGAATCAATGGCGTTTTTCTCCTCTCAGGGCTTTTCATCCGGCTCCACCTATAACTATGATACGATCAAGAACTTGGGCCACATATCTCCGATGGTGCAGAGCCATCTCAAACTGGTAATTTACTTGCTCGATTTCTAATGCTTCGTCGATTTAATTGACCAGTAATTTGTATTAATTGACCAGTGTAACTCCAGATTAGTCTTTAGACCTCAATTTCATCAGGTTTGTGGAGTTAATTCGCTATTAGGTTTTCTGTTAGATGCCTGGGATCTTATAGGAGCATATATAGTTCCTGTGTACTAAATTGATAATGGCTGGTTTGATCATAGTTGATGCCCTACAAATATTAATAAAAACTCTAGTTTACATTCCTCATTCCTGAATGTCTAATTTTTTTTCTGAAAGAATAGTAATAAGAGGAGGGTTTAATTGCCTCCA
Organism: Carex kokanica; assembly: GCA_025461125.1. Taxonomy (NCBI): domain Eukaryota; kingdom Viridiplantae; phylum Streptophyta; class Magnoliopsida; order Poales; family Cyperaceae; genus Carex; species Carex kokanica. The sequence continues at coordinate 2,884,397 of JAJGRX010000163.1, read as the reverse complement.
TTTTTGTAACTATAATACTCAAAAAAAATTTACTATAATAACTCAAAATTTTAAAGTCAATTATGACAAGATAATTGTTTAATGTTTGCTCTTTTTTCATTGGCAAAAGGAACATGTAAAAATCCACTAAACTTCTTTTGGACATTAATTTTTCTTGTTTTTGTTCCTGTCAACATTAAGCCCAAGTACTTAAATTTTCTATATATGTGTAGAGTTGTATATATGACATATAGCTGCTTTATTTTGTTATTGAGATTTTCAATTTTTGCTAGTAAGGAGAAATGGTGGGATGAAAAATGAAGGCATTTGAATTCGCTAGTAATAAGCAGGTTTATAATTGATAGTGAAAGCTTCTTTTTGTACTATTGGAGGTTATATCCATAAGATTGTTTAATTTAGGTTCTTTTAATAGATATATCACACTTCGTATTAAGTACTCAGGATATCCTGAGTTCTCAGAGCTGAGCATGCATAATTAATCAACAGATTGAAAATCATTGAGAACAATGTTTGTTTTCAGGAGCACTACAGAAAGATTTATTGTTTCAAAATGCAGTTCTGCTTTTTTTGATGCATTGGTGAATTAATTTGATCTTTATTTATAACAAACTGAAGAATACGATATAATTAAAATAAAATGTTTATTTCAGGTGTACTTGACGCTGTGCTGTGCATTGGCATCATCGGCTGTGGGCGCTTATTTACACGTTATGTTAAATATTGGGGGTTTGTTGACGTTTATTGGTGGCATTTGTTCCATTGGATGGCTCTTCTCTGTACCCATTTTTGAAGAGGTACATATTTTGAACATAATAATTTGTAACTGAAATAGTGGTTATAGACCTATCTTTACATTAGTTATTATATTCTTTAATTTGATTAATTTGATTGTGTGTTAAGTCTTTGACTTTGTTTTCATTGAACAGAGGAAAAGGTTCGGTATATTGATGGGTGGTGCACTCTTACAAGGTGCAACTATCGGGCCTATTGTCAAGACAGTAGTTGACTTTGATCCAAGGTATAAATAATTTTCATTGAATGATATTTAAATATAGGTATTTGAAAAGGTGCTCTTAAATGAAAAATTTTCTTTCTGGTTTTACTTTGTTATTCCATGGTTTGTTGGGTGCTAATTTAATTCATTTTATAAAAACTTGTAGCATACTGGTGTCTGCATTTGTGGGGACCGCACTTGCATTTGGATGTTTCTCTGCAGCTGCGATGGTTGCGAGACGTAGGGAATTTCTTTACTTGGGCGGGATTCTCTCCTCTGGATTTTCCCTCCTCCTCCTGTTCCAGTTTGGTTCTTCCCTGTTCGGTTTCTCTGCCACTTCTTTCAAAATTGAGGTAGTTATTCAATTTCAACCCTTTGTCTCTTTTTCCTTATGGTCCCTGGAAAGTTCAGTTTTCTTACCAGTGGAGAAACTGTCTGCAGCCAAATAACAGGATTTATATGGATCAAAGTAGTTACTGTATTTTAGAATGAATATTTTATTTGTTTGTTAATTCACTTGTGGTTTATTTTTGGGGCACAGTTGTACTATGGACTGGTGCTATTCATGGGTTACATTATATTTGACACACAAGATATTATCGAGAGGGCCCACAATGGAGATCTAGATTACATCAAGCATGCTCTCACCCTCTTTACTGACTTCATTGCTGTGCTTGTTCGCATCCTCATCATTATGGTAAGACTTTCACAATTCATCTGTGCCTTGCATGGAATTGCATTTATTTGTGATGAATATATCTATAAACGTGTATGGATTTGCAACTTTGATATACATAATAACATGTGTTTCAGTAGTGGTTGTGTATGATTTCTCTCTCTCATATAGAGAAATATGCTGATGTGAATATATTTTTTTTTGGGGGTTAATATTCAGGTAAAAAATGCATCTGAGAAGGAGGATAAGAAGAAGAAGAGGAGATGTTAAATATCCTCACTGCCTGGAAATGCAGCTAGGGGGGGAGTATGGAAATTGTTGAAAATATATATTCCAGTGTTACTTTTTGTGAATCAATCTCAACTAAACAATCTTAATCTTGATCTTGTCTCGAGTGGAAGTAACATAGTTTTTTACTCAATATGAACTGACCTGGAGCTTTTCTTTTCTTTGTGATTATGTAATAAGTTTTGTAAAGCATCGGACTTGGCCTTGTGAAATACATGCGGTGTCCAATGTTTTTCATAAAGCATTAATTAATAATATGTTGTTGGTTTGGTAATCCATCCATCAGACGTGATTTTGACTGCTCATCAAGTCTCTAACTCTCACTAAAATACATCATATACTAAATATTTTACTAAAACAAGCCCGACACCAATCAACGTCTGTATTCTGATGCTCTGACTACCGAAATGAATATGTAACAATCAAATCAAAGTGCGGGGCCAAATTTTCATTATGTAAGAGATGCCAAGTTATAAATTGCGAATTGGTCGTACGAATTTCAATGCATATAGGATGGTTTAGGTTCTATTTTGAATAAAATTGTTCAAAATCCTTTGAACAAAATCCTTAATACTTCCTCCATTTAGTTCTAGTTTTGTCAACTGAGGAAATCTTACTATTTTGTACGAGCCAACTTCACAGCCATCCTCTGACTGTGACTGTGCATTCGAGAATCCCAAATTGGTTTGCAACTAGGTCCCTCGTGTATGTTGGTGCATGCATGGATTTTATACCGAAAACCTTTGTATACGTCACACATATATGATGGTTTCTAAATAACTAATAATTATGTTGTGAAGTTTGTGCCGAAAAAATCACTTTATTAGATGAAGCGTTGGTAGCTCCAGTGGTTTGTGAGAAAGGAGTATATATAAAGCTTAAAGGAGCTCTTGCTGGTATAGGAAAAGGGTGGAGTCGGAGCAAGAACAATCTTATTCAGATGTGAATTCTTTGCATTGCATGGAGAATGCTTGGTTTGCTAGACTAAACAATGGAGAGATTACTGTAATATTACCGTAATATTATAAGCAATATCTTGATGCTTGTTGAAATCTTCAAAATTAAAAAAAGAAGAAGAGAGATTACTAGCATGACAATATCTTCATAGAAATTTGTTACGCATGGAAAAGCTTAATGATGGAATTAATCAAGAAAACCGGTTAATCTGCGGAGAAGTTCCTCTTTTGTGCCACCAACCTTCGCTTTCTTGCAACACAAAAAACACTTCAAGTCTGCTACCGTGAAAGATTGCAACTGGCCTCTTTTGTGGCAATTTAGTACCTGATATATTTAGAAAAAAAAATTCAAGACAATGAGATAAAATGGGACGTATGTAAATGACGACAAGAAAAGTTGTATTTTAAATGCACCAAATTGTTTCAAAATATTAGCAAAAGAATTATTTTTTTTCAGAGTTTTTTTTTTTTTGCAAATAGCACATTTTTTTCCCTGTAGGTACTAGACTAGCTAGCTGCATAACTAATAGACTGTGTAATAGCCACCTAAATTAATTTCTAAATTTAACTGCAAAAAAATTAACACCCAGTGTAAAATATTGTACATTAAGCGTGCTCTGGCATATATATCATGAAACATGTATACATTATTTTTGCAAGTACCACCGAATGTATTTATGATTACTCAAAAACTTGTTTTACCTTTGCGGTGACCTCATCTTTGTCGAGACTTTGGTTTGGTTTTGCTTTTGCTTTTGAGAGATAAACTTGTGTAGATTCTTCACTGTGAATTATGGAAACTTATAAATTTTCAAAAGTAAATGTGTAAAACAAAACTGAAGTTTGAGAGTATGCTTAATTTGATATAGGTTGGTGTGGTCTGATCCACCAGTACGTATACCCTGCCAGGTATATATATATATATATATCAAACCCGACCTGGCCCCTTGGCAATACTTATTATTATAATTAACCTAGCTACTCATAATAAAAATATGACATAAGGGAAAGGGCATATCTTTTTTTGGCTCTGTATCTTCTTTAGTGGAGCATCTGTTTGTGTTACTGCATAGATAAGAGAATAATTAATTTAGGTAATCAAATTTGCACCCAGTCACATGCAACTATATATATATGCAAGCGTACGTTATTCCTTGCAAATGCGGGTCCAACATTAATCTACCTAGTTGTACGTTTTCTTCCTATAAGATAATTAAAGAAGATACAGAGCCAAAAGGGAAATGGAACTAAGCCGCAGCTGTCTATTTTTATTTGAAATTTTTATAACACAACTTCTGTTTATTCAACTTCAAAAAAAATAAAAAAAAGTGATAAGGATTCATGATGCATGTTCTGTTCTGTTTTTGTCAACCTAGGCATCATCGTCATTTTTGTCAACCTATATATGCTGCCCTAATTTCTGATTTAAAATTACTACCAAGAGTATTATCTAAACAAGAAGCAATCTTTGAGGTGCATAACATCAATAGTTAGACAGTGAAATATATTAATGATGAATTCCACAGTATTGGTCCTTCTTAATTCATTCAGAATTCACTTCCGTATTGCGATTTCTTTTTTCTTTTTCTTTTTTGTTTCCAAAGCATGTCGTGACATTTCCTATTCTAATTTTTGAGATGTAACACCATTTCTAATTTAGAAAGATTTCTGATAAAAAGAAATTACTTTTTAACGATTTTTATTGACAACTAGTTTTTGATCTAGTGATAAAGGATAACATCTACTGTGTAAGAGGTCGTGAGTTCGAAACCTGAAATAAAGAGTTCTTTATGGACATTAAAGTGAAAGTTGATAGGCTAGATTTCTATCTTTCTTATAAAAGAAAAAAAAAAATCTATTTCAACTGGCTTTTGCTCTCTCTTCCATAGTAATAATAGTTTTTTTTGAGAAAAAATAAGGGTGTAGCTGATATTTTATTGATAATTGCAGTTACAAAAGTTTTGTAGTTGCAAAATTAAAGAAAATGTAAGATGCTCAAACAGGTTTGAGCGGAAGTAAGAAAAAGTAAAGTAAAATAAAAGAAAATAGAAAGGAAATAAAACATAAGGTGAAATAAGAAAGTAAAATAAAACAAAATTCACTACCAAGTTTTCAGAAAAAAAAAAAAAAACAAATTATGGATGGTTAAAATTCTCCCGATGTTTCATTGCGGCTGTGCAATAGTTGCTCCACTTCCTCTATTAACCATTCGTGAGTCTTTGTTGCGTCTCTGAAAATGCGTGTATATTTTTCTCTCCAAATGACAAACATCGCCACAAGTAGAGTTCCTCTTACTTTTTTGAGTATAGTACTATAGTCTAACCGCAGAATGGCATCTATTGGTTGTGAACCATAGTAATAATTGTTGACGTGGCCACTAAAAGAAATTAAAAGTTAACTGCACGAGTGTAGAAATTTACAAATTAAAACTTCCTTAATTTCTATTTAGTACTTGATAGCTATCTTTAAGTTTGTTTTATTTTACTGATGTGGATACTTTAATTTGGGGTTATAACAATACAGGCACTACTCCAATGCCTATTACGCACGAGTAGGCGGCATGGAAGTATATATGTGAGATGAAGAGCCTGGAAGTGGAGTTCCTGTTTGGGATGCAATTTGAGTTGAATGTATCTCCAAATCAGTTCAATTCCTACTGCACAATGCTAGAAGCAGAGATGTGCATGGAATCAGTTTCTTCAATTCCAAAACTACATATATATATATATATATAGTTCCTCGTTGCAAGAGAAGCATGAAGGAGACAACAGAGATAAGCCTACAATTCAAGTGCAAAGAGAAGTTCAAATCAGTAACTAGTAATCTTGTACAAAACCCAAAAAAAAAGCATGAAAAAATGGAAAAAGTAAAGAATTTAATCCGGAGTTGATTTGGGGAAGATCTGTTGGTCTTGTCTTTATTAATTTCTTTTGTAAAGCTAATTTCAATTCTTAGATAAGCAACCAAATTGAATTTCATTTTATATATTTAGAAATTGATAAACAGATTTGTTAGAAAATAAATTGATTACTTTTTTTTTTTTTTTATCTAAAAACAACAAGGATAGAATAGAACCATTGATTCGGTTCATTGAATTTTTAGGTAGGCCGAACCATTGATAGAGTCACCCCTACTTGGGTGCAAGTATTTAAACATAACATATCAAGTATTTATATGTAACATATAAATAAAACGAACAGGCTCGTGTCATTCTAGCAGAAGTTGCAAAAGGCCCACCCACTGGCTCAGTTAAGTAGAACATGTCTTTGAAATCAATCTGGATCCCATAGAAGGAATTCACAATTCCATGAGGATGTCTATACATGCATGCATGTTCCATTTTTCATCCACTCCGACCCTGCAACATGAGCATATATATACTGGTATAATTGCAAGCAAACATCACCATACAATCCTCTTTATCTTTATTACTTCTTCTCCTGTAACTGGATTTATTTATTAAGCCCATTCTTTTCCAACAAAAATAGTTAGCCCACAAGCAACCAACCTCTCCATCAACCCATAATCCATCCATTTGTTTACTGTTTTTGACATTTGACAAATCTAGCTAGCTAGTTCATGCGAAACCTCCGCCATCTTCTCATTCGACAGATTGAACAGTCTGTATGTGACGCTAGCTTGCCATCCATTACACTACTGTATAGTAACAGTACCGGCAAAAGTTTTCCTTTCGGTGAACAATGCGATGTGGCAATTTTGAAAGGAATTAAGGCGATGAAAGTTATTCTTGAAAACGGAGCGCCATGAGGTGCAGACAGCACCAGAGCTTAGAAAAAAATCCTTATGGCTATCTACTTTTTCAGCAAATATAATAGTTCTGTATATAAGATGCTCTGAAAGTATGGACCAACAACAATCCAATCCATGGAGATATAATTAATTAAGGCTATAAATTCTTCAAACCTTTGTTTTGCCATAATTCTATTGATAGCGCACAGCAAGCAAGAACATTGAAATTGAGTTTCCAATGTTTCAATGTTTTGCCATAATTCTCATAATTCAATGGTCAATTACTAATCAGTTCTACTTCCGATTCTCAGAATCATGATCATGATGCTGAAAAACAGAGAGGCTCATTCCTCATACTTAAAATAAAATAAGCATTGGAAATCTACTGTTTATGGTTACTGTTTTTATGTAATTTCATTAATACTTGTGTTGTTAGAATTGATTATCTTGTATGCTATGAGGATAGTTAGTTAAATCAAACCAAGTAGTTACCCGGGTGGTGTAGTAGTATTATTTGAACCTTCAGTTTCTAATGAAGCCGGTGGGTATCAAATAGAACGATTTTATTAAAGAATCTTAATTATTGATAAAACTATTATAAAATCAAGACAAAGAATAATAAACAAGATAGAGAACAAATAAAAGATGACAATCTCTTTATTCATATATTTCTCTTGTGTACAATGCAAGATTACAATGCCTCTATTTATAGGCCACAAATTGTAAATGAAAAGCCATTACAATAATAAATAAGACATTGAATTCTAAATAGTAGTGGGATATGAATTCCAATGGTAGTGGGGTAGTAGGGAAGTGAATGAGGATTAATATTGGGAGTTACAAAATGTATGGATCATCCATTATATTCATAACATGAATTATTAAATTCTAAATTATTTTTATTAATATCTAGATAAATATTTTAAATTTACAATTAATGAGCATCTGTATGAGAAATTACTATTAGAGATTTGCACCTTTGGAAGAACTTTTTTTTAACTATTAGAAAGTGAAATGATTTTTTAAGAGGATAGGCATGAAATTTGTTAAAATAACACAAGATAAATCAGATTAAAAACGCAAAACACAGAATCCTATATTTATATTGGTTCGAACCTTTGGAATAAAATTTGAATAACTATACATGTAATTTTATGAGTACTGTAAATCACACAGAATTACAAATATTTTAACTCTGTTTAGTCAAAGCTAAAAATGACAAAAACAAATATAAAAAAAATAATACATTCATAGCAGGATTAAAAATATCACTAAAAAAATTATTTCACTTTGAGTTCATTAAGAATAAACATAAATGTTTTCTAATAATATAATTATACGTTAATTATAATATAGCATATTTTAATTATTGCAATACAACCCATATATACAACTTAACAAAAAGCAAAACAAAATCTTTTCTTCCTTTAACCCGTGACAGTGAATCCACCTTGACTAGGGGTGTCAACGGATACAGTAAGGGTTGGGTGGAAGCATTTTCATACCCGTACCTGTTACAAATTGTCCTTATTCGTACTACCCTTATTCGTTATAGTAGTCGGATAACAAAACGGTAGCGGGTAACACTAATATAATAATTATTTTTATTATTTATTAAATAATACATTAAAACATATATATTCATTTCACACATGTGACATGTATAGTATTTTATTGGAAAAAAAATTTCTATCATGCTAAATGCAAGTAAACAGATTACAGTACTATTTCAATGTTTATTAATATATATAATATATATAATTTTTTTTATAATTATCCGATCGAGTAACGGGTACGAAATAGGCTTTACCCTTTAGATAACGAAAAAAGTCTTTACCCATACCCGTACCCGATAAGTTTACGAAAAATAAATCTTACCTATACTCGTCTTAACGGATAAAAGGGTGCCATTGACACCTCTAACCTTGACCCTCTTATGCTTGGAGGCTAATAAAGGAGGCAATGTAATTACAGAGTGAACAAGAGTTAATGTGGGATTTGATGATAGAGAATATATATTTAGGAGCGGGGGTTATATATTATTATTTGAAATATTATAATTTTTAGAAATATAATATTAAGAAATATCATTCATGGTAACGCGTTGTTACCAAGTTTAGTTTTGAATTAATGTTTGATTTAGTATAGATTGCAATAGCTATCATAATTCAAGAAAATTAATGCTTTTATTTCCAAAACGAAAATTATTTTCAAAATGAGTGATTCACATCAAGCGGGAATGGAAAAAAAATCCACTCATACCATGGACAGCGCAATAACCATAAATTATGGAATCATAATAGCTATGTAATCACACATTACCATATCCATTGCCATATTATTTATGCTAAACACATCAATAAAAAAAATAACACTAGGGATGGCAGAAAATCAGCTTTTCAAAGTACAAGCCCAGCCCAAGTACAGGTCACCCAGGGCGATGGCCCAGGGCCCCAAGATCTAAGGGGCCGAAAAATGTTTTTTTAGTTTGTATATATTAAAAGAAAATAATCTGCATATATTAAAAATAAATAAAATATTAGAGTCCAAACTTTGTATATATAAATGACTCAAACTTTTCTATAAATAAGTATAATTTATTGGCATATTAATAAAAAAATTGTATATATAAAGAGTTCAAATTTTTCTCCTGTTTCGAACCAATCCTGCCAAAGTACGAACCAAACGCCTCCTTATTACCATAAAGAGATGATAGTTTTCTCTTAAAAAAATGAGCCGTACCTTTAAATCTAACGGTTAAAATAGTGGGCAATAGAAAAGTGCACTTATGGGCTGATTCTTGGACAGACAGATGTACTAACTATACCTTAACCGTTTGATCCAACGTCCGACATTTTCAATTGTTCGGTTTCCGCTATTTATAAAATAACAGTTGTTTTTCTTTTTACAATCCTTAAAAAGACATTGCTGCTCTCAAAACAGAAAAATTTACGGGGGAAATGATTAGATTCTCTGTTGGAGCAACATGAGTGTAAAATTATCTTTATTTCTATCCAAAAATATCTTACACTTGATATGGTTGTTTGGTTCCTTAAATTTTCTTTTTTTATAACTTCGTAGTTTTCTTTCTTTCATTATATTTTCCAGTAGCCTTAAATGTGGGAATAAAGAGAGACTTACTAGTGTGTGTGTGTGTGTATATATATTTTGCATATTTTCAAATTCAATCGCCCAATTAAAAGGGTGGTAAGAAGAAGAATTCTTCATTTAGCACTCACTAGATGTAAATACTTTAATTATTTTTTAGAAGAGAGTGTAAATGTCTTTCTTTCTTTTTGTATTTCTGCATTGCCACTATTTTAGAACTTGGAAACTTAAAATCTAAATCTCCAATTTAAATTCCAAAATTACATTGTTCCTCATTGCAACCGAAGTAACATTTACCTGGACCAAGGATCAATATATTGGTCCACTGAACTGAGCAGTGAGCACCCACTTTTCGTCTCTGTTTCGTAGCCTCAAATTGATGTCGTTACGTTTTCCTCATTTTTTTGACACCTAAATCCATTTCATTCTTTGACGGAAGTGTGATATAAAACAACAGAGCTACGGAAAGAAAAAGAAGGCTTTGATTTTGGGTAATTGAGAAACAATACAAAGACCCAAGACCTACCTTTGTTTAGCGCTGATTTAGATGAATCATTAAGTAGGTTGGGCTTGGGTACATTATGATGATATATATTGATATGAACAATGTAATAAAATGCGGTTCCATGCGGCGCATATGCGGCCGCATATGCGTATGCAGTGGGATTCCGCATAGAAATCCTCATGCAGTCCTATTTATGCGGATTTGAATATGCGGCCGCATATATAGCCGCATATAACCGCATGTATGGCCGCATAAGACCGCATATGACCACCATTTAAATTTTTTATTTATTAACAAAAACAAATCCAAAATCGGATCCGAAATTTTTTAATACGGATCAAATATCCAATATGAACTGAAATCCAATTCAAATTCTTATCCGGAGTTTCATCCAGTGAAGTGGTTTTTGTGTTTGTCCTCAGACCCCAGCGCTGCTTATATAGGCTCCTGGTTGATGCCTTTGTTTTTGTTTGGTAATGTGGGACTATAAACCGTTGAATATACGGGACGCTTTAAGCAAATTCAGCGTATTCAGCAAAGTTTTCTTTATTTTATTATTAATGTCACGTCTGCTCAATGCACAGCCTGGCGAGCAATTTCGGCCAATACTACATGCAATTTTGAAAGAAAGCTTTTGGGCCGAAGCTGTTGGGCCATTATTTGAATCAATTCATTTAACGTTAAATATATTCATTACATGGACCCTACTATATTAACAATAATAATTATTGTGTTAATATTTTATTTAATCCGCATATATAAGTCCGCATAAAAATCCGCATATGCAGCCGTATACCGTATATGCGGTATACGGTGACCTTCCGCATACCGCATGAAAACCGCATTTTATAACCTTGGATATGAACAGTACGGAAAGAAAAAAAAAACGAAAAAAGGGTTTGGTTTTGGGTAATTGAGAAACAAGACCAAATGTGTCATGTACTTTGTTTTCTTGTCTGTGTGACTGTGTCCCATTCCCATACTCCCATTCGCCATTCCCATACCACCAAATGTTGTACTCATGCGACTTGTGAGTTGGGAAAGAGCATCTCACCTTTCCCCTTTCCCTCTCTCTCTCGCATAGTCACATGGCTACTTTCGCTCAAATCCCCTCCTCTCTTTCCTTCTCCACTAAACCCTTAACCAAATCCTCTCTCTTTCTCATCCCCAAAAGAGCCACCCTCCTCTCCCTCCACCCTATCAAATCAGGCACCACCACCTCCACCTCCACCTCCACTGTTTCCCCTTCATTGGATCAGAAATTGGAGGTCAATGTTGCAACCCATGAGGCCAAATTAGAGGTACCAAAAAGGTTTAATGACCCGAGATGGGTCAAGGGTACTTGGGATTTGGACCAATTTGTAAAGAATGGGAGAACTGATTGGGATGCTGTCATAGATGCTGGTAAGTTGCCAACTTCTTCATCTTCTACCAATTCTAAATTGCGCTTATTTTGGGTTTTATTCAAATACCCGTTTAGCTTCATCTGTTGCTTCTATCTAAAATCTCAATAATGTGCTTGCCTTGGTGAATTTAGATGCATCAATCGGGGAAGGAGCATCACAAAAATATAAATTATGCATAATATATGTACCTGTTATTTGTGGAATATGACACTTAAAGCAACAAATAATATTGTATCCCTTTAATCAGAGGCAAGGAGGAGGAAATGGCTAGAGGAATATCCAGAAGCAACAGATCCTGATCAGATGGTATTTTTTGACACTTCGATTATACCTTGGTGGGCATGGATTAAAAGATTTCACCTCCCTGAAGCCGAGAGACTAAATGGTTAATTTTTTTTTATTTTTCTTGGTGTTTAGTGTTCCCTGGCAAGACTTTAGATGAAATTTGAAGAGGGCTAATTGATGCTTAATCGATTACTTGAGGCCTTTTTTTGTTTAAAAAAACAGTTCCAATACCTCATATACCGCAGCTCAAATTTTGTTACCACTTGATATTTCGCAATAATCTTTTAAATAGTCAATAGAACTATTAGTAGTACGGCCACGTATTAGCATGACATGATTTAATTGCTTGTTTACTATTGTGAAATTATTGTTCTTTACATAGGTCGTGCGGCTATGATCGGTTTCTTCATGACATATTTTGTTGACAGTTTGACCGGGGTCGGGATTGTTGACCAGACCTCGAACTTCTTTTGCAAGACCCTTCTCTTTATATCAGTACTCGGTGTATTGTTTGTTAGAAACAATGAAGATATAGAGAACCTAAGGAAGATTATACAAGAAACAACCTACTATGACAAGCAATGGCAAGCTACTTGGCAAGACGATTCCTCTCCGGATTCCAAGAAGTAGAGAAGAGTGTGATGTCATTTTTCGCACATATGTCGAGGTTTAGCTTTTGTTATGTAGTTTTCTGCTCTGGTTTTATAATAATTCGACTCAAGTGAATCTTTCTTTGTTTTCCTACTTTAAGATTTCTTATATGATATATGTCTGGATATCTATTTTGAGATTGTTGAGTTTAGTATCATGAGCCATCATTTTGAATCAAACTTTAGGGATGATGCTTAAAGCATGCAATCATGGAGGAAGTGGTTATTTGTTAATAAATAATTCATCTCTTGTTCAAATCTTGTATCTGTTCATGCAGTTCATTTTTTGAAGAAAAGGCATAAAAGCCCATTTTATTACTAAAATTCAGCAACTTACCAAGTCCAAGTAACCACCTTAACTATCAAAAAAAGAAACCGCAGGTAGAATTGGTCTCAGTACACAGCACATACATCATCGATAGAACTGTCATCCAAACCTGAACTGAGGCGTATACGCAGAAGCTATGAAACAAGACTACATAAATTTTCTTACCATTTCTTTCAAAAGACTATAGCTATAGCTATAGATCATAATAACAATTCATGTTCTTCTGTACATAGATGTTTATAGTACGGATACCCAAATATTTAAAAGACTGTTAGAATTTGAATTCATCCAAAAGCACAATCTTATATATATACAAACAATAAAGAATTAATGTGTGCTTCTTAAAGGTCAAACAATTATTTTATTCAACATTAACATTTAACATACGCTAACTATGATGAAAAAATTAATCAATAATATATCACAACAAGACAGCGACTCATTCCATATCATTAATTGTCATTGATTGAACCAGTAGATCGATGAAGCTAGTGTTCAATCAAGCTAGCGGGTAGGAAGCTTCGAACGCTATACCGCATACGCCAAATGGAAGGCCGCTATCTTTCCACATGCGTATGTAACCATCCTCGCCCCATGTTGATCCCCATGAGTTCTTCACTATCCAATACTTGCTGAATCCTTCTCCACCATAACCAACCACGGTCACAGCGTGGTCTAGGTTTAGTCCGCAAGGGCCCCGAAATATGCCGCTTTTGTAGAACTGAAAGAAGGGCCCGCTTGCCTCAATGGCAACCGTAACTGGTTGGTTAGCAACCGCATTCATCAGCGCCTTTTCATCGCCACTAGGGACTTGCTCATAGCCAGTTATTGTAGCAGCGTGATTTTTTGTCTTTGTTGCGTCACAAGTGCCGTTTTGGGCGGTGTATACATAGTCTTCTTCACTGGTGATGCCTCCATTTTTCATCACCCATTCAAAAGCGGAGTCTTGGAAGCCCCCCTCACACCCGTAGCTATCGGTTACACAATCGATTAACTCTTGCTCTGACAGATTTGGTAGATGGCCTTTTTTTATCTTAGTTATCCCTTCGATTGTCGCAACTGCGCCAAATGCCCAGCAACTTCCTGTATAGAACACAGATATAGATAGACCAATATTAATTAACCCCTTTTTGGTTGCTTAATTATTTGTATAATTCAGATTGTAATATTGTATTGATCATGTTTTAATATTTTCACTTTTCATTTCTCCTTCTCCAATAGTTATTTTGGTGTAATTAACTAAAATTAAAATGAGTGAGGCTATGGTGCTAGGCATAGCACCAATGGCTAGTGTACTACGGCTCAATATGGTACTTTTTAAAATCCTAACGGTCGATCCGACCGTTCAATGTGATAACCATATGAATATGTACTTGCAAACTAAATTTTATATTTTTTCGAATTTTTTTACTATTTTTTCAGATAGGTAGAATTTTGATGGTCCAGAATTTTCAAAAAACACTGATTTTTCTACCTATCTAAAAAAATAGTAAAAAAATTCAAAAAAATATAAAATTTAGTTTGCAAGTACATATTCATATGGATATCACATTGAACGGTCGGATCGACCGTTAGGATTTTAAAAAGTACCATATTGAGCCGTAGTACACTAGCCATCCGTGCTATGCATAGCACCATAGCCTCACTCAATTAAAATTATATATATACTGACAACATAACCTGAAAATGCATTTATAACGTCTTGAAGCAATATATTTATTGAATTATAATGCACACATGCATATATATTTGCACCAACTGTAAGACACTACTATAGTATATATACCTCACCACATTGCCCTTGATCCTTGACATCGGTCACTGCACCAAGCGAGCGCCAGTCGATCGATGATGGCACCGTTGCATCTCCATACCTAAATGATGTCGAATTTTGTGTGGTACTGAGAGGGGTGTATCCCGTAAGCTTGGCCAGAAACTCGTCATTCGTCATGTCGGCATACTTGTTAAGGGCAAGTGTGAAGCCGACTTGCGGATTGTGGTTGGATGCTTCGACAAATAAGTAATTTGCCTTGAATACAGCAAAGCGTTTCAGCGCTTCGGCTTTGCTATTATATTTCACACCATGCTCCGTCATCCACTTCTGAAACTCATCGGTGAGAAAGTCGGCGGCGGTGGAAGGTACAACCGTGCTGCATATAAGCCCACAAATTAGGAAGAAAACTAGAGAGTGCATGAAACTGGCCATTGCTATTTGCTAATTAGAGAGGAGAGATGTATTAATTGGGATGGTTTGAAAGGCTCTGGCCTCTACGAATTTATATAATGGGTGCTCAAATTAATTAATTAATTAACATGTCTATACAGGTAAATTAATTATGCATCTGTTGCCTTGAACGAGTGATATATCTATATGCTGACAAGATCAAACTTTTGTAAATTAAAGCAAGTTACAATAAACAACTTTTGTTTGGATACATATATAATTCTTCGAATTTGGGTAATGCTTTCTTTATTGTGGGTATAATTTGACAAGCACGGTTGACATTTTCCTGGAAGACAACGTCAATATATATATATATATATATATATATATATTTACAATTAATTCAGATTTAAATTTTCACCAGATTCACCCATTGGAAGCAACAATTGACGGTACGTATGTGGTATTTTATTTATTTTTTAGATTGGAATTTTATCAAACGCGGCCACTAGAAGGGTCACGTCAAGATGGATGATGCATGCAAAATAAATATATATATGATCTCAACAAGAATTCAACTAGATATCATATAGTATACATTATGTGAAATATTCATCTTAATTTGTATACATAGCGTAATAGGAATGAAGTACACGGTTCTAGACTTAATTAGTTTAGAGAAAAATATATATATTTTTTTTTTCAGATGATGCTAGCCTATATATATATATGCATAAAATTAATCGCCGATATTTTTATTAATACCCTAAGAAAAAGAAAAATATCAAATATAACCTCGTTTTCGG
This sequence comes from Carex kokanica, assembly GCA_025461125.1. NCBI lineage: Eukaryota > Viridiplantae > Streptophyta > Magnoliopsida > Poales > Cyperaceae > Carex > Carex kokanica. The sequence continues at coordinate 2,868,481 of JAJGRX010000163.1, read as the reverse complement.
ATTATTTTTAAATATGCCCTAACCGCCCCCTGGGGGGCGGTCCAGTTTTTTTTTTTTTTTTAGACAATATGAATGAAATTTAACAATAAAAATTCGAATTTTGTTTTTAATATTTGTTAGATTACTTCTTTTGATGTATAAACCGACATTTTTAATTATGCTAAAATTTGAATTTTGAATTTTGAATTATGCTAAAATACGGTAAATTACTTGAAATTATGTTAATTTATGCTGAAATTACAATAATTATGTAGAATTATGCTAAAATACGATAAATTACGCTAAATTACGTATGAATAGAGCCAATTTTGTGCCACCTTTCATAAATCATAAAAAATACTAAAAAAATTCCAAAATAATAAAAATTGGTATTCTACAAGTTCATTATATAACTAATTTAGAGTTACATAGATTGGAGAATAGAAATGAAAATCTTAATCGGAAACTTCAATTGAAGTTTTGAGACTCTTCCCTTTGTTTTTTGACGATTCTGAATTTCAAAATTAGCATTGTGGGCACTAACGCATGCACATTTTCACGAGCTTTCCGAAAAGTGGTCATTTGCTGAAATCGGACACTCGAGCGCCATTTTATGGCCATTTGAAGTTTCATCGTCGTTTTTCGCCTTCTCGATATCATCTCTATTCATACATAATTTTGCATAATTTAGTGTATTCTAGCATAATTCTACATAATTATTGTAATTTAATGTAATTCAGCATAAATTAACATAATTAACATAATTTCAAGTAATTTAGCGTGTTTTAGTATAAATATGCTAATTATATATCAAAAATGTAATCTAGCAAATATTTAAAAAAACAATTTGATTTTTTTAGTGTTATATTTTAGCATTTTAGCTATTTGTCTCTTAAAAAACATAAAAAAAATCAAACATAATTTCAAGTAATTCTCAAGTAATTTAGTGTATTTTAGTATAAATATGCTATCAAAAAGTAATTTGACAAATATTTTAAAAAAATTCGATTTTTTAGTGTTATATTTCAGCATTTTAGTTATTTGTCTCTAAAAAAAATTCAAGGGACCGGCCATTTAATGGCCAGTTTGGACATTTTTAATAAAAGTTGATGGGTCTGAGCATTTTTATTAATCTTTAATTAACTTTGGGTATTTTTAAAAATGTCAGTTTATACATCAAAAGAAGTAATCTAACAAATATTAAAAACAAAATTCGAATTTTTATTGTTAAATTTCATTCATATTGTCTCTCAAATCTAAAAAAAAAAAAAAAAAACTGGACCGCCCACCCAGGGAGCGGTTAGGGCATATTTAACAATAATCCGAAAACGAGGTTATATTTGATATTTTTCTTTTTTCTTAGGTATTAATAAAAATATCGGAATTAATCGCAACTGGCAAAGACAGACGTAGTATAAATACATTAATTAATTGTTTACTAGGTCAAAACAAGCATAATAACATATATAGTAAATTAAATTTAGACGAGGACTGTGTACACAGATATATTTAATTATATCTATCTAATTAAGAGATCAAAGATGCATGTCTAAAATCGTAACGACTTCTCCCTTTTTTCAATAAATTATTTTCTATTTAATTCATATAACACGAGTTCGTATCATCTGCAATAATGTAAATTTCAATTTGAAATCCGGCAAAAGGCGTTCGGTGAATCAACTCCTAAATGATACAACAATGAATATTGCTTTATGGATACAATTCGCATAATTTAGTAATAGGAGGAGAGTTTGCAGGGGCATATTGCATGCTATTACAGGCAATCTTTTTTAGTTAAGTTTTTGTTCGATTCGCTATGTATAGGGCCGGCTAGATTGTCATACAAATAATCTAGACTAATGTAATGCTTACGAACTTTTTTATTCAATATATTGTTGGCGACACTTTGTCGCTAACCTTCAAAAAAATTTGAAATCCGGACCGTCCAATTAAAATTCGAACCAATTTAATTACACCGATCAGAAAATTCACGGGCAGTTTTAATTAAGATTTATGCCAATTTAAAACGAAATATCCAGATTAATTCTTCACGGAATAACTCAAAATTTGAATTATATATGCAGATGCTATCAAGTCATTTCTCATAATTTTAATTATTTAATTTTGTACACAGTTCAAATTTAACACAGCAACGTAATTCACTTAAGAAAATAATTAACTGTTAGTATTATTAGTGATCAATACGTACGAGATGTAATTAATTAAGTGAATTTTCCCAACAAGTGAAATCATTTCTCGTAATAATAAAAACAATAATTAACGGTGAAATTAAGAAGTTTGGTTACAAACAATAAGAGATCAGAATCTTAATCATCCTTCAATATATATTAACAAAATATATATAATTTACAAGGAGGAACAAAATAACGCATATTCATGATATAAGTTATAAATTACTAAAGAAAGGAAAGATTATTTTTATGTTTATATTAAACAGAAAAATTATTCTCTCACAATATTTTTTTAAGATTACAAGAAAGAAAGATTATTTTTATAGCAAATTATATATGACCTACAAGAAAGTAAGATTACTTCATCTTCTATTGTTTTGTTGGGTAAACAGTATTTTGTTTAGAGCTTTTACATGAGTACATGAAAGGAGCTAGGACATTTTACCGAAATTTTTATTAATATAAAAAATAAAATAAAATTTGAATTCTACACCCTTTTTAACAAAATTTTCGAATTTTCTAAATTATTCTAAACTATTTTGAAAATTTCTAAATTAATCAGACAATATTCTAAACCATTTTTTAAATTTCTAAATTATTTGAACAATATTCTAAACTATTTTGGAATGTCCTAAACTAATTTATTATTTTCTAAATTAATTTATTTAATAAAATATCAAATTACAAAAAATTAAAAATACCTGAACAGGTCATTTTACAAGAATTACAAGAATTGCATTTCTAAAAGGTCATTTTACAAGAATTACAAGAATTGCAATTTTGTATCTCAAAATATACATCGATCAGACAGTCAGACAGAGAGAGAAAGGGAGGGAGAGGTGTGAGGGAGGGGGCTGCGGAAAGAGCTTATATAGCTGAAATTCCCAAACCGCAAAATAATTTTTTTGTTTTACAAAACCGTGAAATAATTCTACGGTAACGGAAGCTCTGGAAATGTGGAATAATTTCATGGAAAGTTGACCTCAAACTGTGAAATTATTCTGCGGTTTTCGAATTTTTGTTAAATAAGGTGTAGAATTCAAAACTTTTTTATATTAATAAAAAGTTCGGGACATTTTGGCTTCTCTTCTATTTTTGTTTGTTTCATTCTTTTTATTTGTTTGTTGAATTTTCAGAAGTTTGCATTCTAGAACTCCATATTTATTATTGTTTTTATTTTTATTCCGAAAAGAGACTTATTTATTAAAAAATTGTAAAAATAAGATTACTTTTATTAAAAAAAAAAAATCCTGCATTCAACAAACTTAGAAACAAATGAGTTTTTTTTTTTTTTTTTTTCTATCGGAATGATAAAAATATGTACAATAAGAGATAATACAATAATGTTGAAATTTGTACATAATAATTCAAGACAGTTATGTTATTTTTGTACCTTAGAAACATCAAGCATATCATCATTTAAATGTGAAGAGCAACATAAATACATTAAAGTTTGTCATATCATATTGTCGAAAAAGAAGCATGATTAAACATATGAAGATATCCGTGATATTAGCAGCCCGGTTACAAAATTGTACAGAGAGAGGTGGAACAAAATAAAAAAAAATTAAAATAACTCAAATTCTTACCAAAAAGAACTGAAAATACTACCAAATTAATTGGTGAATTTCTCTATTTGTGTCATTATTTATATGTTGTAACTTAGATTGGATTTTTTCTTATAGCGTAAATCTTAATGAAAAGGGGGATCAGATGACATCTTTTTTGGTGACATCAGATGTCATCCTACATTTTCGAAGTCCAAACTGATGGATATATTAAAATGTGCTTGCAGATCAAATTTTACATTTTTTTGAATTTTTTTACTATTTATTAAGATAGGTACAAAAATCCAATGGTCTGAAAACAACGATTTTGTAAAATACTTAATAAATAGTAAAAAATTCAAAAAAAATATATAAAATTTGATCTGCAAGCACATTTTAATATATCCATCATATTAAACGGTTTGGATCGACTGTTTGGACTTTGAAAGCTTTAAAAATGCACGGTGTCATCCGATATCATCAAAAAAGTGTGTCATCGGATTCCTCCTCCTTAATGAATTATATTTTTTGATGAAATGTCATCCGTTCACTCAGATCTACAATATTGTACTATGTTTTTATCACCGTAGATATAATTGCTTAAGAGTGTGGGTGTTTATATTAATAATACCGTTTGGGATAACCATTATTGGGAATAACTATCTACCCAAAACATTAATCATTTTTTATTTACGGTTTTAAAACAGATTCTAGTAGTTAATTAATATTTCCAGATCTGTAACTGTAAGGATATGAATTGTTGTAAAATGTTTGAAAATTTATATCATAAGTTCTACGTACTTAAAGTTAAATCCATGGACATCTATTTAAAATTTTATTAGATTTTCTCATCATCTAATAATTGAATATAAAATACTGAATCCCAGATGGTTGTCGATAGTTATTAGGAAGCTGATATGAGTATCCGCACTACAGTACCCGCGCTACAGTACCTGTCACACCCCAAACCGGGATTTCCGGATTAAGGCGTGATCATTCCTCGCCCCGTATTTAATTACCATTAAACACGCAAGGCTAATAATACAAATAACAACATGAATACACAGCGGAAACGAAATCACATAACAATACATGAAGCATCAGTCATACAATCCATAAATAAACATAAATATAAATATATCGGTCCATACAACCCACAGGGTAATAAAACATAATCTACTGAAAGGGGATACATGATCTATGACCTCGAGATGCAAACAAAAGTCTCGAGACCTAAGACCCTAACAAAGGTCCTATACTACTACATCAAGCGACGTGGCCATCGGGAACAGCTCCTGACATCACCTGCTGCGGAACGTCAGACTCTGTACCTAAAAATCCCACATCAAAAGGTGGGTGAGCAAACGATTGCCCAGTATGTGACCCAGAATTTATCCCTTCAGGGATCCTCTTTCGGTCAAAGCACTTTTAATATTAATTCTACGCAAGTTTAATGTCGCAACTTTTGAATGCACATGATTTAATATAGTAAGCCTAATTTAATAACTATTAAAAGAAAATACATATAGTAGATGATATGATGCGATTATCCTGTCATGCCAACATGCAAAAATTCCCGAAAAACAAAATACCAAGAGAGTATTATTATAAACATCAAAGTGGAGTCCAGTACAAGAGTACTGTGTGTCAAATCCAATATATAATAATAGTACGGAATAACATATCACCCCGTGCCGTGAAATTTGAATTTGAACGGAAATTCTCAACATGACATAATCCAAGGACCGCGATCAGGGGGTGCAATGATACCCGATGCCTAATGACATCGAGCATTGCCCCACAAGACATTGCACGCTCGCCGATGGTTATATCCAAAAATTCGTGTGTTTCACTTACTCTAAAACGATTCTTCAACCAAACATATAAAATAGGAGAAATCATACAAGCAAGTCGTAAGAATGTGTTAATCCGTCTCCTCATGTGCAGAGCGGAACTCTACCGCCCGGCCGGACCAATAGGAAAAATAAAGAGCTCGAGATCGGCTCATGTACAGAAAAGTAAATATAAGCGCCACCGCGACCGCGGAAGCCGTTCTAGGCATGTAGCTCCTAATGTAGGTGGGGATCACATCCCGAATCGTTTCGTGCCTCAGGGCTCGAGATCGGCCCGCACGTAATGGTAAAATGAATCGAAAAGAATATATAATCAAAGTTTTATACATATACTATTTCCTAATGCAAGACCACCCGAGAGATCAAGTGATCAAACGGCTCAGTGGCTAACGGGCCGTCTCGTACCCCATCCTACAAGACGGAACGCAGTCACTCGGTCTCTGCTCAGCCCTCACCAATGCATATGATCGTTTATAAAATAATAATATTGTCCTCTACGAGAAGAGGACAAGTAATATCCTAAGTAACTACATATATATCTAACCTATAATTAAATTACTCTACTCCTATTTAAAGCAGTAAATTCTTCATTTAGAAAGGGGTTTATGCAATTTCTAATTACAATTCGAAAGATAAACATGCTCTAATGCATCTAATAATTTAAAGTGCGAATGACAGGTCAAGTGGTCGACTGGTAAGAGTACGCTACGAAAAAGATAATTCAGATATCCCACACCTGTAAGGCTAGCTGAAGGCGCGTGCTCTAATCGTCTCCGTGACCCGCCTGCTCCGCGTGTGCTCCGGTATAACCGTCAGCAGAATCGGCCCACGGATCAGGATCAAGATAGGTCTGATGACCTGAAATTCGTACATGACTCCATTAGTCTAAACTAATTATCGGAACCCTAAATCCCCATGTGTTATTACTTTTACTCACGTGTTCGAAATTTAATTGGCCAATTACAAGGTATAATACTTAATCGGTTCGATCGGCTCGGTCTGTTCGACTCAATTCTGATTGAGCGTAATTAATGTATTTATAAATTTTTAATTCGAAGATAAGCTGTTTAATAAAATTCTTAAGGTATGTATAAAATCCTACTTGCTATAAGATAGATTACGCAGCGTAATTAATTACATTATCTATTACACTAATTTTAGTCTTATTTTAATACTTACACTAATATTAATTAAAATACTAAATTCCTAACTATACTAATATAATGTAATTTAGATTAGTTAAATTTTCTAATTATATAAAAAAAGAAACCCTAACCACTTGTAGGATTTAAAATACGTAAATAATTTATTTAGTCACATATTGCGATAATTAATCGCGTATAGATGTTCGTAATGTAAAAAAAAAATACGTATTTTACTTAATTCCCTTTATAAGTAAATTTCATTTTATTCCTAGGTACGTATATAATAGAATACGCCTCTAATTAGTTTTTAACCTAATCGAAATGATACGAAAACCCTTAATATGTTGTTGATTAGTTGTCCTCACTAATTAACAACATATTATATATATTTCTTTGAAGTTTTTAGAATAACTAAAAATATTACTACCACTTTTATTTTGAAATAAAAATACTTAACTAAATTTACTCTAAATTAAATTAATCTAATTTTAAATGTGTTAATCCTAATTAACTATTGTTGGGACTTTTAATTTTGGTGTGTTTCGGGATCATATCGTGTCCTGCCGGATAATCTAGTATCTGCTCAAAGTATGTCATGAGTCATCAATCCAGGACTAATCTAATCATCTCCCGAGCTTTAAGTAAGAACTTCGAATCGAGCCAACCAAATTGGAGGCTCGAGACCCGAAGCCAATAAATCCGATTTTATTTTACTTACTTAATGCGAAAGCCCACTTTTATTCCTTTGCTTATTTTCGACCAAATCCACAAGTACACCAACTTAGGCCCTTTACAATTCCAACAGCCATGGTACAACAAGGATAAAGATCAAAGCCTTACTTTAATATACACAAGGGGGCCGGCCCAAATAAATTTCAAATTTCACCATTTTACACATAGGCCCTCAAGTTTCCAAATATCATCCAAGGCCTACTATTTACATCCAGCCCCCTCTAAATTTAATTCATTCGCATTCGGGTCCCTGTCAGTTCAAGGTCAGTGGTATCACTAATAAATCCAGCAATACCACGCACTGGGCTATAATTACTGGTACCAATATCACAAATAATCATAACAGCAAAGCAATCAGAATCGGTACCACACAACAGTACAGCAAAACCGTTTAACAAAATTCAGTACCAGTATCGGTACTGGTAAAACCAGATCCGAAATCAACAAGGCAGCCAGCAAGTAAGCAAGCAAGAAAAAGGAGCTAGCGCAGCACAAGGGTCAATGGAGGCGGGTACTGACAGAGTACCAGTAATTCAAAATAGGGTCATAAAGCAAAGTGTTAGGCAGCAGCAACCCAACACAGAACCCAGTAAAACAGAAACGGCCACGCACAAATAACACAAGCACCAAGAAAGAGGAGATCAAGACAGCAAGAGTGCATAGCACCACTTCAACAATCGCAACCTGAAAAATCCTTAATTCAGCCCATGATTAAGTCGGGAAAATCAACAACCCGCACTAATTAGTCAAAAATCCCCGTTTTCTCACAAAAATTCATCATCGCCGAGAAAATCAACAACTCGCGCGAGACATTCAGTCAATCAAATATACGACATTTTCTTCTCTAAGCACAAATCAACAACAACGAGGGTTTCAATAATTACCCGAATGGAGAGGAAAGGCAACAAAGGTAGCGAACCAGGTCAGCAACCAAATCGAGCGGTTCGAGCACCAGAACAGCACCCAGCGCAACAGAAACACCCACAGATAGCACACCAGGCACCGAAAGAGATCACCAGAAAGAACCGCCGGCACCAGTAAGCACCGCAACAGCAAAAACCCCTCTAGGGTTTTGGAAAAATTTCGAAATCCACAGAGGTAAACGGAATAATAGGTGGGAATGCGAAAATTCTCAGCACATGAGATCAAATTTCAAACAACCAAAACTAGAAAAGAAACCCACACGAGAGAGAGGGAGAGGGGTATATATAACCCGGTAAAGCAACGCACGGGGGGGGGGAATGCGAAATAGTCAAGGTCTCCTGACAGAAGGACGACCATAGTCGTCGCTCGCACGAGACGAAGTGACGGGAGCAGGTAAGCGAAGAAAATCGCGACCCAGGCCAACGGGCGGGAGAACCCTAGTTCTCGCGGCTACAGTGCAACAGAGAGAGAGAGCAAAAGAGATTTCAAACGGGGGGGCCAGGGGCAGCGAGAGAGAAGAAGAGAAGGAGGGTAATAAAGGAGGGGTCGCATCAAGATTCGTGCAAGATGAATATGAACGGTTGAGATAATTCCAGAGAGAATGAAGGATGATTCTAATTCCACATTGGTTTAGGAATAATTAATCAAGACCGAATCCATTTGAGTTACAAAATTTTTCGCTAAATTTTATGACTTATTAGTTAATTAATTACTTTTTAAATAAAATTTGTTATTTATTTGTCTTTATTATTTTTATAAATGTATTTATATATTTTTATATATCTATATAAATCTATATATATATATATATATATGTATATATGTAATGTCCAATTAATTAAATTGAAAATTTTAATTTATATAAACCAATTTATCTATTGCATTAATAACTCAAAATTTTAATTAGTCGTAATTTTAACTATTAATAAATTAATTATGTTTCCAAAATTTACGGGTTATAACATTCTCCCCCCTAATAAAAAGTTTCGTCCCGAAACGTCAAGACTACTCCGCCAAAACGAACAGCTCCGGATATCGCGCTCGCATCTCGTCCTCCAGCTCCCAGGTCGCCTCGCGAGGGGTGTGATACTCCCACTGTACTAATACCCGGCGAATGACTCGACGTCGCAACTCCGTCTCCTGCACATCCAGGATGCGTATCGGACGTGCCTCGTATGTCAGATCTGGCTCGACCTGTAACGGCTCGTAATCTAACACGTGTGCGTCGCTCCGCACGTAACGCCGTAGCTGGGATACGTGAAATACATCGTGCACGCCAGCGAGGGACGGCGGCAATGCAAGTCGGTATGCGGTGCGACCAACTCGCTCGAGAATCATGAATGGGCCAATGTATCGCGGTGCCAACTTACCCTTGACCCCGAATCTCATGACTCCCTTGCGCGGAGATACTCGTAAAAGTGCGTGCTCACCGACCTCCATGCTGAAATCTCGACGCTTTGGGTCCGCGTACTTTCTCTGGCGATCCTGGGCCGTCTTTAATCGATCTTGAATAATCCGCACCTTATCCGTACACTCCTCGATCAACTGAGGTACGGTAGGGCGGAAGGTGCTAGTAGGTCCCCAGCATACAGGGGTACGAACCCGCTGTCCGTATAATGCCTCGAATGGTGACATGCCGATGCTCGCGTGGTAACTACTGTTATACGAGAACTCTGCCATGTGCAAATGATCCGTCCAATCGCCTCGCATCGTGAGTGCGCATGAGCGTAGCATGTCCTCCAGTGTCTGTATCGTGCGCTCAGACTGTCCGTCTGTCTGGGGGTGATGAGCCGTGCTAAAAACTATGTCGGTCCCGAGAGCCTCGTGGAAGCTCTGCCAAAAACGCGAGGTAAACCTAGGATCGCGATCGGATATAATCTTGGTCGGAACTCCATGGAATTTGTACTGATGTACCATATAAAGCATGGCCATCTCCTCCCCCGTCAAGCCGTGTCGAAAGGCGATGAAGTGTGCTACTTTGGTCAAAGTATCGACTATGACCCATATCGCGTCGTCTTTCGACCTAGTCCTAGGTAATCCTGTCACGAAATCCATCGTAACAATGTCAAACTTTCGTGTCGATTTCTCCAGCGGCTGGATGAGTCCCGGTGGTCTCTGACGGTCGGCTTTCACCTTTTGGCAGGTCAAACACTTAGCCACGAATCGCGCGATCTCTCGGCGCATGTTTCTCCACCAATAGTAGCCCTTGAGGTCTTGATACATCTTCGTCTCGCCCGGGTGGATGGCGTAAACAGAGTCGTGAGCTTCCTTAAGGATCCTGTCCTTTAAGGAAGCTGTATCGGGTACGCACAACCTATCACCGAATCTCAATGCACCCTCGGCATCTACTCTAAATGGGGTACGCCGACCTGATGTGACAGTGGCACGAATCCTCTCGAGTCGATCGTCGCTACTCTGAGCTAGTCGTATATCGTCGGTCAGTGTAGGTCGTACTACTAAGGAGGCCACCACCATCTCCTGGCTGTCGCTAGTCTCGCCTCTCAGCTCCTCGGATGGGGATACCCACAGATCGAGACGTCGCATGTCCTCAAGTAAGTGGTGCTGTCGCGTGATCATCGCGGCCAGGTTAACCTGACCCTTGCGACTCAAGGCGTCCGCAACTACATTGGCCTTACCTGGATGATACAAGATCTCCAAGTCGTAGTCTTTCATCAGCTTGAGCCACCTTCGTTGCCTAAGGTTGAGTTCCTTCTGCGTGAAGACGTACTTAAGGCTCTTGTGATCCGTGTAGATCTTGCACTTATCGCCATATAGGTAGTGACGCCAGATTTTCAATGCGAAAATCACAGCCGCCAACTCTAAGTCATGCGTGGGATAGTTCCGTTCGTGAGTACGGAGCTGTCTCGAGGCGTATGCGATAACATGACCCTCCTGCATCAGTACACAACCTAACCCGTATCGAGAGGCGTCCGTGTAAACGGTATACTCCACACCGGACCTGGGCATCACTAGGACCGGTGCGGTGACAAGACGACGTTTGAGCTCTTCGAAGCTACTCTCGCGCTCAGGGGTCCACTCGTACTTGACCCCTTTCTGCAGTAGCTGTGTCATCGGCCGAGAAATACGTGAAAATCCCTCCACGAATCGTCTATAGTAGCCAGCTAACCCTAGGAAACTACGAACCTCGGTGACGCTCTCGGGTTGCCTCCACTCGGTGACGGCCTCTATCTTTTGCGGATCCACCGCTAGTCCATCTTTCGATATCACGTGACCAAGAAAATCCACCTGTTCGATCCAGAAGTCGCACTTTGAGAACTTGGCGTATAGCCGATGCTCTCTAAGACGCTCTAGAACTCTCCGTAAGTGTATGGCGTGCTCCTCCTGACTCCGTGAGTATATCAATATATCATCGATAAAGACTACAACGAATGAGTCCAGGAAGTCCGTAAACACCGTGTGCATGAGGCTCATGAAGTATGCCGGTGCGTTTGTCAGTCCGAAGGACATGACTCGAAACTCATAGTGTCCGTATCGGGTCCGGAACGCCGTTTTCGGAACGTCGCTCGTCCGAATCCGCATCTGGTGATATCCGGATCGTAGATCGATCTTAGAATATACCTGTGAACCCTGTAGCTGGTCGAACAAGTCGTCGATGCGCGGTAATGGATACCGGTTGGGCACCGTGCACTTGTTCAACTCTCGATAGTCAATGCAGAGACGTAAAGATCCGTCCTTCTTCCTCACGAAGAGGACGGGGGCTCCCCAAGGCGATGTGCTCGGTCGTATAAAGCCTTTCTCTAAAAGTTCCTCAAGCTGCACCTTGAGCTCTCTAAGCTCAGCAGGTGCCATACGGTAGGGGGCCCTCGCAACTGGAGTCGTACCGGGCTGTAGCTCGATGCAAAACTCGACGTCTCGCTCCGGAGGCATCCCAGGTAGCTCCTCGGGGAATACATCAGGGTACTCGCTCACGATCGATACACTACGTAAGTCTCGGTCTATACTCTCAGTCATAACTACGGCTGCGAGATACGCGCTACACCCCGCGGTAATCAGGTGACTCGCCCGGAGTGCCGATATAATGGGGAACCCGACTCCTGGTTTCCTTCCTCGGAAGACGAAGGATACCTCGTTCGGGCGACCGAATCGTACGGTGTGTCGCTCGCAATCAACTATGGCGTGGTGCGTGCTCAACCAATCTAAACCTAGAAGAACGTCAATGTCTCGCATGTCTAATACGATAAGGTCTGCTGCTAGATCCCTGTCGGCGATTCGGACCTTGCGGTCCTTACAAATCCTATCTACTAGGACTTGCTTCCCTAAAGGCGTTTGTACTTCCATGGCCCGAGTCCTAGCCTCGGTGGACCACTCGTGGGTACTCACGAACGCTAGTGACACGAAGGAGTGACTAGCCCCCGTGTCGATAAGTACATACGCGGGACAACCTGATATAAATAAGGTACCTGTGATGAGATCGACGTCCTCGTGAGTCTCGGCGCCTATAGGGGAAGGTCCAGGTAATGGCTCTCCCTCGGGGGTCTCACTCGTGGGAATCTCTTCCCCGATGGTAGCATGTACGCGTGCAGAGTCGCGACCCGTCTGTGGGCCGCCTGCAGGTCCTCGTCCTGCCCCAGACCCGAATCTCCCACCCCGCTGGGTGTTGCTGCCACCGCTGCTGCGGGGTGGCAACATACCTCGTCCTCCTGTAGTAGCTATACTAGGTAACTGGCTACCGCCTGCCTTGCGCGGACAGGCGTTCGCCCAATGATCGGTGGCCTGACAGATGAAGCAAGCGCCGGAACGAGGAACTGACGGTCCTGCCTGACTGCGGGACGGCTGAGTCGGGGTATATCTCACACCCTGCTAAGATGGCGCGCCTCGACCTCGACCCGGGGACGTGACGATATCCGTCCGAGGTCGGACACTGCGCTGCTGGAGTCTCTCCAGTAACTCCGCACTGTCCATCAAGGACTCGATAGACGTGCTCGAATAGCCTGCCATGTGGCATGCCAGTGCAGGCTGGAGGCCCTCGATGAAACGTAGGCGTCGATCCTGTGGATCCGCTACTAAGTCGGGCGCGTATCGCGATAAGCTGATAAACGTAGTACCGTACTGTCGCGCAGACTGGCCGCCCTGAGTGAGCGACTCAAACCTCTGTCTCAAAATCCGCAGCTGTGCCCGGCCCATGAAACGGGCACGAAAGACGTCAGCAAACCATCGCCAAGGAATGCTGGGGCCACCCTCGTACTGAGGCTGCTGCGTGGTCCACCAGTGTCTAGCATCGCCATCGAATAATGTCGCCGCTAACTCAGTGTGAAACTCCTCAGGAGATCGTGCGAGGCGAAGAGTCTCCTGTACGGCCGTAAGCCACTCCTCAGCGGCTGTGTAGGTACCACGCCCATCATAGCGGGGCGTGTGTAGGCGTACGAAGCTGATGTGTGCGGTAGTAAATGGGTCAGCTCCTGCGCGACCCGCACCAGCTCCCTGACCCGCAGTCTGGGCCAACCCAGCGAAAAACTCGCGCATGAACTCTCGCGGGTCCATCCCGTATGGAGGAGGAGGCGGCTGTCCGCCTCCTGAAACTCCTGAACCTCCTGCGCCTCCTGCGCCTCCTGCGCCTCCTGCGCCTCCTGCGCCTCCTGCGCCTCCTGCGCCTCCTGCGCCTCCTGCGACTCCTGCGCCTCTCGGGCCTCTCGCGCCCGATGCACGCGACGCGCGTGACGCACCTGACACACTCCGTGATGATGCAGCCCGCTCTACTATAGGACGGGAAGAAGCAGTATCCACCGAGAGCTCAGGGTGAGCCTCTGGTGGCTGAGATGCAGCCCTACGCTGCCGATGACGGTGTCGAGGATGACCGTCCATCGTATAATCCTGTAAGATAAATAAGGAATATAATTTAACGTGTATCATGGGAGAGTCGTAAGATAAGAATGTGATTTCGGTTGTCGATATTACGTAAAATAATCGTTCAAGGTATCGAATAAGTGCTTGACTTATATATATATATCTATATTAATATTTATCGATTTATGACTTTGCTTCGTATTTGTATTATCGAATGGTATTGGTTTATCGCATGAAGGATTACGATAAACCTGGGCTCTGATACCACCCAAAGGATGTCACACCCCAAACCGAGATTTCCGGATTAAGGTGTGATCAGTCCTCGCCCCATGTTTAATTACCATTAAACACGTAAGGCTATATAATACAAATAATAACATGAATACACAGCGGAAACGAAATCACATAAACAATACATGAAGCATCAGTCATACAATCCATAAATAAACATAAATATAAATATATCGGTCCATACAACCCACAGGGTAATAAAACATAATCTACTGAAAGGGGATACATGATCTATGACCTCGAGATGCAAACAAAAGTCTCGAGACCTAAGACCCTAACAAAGGTCCTATACTACTACATCAAGCGACGTGGCCATCGGGAACAGCTCCTGACATCACCTGCTGCGGAACGTCAGACTCTGTACCTAAAAATCCCACATCAAAAGGTGGGTGAGCAAACGATTGCCCAGTATGTGACCCAGAATTTATCCCTTCAGGGATCCTCTTTCGGTCAAAGCACTTTTAATATTAATTCTACGCAAGTTTAATGTCGCAACTTTTGAATGCACATGATTTAATATAGTAAGCCTAATTTAATAACTATTAAAAGAAAATACATATAGTAGATGATATGATGCGATTATCCTGTCATGCCAACATGCAAAAATTCTCGAAAAACAAAATACCAAGAGAGTATTATTATAAACATCAAAGTGGAGTCAAGTACAAGAGTACTGTGTGTCAAATCTAATATATAATAATAGTACGGAATAACATATCACCCCGTGCCGTGAAATTTGAATTTGAACGGAAATTCTCAACATGACATAATCCAAGGACCGCGATCAGGGGGTGCAATGATACCCGATGCCTAATGACATCGAGCATTGCCCCACAAGACATTGCACGCTCGCCGATGGTTATATCCAAAAATTCGTGTGTTTCACTTACTCTAAAACGATTCTTCAACCAAACATATAAAATAGGAGAAATCATACAAGCAAGTCGTAAGAATGTGTTAATCCGTCTCCTCATGTGCAGAGCGGAACTCTACCGCCCGGCCGGACCAATAGGAAAAATAAAGAGCTCGAGATCGGCTCATGTACAGAAAAGTAAATATAAGCGCCACCGCGACCGCGGAAGCCGTTCTAGGCATGTAGCTCCTAATGTAGGTGGGGATCACATCCCGAATCGTTTCGTGCCTCAGGGCTCGAGATCGGCCCGCACGTAATGGTAAAATGAATCGAAAAGAATATATAATCAAAGTTTTATACATATACTATTTCCTAATGCAAGACCACCCGAGAGATCAAGTGATCAAACGGCTCAGTGGCTAACGGGCCGTCTCGTACCCCATCCTACAAGACGGAACGCAGTCACTCGGTCTCTGCTCAGCCCTCACCAATGCATATGATCGTTTATAAAATAATAATATTGTCCTCTACGAGAAGAGGACAAGTAATATCCTAAGTAACTACATATATATCTAACCTATAATTAAATTACTCTACTCCTATTTAAAGCAGTAAATTCTTCATTTAGAAAGGGGTTTATGCAATTTCTAATTACAATTCGAAAGATAAACATGCTCTAATGCATCTAATAATTTAAAGTGCGAATGACAGGTCAAGTGGTCGACTGGTAAGAGTACGCCACGAAAAAGATAATTCAGATATCCCACACCTGTAAGGCTAGCTGAAGGCGCGTGCTCTAATCGTCTCCGTGACCCGCCTGCTCCGCGTGTGCTCCGGTATAACCGTCAGCAGAATCGGCCCACGGATCAGGATCAAGATAGGTCTGATGACCTGAAATTCGTACGTGACTCCATTAGTCTAAACTAATTATCGGAACCCTAAATCCCCATGTGTTATTACTTTTACTCACGTGTTCGAAATTTAATTGGCCAATTACAAGGTATAATACTTAATCGGTTCGATCGGCTCGGTCTGTTCGACTCAATTCTGATTGAGCGTAATTAATGTATTTATAAATTTTTAATTCGAAGATAAGCTGTTTAATAAAATTCTTAAGGTATGTATAAAATCCTACTTGCTATAAGATAGATTACGCAGCGTAATTAATTACATTATCTATTACACTAATTTTAGTCTTATTTTAATACTTACACTAATATTAATTAAAATACTAAATTCCTAACTATACTAATATAATGTAATTTAGATTAGTTAAATTTTCTAATTATATAAAAAAAAGAAACCCTAACCACTTGTAGGATTTAAAATACGTAAATAATTTATTTAGTCACATATTGCGATAATTAATCGCGTATAGATGTTCGTAATGTAAAAAAAAAATACGTATTTTACTTAATTCCCTTTATAAGTAAATTTCATTTTATTCCTAGGTACGTATATAATAGAATACGCCTCTAATTAGTTTTTAACCTAATCGAAATGATACGAAAACCCTTAATATGTTGTTGATTAGTTGTCCTCACTAATTAACAACATATTATATATATTTCTTTGAAGTTTTTAGAATAACTAAAAATATTACTACCACTTTTATTTTGAAATAAAAATACTTAACTAAATTTACTCTAAATTAAATTAATCTAATTTTAAATGTGTTAATCCTAATTAACTATTGTTGGGACTTTTAATTTTGGTGTGTTTCGGGATCATATCGTGTCCTGCCGGATAATCTAGTATCTGCTCAAAGTATGTCATGAGTCATCAATCCAGGACTAATCTAATCATCTCCCGAGCTTTAAGTAAGAACTTCGAATCGAGCCAACCAAATTGGAGGCTCGAGACCCGAAGCCAATAAATCCGATTTTATTTTACTTACTTAATGCGAAAGCCCACTTTTATTCCTTTGCTTATTTTCGACCAAATCCACAAGTACACCAACTTAGGCCCTTTACAATTCCAACAGCCATGGTACAACAAGGATAAAGATCAAAGCCTTACTTTAATATACACAAGGGGGCCGGCCCAAATAAATTTCAAATTTCACCATTTTACACATAGGCCCTCAAGTTTCCAAATATCATCCAAGGCCTACTATTTACATCCAGCCCCCTCTAAATTTAATTCATTCGCATTCGGGTCCCTGTCAGTTCAAGGTCAGTGGTATCACTAATAAATCCAGCAATACCACGCACTGGGCTATAATTACTGGTACCAATATCACAAATAATCATAACAGCAAAGCAATCAGAATCGGTACCACACAACAGTACAGCAAAACCGTTTAACAAAATTCAGTACCAGTATCGGTACTGGTAAAACCAGATCCGAAATCAACAAGGCAGCCAGCAAGTAAGCAAGCAAGAAAAAGGAGCTAGCGCAGCACAAGGGTCAATGGAGGCGGGTACTGACAGAGTACCAGTAATTCAAAATAGGGTCATAAAGCAAAGTGTTAGGCAGCAGCAACCCAACACAGAACCCAGTAAAACAGAAACGGCCACGCACAAATAACACAAGCACCAAGAAAGAGGAGATCAAGACAGCAAGAGTGCATAGCACCACTTCAACAATCGCAACCCGAAAAATCCTTAATTCAGCCCATGATTAAGTCGGGAAAATCAACAACCCGCACTAATTAGTCAAAAATCCCCGTTTTCTCACAAAAATTCATCATCGCCGAGAAAATCAACAACTCGCGCGAGACATTCAGTCAATCAAATATACGACATTTTCTTCTCTAAGCACAAATCAACAACAACGAGGGTTTCAATAATTACCCGAATGGAGAGGAAAGGCAACAAAGGTAGCGAACCAGGTCAGCAACCAAATCGAGCGGTTCGAGCACCAGAACAGCACCCAGCGCAACAGAAACACCCACAGATAGCACACCAGGCACCGAAAGAGATCACCAGAAAGAACCGCCGGCACCAGTAAGCACCGCAACAGCAAAAACCCCTCTAGGGTTTTGGAAAAATTTCGAAATCCACAGAGGTAAACGGAATAATAGGTGGGAATGCGAAAATTCTCAGCACATGAGATCAAATTTCAAACAACCAAAACTAGAAAAGAAACCCACACGAGAGAGAGGGAGAGGGGTATATATAACCCGGTAAAGCAACGCACGGGGGGGGGAATGCGAAATAGTCAAGGTCTCCTGACAGAAGGACGACCATAGTCGTCGCTCGCACGAGACGAAGTGACGGGAGCAGGTAAGCGAAGAAAATCGCGACCCAGGCCAACGGGCGGGAGAACCCTAGTTCTCGCGGCTACAGTGCAACAGAGAGAGAGAGCAAAAGAGATTTCAAACGGGGGGGCCAGGGGCAGCGAGAGAGAAGAAGAGAAGGAGGGTAATAAAGGAGGGGTCGCATCAAGATTCGTGCAAGATGAATATGAACGGTTGAGATAATTCCAGAGAGAATGAAGGATGATTCTAATTCCACATTGGTTTAGGAATAATTAATCAAGACCGAATCCATTTGAGTTACAAAATTTTTCGCTAAATTTTATGACTTATTAGTTAATTAATTACTTTTTAAATAAAATTTGTTATTTATTTGTCTTTATTATTTTTATAAATGTATTTATATATTTTTATATATCTATATAAATCTATATATATATATATATATGTATATATGTAATGTCCAATTAATTAAATTGAAAATTTTAATTTATATAAACCAATTTATCTATTGCATTAATAACTCAAAATTTTAATTAGTCGTAATTTTAACTATTAATAAATTAATTATGTTTCCAAAATTTACGGGTTATAACAAACTTGCTCTGATACCACTTGACACAATCTTGATCCCAAATCTCAACTCCGCTAGTGACGGGTTTTGAAATGATTTAGTGGAATTAGAAACAAAATTATGCTAAGTAGCAAAGACGAGAATAAATTCTCTCTCAAGGAAATATATTTGATTATAAAAATTTGAAGAAAAAGATAACATGTCATCTCTTCTTATAAAACAACCATAACATATTAATCAACTTAGAAAAACTAAATGGACACTTAGAAACTAACAAGCATAATTAAAATGACATAGAAAATATAAATAGTCAAATCTAAAAAATAGTAACATAATAAAGTTTTCTAGAAAATATACCACTCAAAAACTGTGAAATTACGTATTTACCATCCAAATTTCTATAATTACGTATTTATCATCTAAAAATCTAATAACTCACATATTTACCCAATTAATCAAAATCTTAGATTAATTAGATATTAATTAAGTTTAATATTATAAATAATATAATTAATACTTGAATTAGTCCCTTTCCCTTCTACACACAATTCTTCTCTTTTTGATGCGACATTTCTTTTCTACGCTAAAATTGATTGTTCTCTCTTACCTCCTCCTCTCCTGCTCCGCTAAAACTTTCTCCTCATCAAAGAAATACTGGCATTAAATGGACGAATATTAATACAAGTTTATACATCTTATATCACATCTTAACTTGCGGATGAAAATAAATAAACCAGTTGCATAATCAGCCTAAATAACATAAATTGAAAATTATAAAAAATCCTAAAATTAGCGAAACAGTTTCACATTCCTAGTTATGTTGCTCATGTACCTGTTGGAAAATAGAAGACAGTTGCTTGTGCTGGGGCTAACTTAAATCCTTGATTAATTAGATAACGTATTTAAGGAGAGAAAGAGCTAAGTTAATCCTTGATTAATTATAATTTTAAGAATATTAAGCATAATTAATCTTAGTTTTGGGTATATTTGATATATACTAAAGTTATATTGGGTAAATATGTGAGTTATTAGATTTTTAGATGGTAAATACGGAATTATATAAATTTGGATGGTAAATACGTAATTTCACAGTTTTTGAGTGGAATATATGAAATTCTCCCTAACAAATATTGTAATTAATTATCATAGAAAATGATAAACTAGTGAGATCCGTGGGACCTCCTTCTTGGTACTCGTGACTAGCTATTTTAGAAGATTGAAGAACAATTAACTCGTATCGAATCCAAGTCCGAGTTTGAGTTCGGGTTTGAGTTCAAGCTGGAATTTCGGTTTTCGTCAGTAAGTTATAGTAGTGCTATAACGTTTTCAAATCTTAAAAGCTATAAAACTATTAGTCATTTTTAGCACTAGCTATAGTGTCGCAATAACGTTTTTTAACCTTTTCACGATGATGCAATAATCACTATTTAAAATCTTGATAAAAATTAAATAACATATCTAAGGAGGTTGGAAATTCAAACTTTTTGTTTATAAATATTTAAATTTAATAATTTGATTCAATTTTTATCTAAAGAAAAATTAAAGAGGTTTGGACATTTTTTTCTTTTGGTTGCAAACTTTATTTATACCGCGCAACTAAACCAAGGCTTACAATAATTAGCAGATGAAAAAAAAAAATAAAGTAAAACAAAATAAAACTACATTTGATCTGAACTTTCGCCGCTCTTTTGTGAAATTTCATGCAAAGACCAGTCTAATTATTATAATCAACCGCAGGCATTTATAAATGGATAAGATTGAGCATTTAGGCCCCCTCTGACCTCTCCCTCTTCTTGCTGTGTTCCCATCAGATTGCGCCTGCCCGCAGATTTGCCCCAAAGTCCCAAACTTTGTTCCCATTTAATTAAACTATGAATAAAATATCTGTCTCTTTCTATCTCTCCTCTCCGTGCTTACCAGTTACCACCAACCCTAGAAATTTCTCGACCCTAACCTAACTCTCAAATCAGAAATTCCTATTTCTCTCTTTGCTAATCTCCTCTTTTTTTGGTAAAAAAAAAAAAAAATCCGAAAAAAGGTTATAAGAGAAAAAAAAGGAAATAAAGCAATAAAAGGTAACCTCTTTGGGAAAAAAAAATTTGGCATAAGATCTTGACCAGACGAATTTCCTTGAACCGGGTACGGGTATTTCCCAAATGGGAGGGTACTTTTTCGTTTCTCTCTCTAGTGTAAATCCATTCTAAACTTTCCCTGCCTAAATTGCGCACCCCCAATTATGTAATAATTAAGATTTATTAGCTTCCAATTCCATTACCCTTTTCTATCACTGGACAAGTTCCTGAAAGGAAAGGGGAAAGTAAAAGGTGATGTCTTTTAAAACTTTAATTCAAGACATGAGAGACGAAATCGGGAGTTTTCGTTTGAGGTCGTCCCGGTCGCTCCGTGCCTCAGTGGTTCATGAAGGACCAAGTCCATTTGGGGAATTTGATGCCTTGAAGCAGAGTTGCTGGGCCAATCTCCCGCCTGAACTGTTGCGGGATGTGTTAGTACGAATTGAGGAGTCAGAGGCCACGTGGCCCCCACGCAAGGACGTGGCGGCTTGTGCTGGTGTTTGCCGCTCTTGGCGAGATATCATGAAGGAACTTGTGAAGCTTCCGGAGGTTTCTGGGAAGCTGACCTTTCCTATTTCGCTCAAGCAGGTATAATTTTTCAGCTTTTGAGTTTTAACTAGTTTTGAGTTTATGCTATGAATCCAGTCTTAGACAGTTTTACTTATTTCACGAAAAAAGGTGGATAAGCCCTTCCCTTGTTTCATTTTAACTCTGCCTCTGCCTCTGCTGTATGTAAAATGTGGTACGGTAAGTATTCTACAAAACAACAGAAAGGAAGTACAAGTTCCTGAAATGGTGTAAAATGTGGTATCGTAATGATGTGTGAGTGTGCTAGTCTTCCTTCACTCTTAGTCCTCATGAATATACGAGATATGAGGAGAAAACTAGCTAGGGTAGTTTCAATATTAATGTATTATTTTGAAGAGATTAGGATATGAGAGGTTTGAATGTGAAAATTTGTTTTCTTCTATAATAGTAGAAGCAGATTAGTGCGTGCAGTTAGTTGTCAGGTCCAACCTCCAAAATGCTTATTACTATTTGTAGGTGGGGTGCAACAAGTGGTGCAGGACCTACTGTTTAATTTTACAAGTATAGTTTTGTTGCAGTTGGTCACTGAAACTAAGCAATAATCCTTCTCTCTTTTTCCATGTACTTCTGTTATTAGCCTGGACCAAGAGAATTCCCTCTTCAATGCTTCATCAAGAGAAATCGCAATACACACACATACTATCTTTACCTCGGTTTAACACAAGGTATGCTGAAAAGTTTCAACTGCTTGGCCATTTCATCAATTGATATCTGTTTTCGTGAGCTTATGCATCTTTGATGGTTTGTATCTGTAGCGCTGACTGATGATGGTAAGTTCTTATTGGCTGCACGTAAAGCCCGGCGGCCCACTTGCACAGATTACCTTATTTCCCTAAATAAGGATGACATGTCAAAGGGGAGTTACACCTATGTTGGGAAACTTAGGTGAGTCCGTTTCCTTCATTTTTCACATGTGTCAACCTTGCTATATGATGTATGTGTTGTATTGGACAGCTCCATATCCTGGTAGTGGATCTTCAGGAAAACTAGTATGGATGCCATCATAAAACTTCAGCAATAAATATCTATGTATTGCCTTTTGATGTAAAACGGTGACTAATGGAATCCTAAATTATAGCAAAATGGTTATAAGGAATTAGTGATGCCTTTATGGCAAGACTTTTTTAAATGTAAAAAATAGAAGTTCAAGTAAGGACTTAATTGGAAACTTTTGAAAGATACTAAATCCGCACTCTCAGATAACATTGCAGAGGTTAATTCAGGTCATTCTCTTTATAAGCTTCATTAATTTGTTGATGGAAGAAATAGGCTAAAGTGGTTATGGGCCTCTCAGAAAAAGTGTGGCCTGCACAAGGGCTCCTCTAAAAGTGTGCAGGATTCTATGTATTGAACATTTACCTTTAACATTATAAACACAAACATCTTTTGGTTTTTATGTATATTACTCTGTCAGAAAAATTCAAATTGTCGTTTCTCATCGACCATTATATCTGCCCTCTTAGTCGGACCATTGCTTTGGTCTGGTGTTGTTAACCCAATTAGATGGTATCTGGAGGCCTTAATTAAATTTTACTATATCAGAAAAGTGTCCTCTTGTGAAATTTTGTGTCAGATCATTGTTTTAATATCCATGTTTCTAACATATTGAAACAAGCAGAAATTCTGTTTCTAGCATTTTGCTCGATGATTATTTGAAAATTAATTTGTACTCTTCTCATACAGATCAAACTTCTTGGGAACAAAATTCACAGTGTATGATGCGCATCCGCCATATGCCGGTGCTGTGCTATCAAAGAGTCGGTCAATGCGCATGGTTGGGTCAAACCAGGTTGCCCCTAGAGTCCCTGCTGGAAATTATCCTGTGGCGCATATTGCATATGAATTGAATGTTCTTGGTTCTAGGTACATGACTCTAATAATCCCAACCTTCTGTTTTCTTGATTTTTGTTCTATCTTTGTAATGGATATCATCAAAGGTTTGTACCAATCTAATTGTGTTAGATTATTAGAAGGAAAAGTAAAGCACATAGAATTTCCATGGGTAAATTGAAGGGTTTCATCAGAATTTGGTTCACAGTAATTAAACACGAAACACGTATTGTGCTAATAGCAAAATGTCTTATTAAGAAGATATTCTAATGCAATCATAACAACAACTCTACTAGTAAATAAAAAAATTCAATGCCAAAATATGTGAATATAAAATCCAGCAAAAGATTCTGTTCACATGTATTTTTCTCAATGACTAATTGATGAAGACATACAAACAGCTAAAGTAACTAATCAATATCTTATTCATATTTTTCTCAAACCAGGGGTCCTAGAAGGATGCAATGTGTGATGGATTCGATCCCTTCTTCCTCCATTGAACCTGGTGGCACTGCCCCGGTCCAGACCGACTTCCCTCTTAGTAGCCTCAATATTGACTCCTTGCATCCCCTCCCCTTTTTTCGCTCGAAATCAGCCAGATTAGACCCATCCACTTCCAGAACTGATCCCCTTACGACCCAAAAGGACAGCAAGAAGCTAGCTTTGAAAAATAAATCACCTCGTTGGCATGAGCAGCTGCAGTGCTGGTGCCTGAATTTCAGGGGCCGGGTCACAGTGGCATCGGTCAAGAATTTTCAGCTGGTGGCTGCGCCCGAGGAGGGTGGAACAGTAAATCAGGAGCAAGACGGAAAAGTTATATTGCAGTTTGGCAAGGTTGGCA
This sequence comes from Carex kokanica, assembly GCA_025461125.1. Classification (NCBI taxonomy): domain Eukaryota; kingdom Viridiplantae; phylum Streptophyta; class Magnoliopsida; order Poales; family Cyperaceae; genus Carex; species Carex kokanica. The sequence continues at coordinate 2,844,056 of JAJGRX010000163.1, read as the reverse complement.
AAGATTTGTTCACGATGGATTATTGTTACCCGATCTCAGCCTTCCAGGCATTTGCCATTTGCCTCAGCAGCTTTGACACCAAAATTGCCTGTGAATAAGTCACAAGGTACTGTGAGAAGCTTCTGCATCAAGGATTATGTTTAGGTATAAACATTAAATTAATGAAGTAAGATGGAATTAATGGACTTGGGAGACTTTTGCATACCACAGTAATCGGGAGATTTGAAACACAACTAAACAAACAGAAATTATGATTTTGTCACTATTTGGCTGTTAAAGTACTTGCTTCTGGTTGATACTGATCCTATCAGATCACTGGCATCATGACCTTCATTAATTATTTATTGAAAGGTTTTTTTAATTTTTACTGACCATAGGTACTGCTGATCTACAAGCAATCTGAGGACTAGAGAGAGCAGCCAACAGCTATAGAGTGAAAGAGTAAAACTCAGTTCACTTCTTGTATATAAAATATGCTGAGTTTGCTTGTTACTAAAGTTTGTACCATTCACTTGTATAAGTCCCTCTGAAGGTGTGACCAACTGGGGAATATTTAGCCTAGTCATGTTGTATTTTGTATCATGAAATGCAACTATGCAAGATTACTTTTGAGTCGTGTTAATGGGATGCCTAACAGAACTCCTGATTGATCGTGGCTTTGTCGTATCCAATTTGCTAGTTTTGAGTGCTTGTACTTATTCTTGGACATTGTTTCTTGGGATGTAGCAAAGTTGAGACTAATGTTGGACATGTTTGTAATGTTATGATATCAAGCTGCTGAGCCACACGATATATTTTCCTGTTTATTTTATTGTTGTTGTGTGTACGTGTCTGAGAAAATTAGAACCCCCAATTTGAATCGTTTTTTTATGTGATATTTATGCTTTGTTGCAAGTAAATTTAGACTTGTACAAGATGGAAAATTCGTGGATTTGTTTTCATGAAATATAACAGCGAGCAAATTTGTGGTTTTGTTCTTTGGAATTTGGAAACTGGATTTTGAACTATCATGTGGAGCGAGTTCAATTAATTTGATTTTTTATATGAATTAATTTATTTTGTATAAAACAGTTCGGTTGTTGGGTACTTGGGTTTGTTTATTTGGTTCGGTTCTAAAATTATGAGAACTTTATTTTTAATTTATAGTTTGGTTTTAACAAATTGAAAATCAAGTAACTTATAATTCTTATGAACTATGTTAATATTTATGTATAATTTTTTATATAATTAGAGTAAAATGTCACGGGTATTGTAAATTGATTTCTATTTTCAGCATGAAAATTTTATATTATTGACAGTTTGACCTTCAATGTATGTTTGACCACTGTAGACTGTTGGATCTCCATATAAAATTGTAGTTGAAGATCATATTTTACTTTTTTTTTTAAGAATTTTTTTAGATGATTTTTACTTATTTTAAAAAATAGATCATTATGAGATCACGACCTATGACGGGTCGTGGGATGGAGAGACAATTTGCCTCGGAGTGACGAAACAAGCACTTTCAGGTGCATATGCAAGGATTCTGAAAATTAGTAGTTTTAGTTTTGTTTGCTTTCAGTATATGAAAACAATAGTTATGTTGTGCTTTCTACTGAATTTTTTTTTTTTTTTATTGTCAATTTGCTTTGTCGTGGCACATTTGTTTCATTCGGATTGCTTGGTTATGTTTTGATTTGTGGGGTAAAGTGGGGATAGGAGATGATCCTTATCACTGTTTTTCTCATTGAAGCTTGCAAGCAACATAAGTAGCGCCAATCCCAAGTTCCTTAGGTGGTAATGGTATCATGGAATCCAAAATTACGTGGGAATAGTTTATGTAAAATTATGATTTGTAATTAAGTAAATGTACTGATATGGATTGGATGTGCCGTATTCGCTGCGGCCTACCCATGATTAAAGATGGGTTCGGGTCCCTTGAAGTAACCCAATTTTTGGGTTTTGGATCGGGACCGTGTGAATCAAATCTATCGCTCGAGATTGCTTCGGAATTCGAACTTGTCTCTCGGGATACGTGCGCTCCACTTTAGTTAGATGGTCACAGATTCAAATCGGACGGTCCCGATCCAAAACCTAATTTTTGCGTTACTTCACTCACTGAATCTGAATTCGTTAAAGATGCTATGCTATGCCTCTTATGCAACACCTGTTGTAGTGAATTACTAACATTAATAAATAATAATAGCCACGCTCCTATTTTACTGATGCTGTGCAATTTATGTAACATCCGTAACGGATTGCTAATAATAAAATTCTTCTAAATTTATTTACAGTGCGTTATACATCAAAATTAAAATATAACCTTTAACTTGAAGCTTTTTCATGTACATATTCATTGTGATAAATCAAATAAATATAACAAACATGAGTAGAACTAGGGTGTGAGCTCACCAAACTCTTTGGTGAACACAACTCTACATAAATTATCGGATTCACTTCAAACGAGATGAATCCAACCGTTGAAACCGATGTACTTTACGAGTGATGCGTGTACATGCAAAATTTTGAATTTTTTGAATTCATTTAGTCTCAAGTCAAGTGGTCAAAATTGATGAAAAATGAATGATCCAAAATGAAGTTGTTTTGAATGCATTCAAAAAATTCTCAATTTTGACCACTTGACTTGAGACTAAATGAATTCAAAAAATTCAAAATTTTGCATGTACGGGCATCACTCGTAAAGTACATCGGTTTCAACGGTTGGATTCATCTCGTTTGAAGTGAATCCGATAGTTTATGTAGAGTTGTGCTCACCAAAGAGTTTGATGAGCACATCACACCCTAGTTCTACTCAACAAACATTATGCATATATTTCTGCAAAAATGTGTTTATGGTGACTTGTGTATGTCTTTTACATGTGTTTTTTTAATCAATTTATATCGCATTTATGATCATAAAATCTTCAAAAAAACGACATGCATGTAAAATTTAATCAATTATACGTGCATGAATTTATTCATGCTTAATTAAACAAATACAACATGTATTATCCATAAAATTTTGTTTTTATGCAATTACAGTGCCTTGTGTGACTTAATTACTTCAAATGTATTCAGAATTAAATGAAAACATCTAATAGGCATGTCATATGCTTTAAAGCGTTATTATAGCATATGTTTTTGTAAAAAATATTATTTCTCAAAATTTCTAATACATATTTGTGCAAGTATTATATAATATTTAATGTATAACTGTCAATTTTACTTGGATAATATCAAGGTTCTAAATAGTGTTTATAGCGTTATAGCGGGAAAGTTACAAAAAAAGCTATAGTGAATAGCGTCGCTATAGCGGAAGCTATGCCATATAGCGTTTTTGTTTTTACATTCCGTATATTCAATATTTGTACTAAATATCAACATTATCTAAAGTTTTATAGAACAATAAATAACACTAAATTAATTAAGAAATTATAATATTCATATTGAATTCGTACAAAGTCTAAATTACGGTTCAAAATATCCATAGTTATAATTAACTTTGGATATTAATAAAAATGTCGGCTTTTTCGGTGCAGCGTGGGATGCCGATTCGAAATTGACAATTGTAAACCTCCTTTGATCTTTGATTGGAGAGGTGGAGGTCCCAGCTCAATAATTCGGTCTTCGGAGGCTGTGTGTGGCCCATACTCATACTGGGCCTGGGTGACTCATCAGCCTCCCGCGTCTATCCACAACCGCCCAGAACCTACTACCACGTGGCACCCACGTCATTCCTTCCTTACTATCCGCCAATTGACCAAGATACCCTCGTATGAATTCTTCTCTGAAACGGGTAAAGTTTTTAAAGAATCAAAACAGTGCTGCATATGATTGACCGCTGCATGAAGCCGAAACTACTCTGTTGGCAATTTAGCTGATAGGCCGTGCCATTGACGTAAATATCCAAAGCAGCTAGCGGACCGTCAGGATTTAAATCAGCTTAAATTTGGAACTGATAATTCATGAACAGCTAGCGGATCCGATAATCCATAAACAAGTTATGAGTATATATCTACCTGAAACCGAAAGACTGGATTTGAAATATCTACGGGTAGATAGGTATCCGGATCCGAACCCAATCCGATTTGAAACAAATAAGTATATGAATCGAAATTCGGACCCGAACACTTTTAGAGTACGGGTCCAAATATAATAGTATCCGGAGCCCTACCCTACCCGATCCGATAGCAACTCTATCTAGATGTTCAACTTTTTTGTGCGCGTATCTCAAAACCACCGGACCGCAAAAGGTTGAAAACCACCGGGGAATTAAACTTAAAAAACTTTAAGCGTTCGATTTATTTAGCGGCTGAGGATAACCATGACACGTGGCTTTTTCTTTTTTTCATATTTCTTTATCCATCCGCTTTTCTTCTATATATAATCTCTCTCTTCCCAATTCCAACTTGCAAGTTTCAGAAAACAAAACCCAAGCCTGTAAGAAGCAAATCGTTTCACTTTTTTCAAATTTCTTCTCTTCTCTTGATCCTGATTCCATTTTCGTCTATCTACCACTATACCTTGATCCTAGTAAGTCACCAATTGATCAAAGTTGAATCTTGGTAAAACGATGGAGGTGAGTTTATCAGTGCCGAAGGTGGTCGCTGCTAAGTTGGAGGGCTCCAAGGTTAAGAGATTGGGTTTCTCTGCACCGATTCGCGTCGCATGCCGTGTGAATTGGGTCGGGTTGAAGGCAATTCGGGCTGAGATAGCAGTGGAGAAGAACCGAGAGGCATTCAGAAAAGAAATGGTAAATATCATTCTATTTTATCTCACACGATATTGGGGGTGGCGGTTGGTCGATGGTCAACTTCAGTTTGTAATTGTATGAGGTGTTATATGACTAAATTGCTAGACCTTTTTTTTCGGGTTGTTGTTGGAAGTTATTATTCCTTAATCAAGTTAAGAACCAAATATTTTGCAAGCCAAAAAGTTTTCGCGTACAAGTTTTTGGTTTTGGATTTGGGGGAACCTTATCAAGAAATAAATTTTTGCGGGTCCCGGTCCCGTTCAATGAACAAACGGATAAGACAAATTTCTGCTCCTTTCATGTGAAAATTAAGCCCAATATTGAATAAATTTTGAATGACCCACACAATGGTCTATATCTAACAATGTATCTTTTTCTCGCAATAATCAAATGTCATTCCTAATTAGCTTTGTGATATTTTGAATATTCTTCAGGTTCAAACTCGGACACCAGTTGAATTATTTGTAGGGTTGCCCCTAGACACAGTCACTATGACCGAAACCATAAACCATGAAAAAGCCATTTCAGCCGGTTTGCGGGCCCTGAAGCTCCTGGGGGTCCACGGTGTGGAGCTCCCGGTCTTTTGGGCAGTGGCCCAGCCCAATTCGCCAGACGAATTCAATTGGTCAGCTTACTTGGCTGTTGCTGACATGGTGCGTTGTGCCGGCCTACGTCTGCGAGTTTCTCTAAATTTGAACGGGTGCAATAGGCTGAATGTTCCTTTGCCAGGCTGGGTCTTGCGAGCAGCTGAGGCTGATCCAGATATTTTGTTCAGGGATAAATCAGGAGCCCTTCATAAGGATTGTCTGTCTTTTGCGGTGGATGAGTTGTCGGTTCTTCAAGGGAGAAAACCAATTGATGTGTTTGAAAGTCTGTTTGGCAGCTTCCAATCGGCCTTCAAGGACTACTTTGGATCAACTATTACGGTAATTCCTTGCTGATAAAATTATTTTTTGACCGTTTTCCTCTCTTTATGCAGCATTGCAATGCTCAAATTTATGAAAATTTTCAAATTTAGATTACTAAACAGAATTGCCCTGTGAAAAGTCCAAGACATAGTAAGGCTTTTATTTCAGGATAATTGTGCTAATTTGATCAGAATTCAATGGTGAAACAATCTAAAGATAAGCTTTTGTAATTTGTGGTTAAGCATTTGTTGAGGCTAACAATAGATTAAATTAATACTAAAATTACAAGCTTAATGCATAAAAGAACACATAATTGAGACATTAGCATTTAATTTATGAAATCTGCTACTGTACCCATACTAAATAGCTTATATTTGTGTCACAGGAAATAACAGTAAGCCTTGGGCCAAATGGCGAACTTCGCTATCCATCCTTCCCGCCAGCCTCCGATTCTGACGAATTTACTGGTGTTGGAGAATTCCAATGTCATGATAAGTACAACCTTGCCCAACTCAAACAAGCTGCTGAATCAGCTGGTAATCCATTGTGGGGCCTTACGGCGCCCCATGACGCTCCCAAATACAATGAATCTCCAAACAACTCAAATTTCTTTAAAGACCATGGAGGTTCATGGGAGACCCCTTATGGCAATTTCTTCCTTTCATGGTACTCTCAACAACTGCTAAATCATGGAGATCACCTCCTTTCTATCGCCTCGAATGTGTTTGGTGATTTGCCAGTTCAGCTGTCAGCGAAAGTGCCGTTATTACACCAATGGCACGAGATGAGGTCTCGGCCGGCTGAGCTAACTGCTGGGTTTTTTAACGCTGGTGGAGGAGATGGATATGATGCAGTGGCAGAGTTGTTTGCTAAATATGATTGCATGATGGTTATTCCGGGCATGGACGAATCGGGTTCAAACCCAGAGTTTCTCTTACAGCAGCTCAAACAAGCATGTGAGAAGCATGGGGTTCAGGTTTCCGGGGAGAATTCAACACTTGCCAAGAAAGGCACTGACAATGTTAGAAAAATAAAAGAGAATGCACAAGAGGGTTTGAAGGGTTTTACATATCAGAGGATGGGTGCCGATTTTTTCTCGCCCGAGCACTGGCCACTGTTCAGGGATTTTGTTAGTGGCATGGAAAGGCGCCAACTAGATGCTGATGATTTGCCAGATGGCAATGGAGGCAGGTTGTCTCTCTCCACTGGATTGGAGTCGGGAAACAACAGAAAGATGCAAGCAGCTTGAGGGACTGGGTTATTATTATTGCAATAATCACTATTTTTTTTTTGGGAACTATTGCAAAAATTGTTAATAAAAATATTTTAGGTTTGTTGTCATTTTAGTCTCATCAGTACTTGTGAGTTTAGATGTATGAATAATAGATTAATTTTTAGGTGTATTGTTTGTTACCAAATTGTTGCTTGAAATCAGGTAGTCCATCCAAACATAGAAACCTTTCATGTTTTATTTTAACTACAATTAATAATCTTTATTAGTATTAATTCAATAAATCACTAACCTTTTGTTGAACACCAAAATTATCATTGTTAGAGATTATCTAGGATGAGGTGTTTATTGTGTACATTTTGGACACCTATTTTGAGTTGTAGGGTATTTCGACCTTGTCAAAGTTAGTTACTGACATAGTGACAACTTAATTGTTCGGGAAAGGTTTGGCGAGATCAAAAATTCGTGATTCGGGAATAATTCGGGTATAATTCGGAAATGATTCGGAATAATCCGGATCAGAGATCTCAGTCCTACAAGGAACAAAAAAAAAATGTTCTGGGAAAAATTTGGGAAAAATTCGCGAATAATTCGTAAAATTCGGGAAAAGTTCGTAAAATTCGCGAATTATTCGGGTATAATTCGGTCAAAGTTTGGTCAACCGTATAATTCGGCGTTCGGTTCGGCATCACAAAAAAAACGAATTATTCGAGTATAATTCGCAAATCTTGTCACTATGGTTACTGAGACTGTTTAGAATCATTTTAAGCGATTAGCACGGCCCAGATACGTGTGTGTGTGTCACAAGGAGCTCTTAATGGGAGAACACATTATATATATATTTCACCGGATATTTTTGCGTAATATGTGATGTGTCTTTTTGATTTAGAACGAATAAAAATTTGTGCATTTTTACTTAGCACAAATAAAAAGAGTGCATGTAGATATTGTTTTTTCATACGTTGTGTCAGATTTCGAGACTATACCTAAAATGTAGTTTCAATCGTTAAAAATGCATGAATAGAGACATTTCACAAGTACTGTAAACGCATTTCTACATGTTCGCTTTGCATAAACAAATCAATGTTCAAATAACTAATATTGGTAATGTATTTCAAGTAGGTGATGGGATTGCTCGTATTTATAATCTTAATGAAGTCATGGCAGGTGAATTTGTAGAATTTGAAGAATGTGTCTATTTTGAAGATTATACGACTTGAAATGTTGCCTGAATTGACAGACGCTTTATAAATGGAATTTCTTTTATAAACCATAATTAAAAAAAATATTTTTACGAAACCAACATGATTACTTTTTTTTTTTACAAAAACTATAAGAACCGAAATAGCATTTCGGTCCGAATTTTTTTTTTATTCCAGACCAAAATACCATTTCGGTCCGGTCCCCTTTATAGATTTTTTGCGGCGGCTTATATGAAAACTTGTGAAAAAGTGCCACAGAAAATTCAAAAATGGGACCGGACCGAAATGCTATTTCGGTCCAAAAAAAAAAAAAAAATTTCGGGACCGAAATAGCATTTCGGTTCTTATAATTTTTGTAAAAAAAATAATAATTATGTTGATTTCCTAAAAATCAATTTTTTAATTACGGTTTATAAAAAAAATTCTTATAAATGCACTCCAAGTCTCCAACAAATTGTTTTGCATGTATCACTGTAACATCCCCAAAATTTGACCTATTGTTATGGGGGAATTTCATGCAACCCCTCAAAATCCTTGAAATTACGTATACTCCCACTAAACTTCGTAAATCATATTTACCCTTCTAAATTTCAGAACCTCACAAATTTATCCAATTAATTATCTATTATATTAAAGAGTAGGGTTAAAATGCACCACTGCTCCAATTATACTCCACATCATTTTCTCAGTTTTCAAAGTCCGAACAGTCAATCCGAACCACTCAACATGATCTTCATATTAAAATGTGCTTGGAGACCAAATTTTATATTATTTGAAATTTATTTACTATTTTTTTAGATAGGTACAAAATCACTGTTTTGGATGGTTCAGAATCTTCTGAAAAACAGTAATTTGTACCTATCTCAAAAATAGTAAAAAAATTTCAAAAAATATAAAATTTGGTCTCCAAGCACATTTTGATATGAAAATCATGTTGAGCGGTGATAGGGCTGAAATAAACATTGTTTTTCCTTATCACTTAGCCTAAAATATTGTCAAATATCGAGTTACGAATATCCAATTTAGGTAGAATCAGATTACTTTGCCATTTAACTTGATTTTGTAGAATTGCAAGTTTTCTAGTATTTTTGGAGCTAAACAGGCATAAAACTAGCATTCTGGACACACTGGTACTAGCATGCAATTGACCATTCATCCGCATGCAACCAGAGGCTGCCAACCGCACAAAGGTGCATTAAACACAGAGAAGAATTAATGAACCGCATGCAACCTAGGCAATCGCATGCGATAACTGACAGATAGCAGCTACAACACTAAACTTGGCAGCCAAGCTCCACTAAGCCCACTAACACATGATGGACGAATTACAACTCATATCCTTATCTAAACATGATAGAGAGCCTAGTAGAATATAATTAGAATAGATCTAGGGTTCTCAAGAGAGAGAAGAGAGTGAATGTCATTAGAGAATAGAATAGAAAACGCATAAACTCCACTAGAAAAAGAGAGGTACAAGATGTGAAGTTGGTGTATGAGATAAAGAGAGATCCTTTAGGTGCATTCTTTCTATCTCTCCCTCTTTTACTGCTTTAGTTACGTCTCTCGTATCTTGTGTTGTTAAACTCGCCATGAGCGGCTAAGCAACACCTTTCTAGGGTGAAGGCATGTAATCTTGAATTCTTATGAGTTTAATCTAGATGTTTATTTATATTTATCATTTGCACTTGACCTGAATTCTTACTGCACTTTATTCTTTGTACTACTACTTAACTTGGTGCGTGCTAACCTTGTGACCATGGCAATATACACTCCGTAGTAGGCGTATAAGGTTGATCGGTTAGGAATAGGGTAAAATGGTAATTTATAAAATAAATTGAGTTTTAAAAGACGATGCAATAAATTGAATAAATTTTTGAATTTTTGAATTTTTGAAATTTAGAATGGTAAATGTGATATTACGAACTTTAGAGGGGAATACATAATTTCACAATTTTGAGAATTATACATGAAATTCCCCCTATTATTTAAATACCATTTCTTATTTGTAATTTCTATAACTCTAATCACTTCGGTGACAAGCCTGAGGTTCGCGGTGAACAATTCCAAAAAATAATATTAATAAAATAAAAACAACCGATGCGCCTTCAATTAATAACACCATTTTATACATACATTCTAATGCCTATTAACATTTCTTTAATTATTCTGCTATTAATGTCAAATAATTATCCTAGATGGAAAAGAAAAGAGAAAAGTGATGCGTGATGCTGATTGTTTCTTCAATTAAAATTTCTTGTCCTTGTCCTGTAACGCTGGGTAAAAATATTGACAGAGGCAGGTTGACTTCATACAGTGCATTAGTTGTATATCTTTTCATTTTATTTTAATTAGTTGTGTATTGCATAAAATCAAAATAGTTCTGTCAATTTCTTTGTCTATATGAACCGAGGAAAAAAAATGACAATTCAGGTGTTCTTTAATTGCCATTAACCTTTCTCTCACATTATTATCTGTGACAAAGAAAGCCATTTTTTGTTTTATTGCTTTGTATATTCCCGTTGTCACATCGAATGGCTAATATACAAAGCAACATTACACAAATCGTCAAATCCTAAGGGTTAGGTTTGGAAAAATCGTCGGTATTAATTTCTTCCAACGCGTCTTTGTTTCTAATCGAAAGTTCGAAACACATCATCTTTTGTAAGCAATGAGGAAACCATATTGGTTAACTTGAAAGAAAAGCAAAATTAGGACGCAAGTAGGACTGACTATTGAGTAATTGTTCCCCATATATTACCAAAAACAAGTTCTGTTTGTAACAAACAATTCAATATTCCCCAATTTCCATGAGTAGATTTAGAGATAGGTAAGAAGATAAGATGGAGACACTTTTGGACTGTTAGTTGAATTCAAATACACATCACCTTCTATTTAAACCTCACACCCCAATCCACAATCAAAACAAACTATTGTTTTGTGACAAAATATTTGATTATCAGAGAGACAGGTACAAGGTACAAGGAACAAGAGCGCGCGCTAGAGAGAATGGGACCAGGAGGACCTGGAGGGCCTGGTGGGCCTGGTGGTTGGGGTCCGGGCGGTGGCGGACCTGATGGCCCTTGCGGTTGCTTTGAATCATGGTAAAGTATAAAAAAGAAATACAAAACAAATGTATTTTATTCTAATTAATTATGCTATTACGTACAGAACAAATTTACATAACTTGCATATTTATTATATAGCATAGTTGACATAGGTTTGGTGGTCAGAAGTAGTTATAACAGAACTGTTATTCTCTCAACTACATAATTTTAATTACTCAAATGTTATATTTTTTGTTTTCTTTTTCTTTTTCAGCTTTCAATTCTTGTGCTGCTGTTGGTTGTTCGACGCTTGTTGTGGAGGTGGGCCTGGAGGCCCACCAGGCCCATTTTAAAATATCATTTGATCTGCTATAGTATTTCGTATTACACTATGAGTAGTTTTCAGCCCAAAAAATAAAATAAGCATGGACAGTGCTGATACGACTTGCTTAAATGCTTGTTTGATGCCTCAATATATTGTACTGTAAATTATATATAAATAAATTGGTTTTTTCTTTTTCGACTGTGTGTAGCTCGATATTTATGACTGATGAAGCAGGAGGTGAAGGAGTTGAGATTCCCCAAATTAACTCAAATTTAGTCTCGAAGCACATTTTGATATGAAAATCATGTTGAGCGGTGATAGGACTGAAATAAATATTGTTTTTCTTTATCACTTAACCTAAAATATTGTCAAATATCGAGTTATGAATGTCCAATTTAGATAGAATCAGATTAATTTTGCCATTTCACTTGATTTTGTAGAATTGCAAGTTTTCTAGTATTTTTGGAGCTAAAACAAGCATAAAACTAACATTCTGGACACACTGGTACTAGCATGCAATTGACCATTCATCCGCATGCAACCAGAGGCCGCCAACCGCACAAAGGTGCATTCCACACAGAGAAGAATACGCTACGCAGAAATCCACTGTGGATAAATTAATCAACCGCATGCAACTTAGGCAACCCCATACGATAACTGACATACAGCAGCTACAGCACTAAACTTGGCAACCAAGCTCCACTAAGACCACTAACACATGATGGACGAATTACAACTCATATCCTTATCTAAACATGATAGAGAGCCTAGTAGAATATAAATAGAATAGATCTAGGGTTCTTAAGAGAGAGAAGAGAGTGAATGCCATTAGAGAATAGAATAGAAAACGCATAAACTCCACTAGAAGAAGAGAGGTACAAGACGTGAAGACGGTGTATGAGATAAAGAGAGATCCTTTAGGTGTATTCCTTTTATCTTTCCCTCTTTTACTGCTTTAGTCATGTCTCTCGTATCTTGTGTTTTAAACTCGCCATAAGCGACTAAGCAACACCTTTCTAGGGTGAAGGCATATAATCTTGAGTTCTTATGAGTTTAATCTAGAGGTTTATTTATATTTATCATTTGCGCTTGACCTGAATTCTTACTGTATTTTATTCTTTGTACTACTACTTAACTTAGTGCGTGCTAACCTCGTGACCATGGCAATATACACCCTGTGGTAGGCGTATAAGGTTGATCGGTTAAGAATATGGTACAATTATCCAAGATCCAATAAGGAAAATAGACGTAACTGTTGATCCCTTGTGATTCGATCTCAGTTAGAAACCTATTGGAATATAGATCTGCAGACGAACGTCGCGTTCTATAGACTAATAGTGGGGTAATCTCGGTTATTTCAACTACGAAAGTTATAAAGGAATGATGTAACTGTGAACTTAAATCCTTCTAGTATTGGTAATGAAGACTTATCATTGATCTTTATGCAATTAATTAAGGTGAGGTTATGGTAACATCCCCTTGCCAGTCCTTCTCAGTTAGGGTGCTATAGCATACCTGTGATTAGCACTAGAATAAAATTAGCATCTCTTATATTTGCAATAGATACCAATACAGGACGCATACGGTTCTGATCAAACCGCATGCGACACCAATTGGAGTTAGAAACCATAATTGACAGGTATTGCGCTTACATGCGGTTGGTGACAGCACCGCATGCGTTTGCATTTGTGACCAGAAACTAGATTAAACAAGTGAGAATGATAGATAGCCTGATCCCTGGAAGTCCATCTTCTATACACAAAGCATTTATTTACTGATTTATTTATTCCTATGACTAAACAATCCAAACAATCAAATCAAACAACCAAAACAACTAAAAACCTAGACTTTATTATTGTTAGATCTCTTAATACACTATCCCTGTGGATCGATACCCTGATCTATACTATACGATAGGTTCATGCGCTTGTGAATCGATTGTAAAGTAGATAATTAGGGTTATAAATATTATTAGCTCTGATTTTGACCCATCAAGCGGTTCGGTTCGACTGTTCAGACTTTGAAAATAGAGAAAATGATGTGGAGCATGATTGGAGCACAATTAATAGTGTATTTTAACCCTACTCATAAAACACAAATCTAAATTTATAAAATATTCATTTTATACTTTATTAACAAATATATATATGTAGCATGTTTAAGAGAATTGTTTGGACTTTTAGTTGGTCGATTGTGAGGGTTAATGGTTAATTTTCTTACTTGAGAATTGAGATACACACATAAATATATGTCTAAATATCACTGTGTGCGCGTTGTAAGTAGTGGAATGACCTATTTGTCCTCGAAATTGACTAATTAGAAGGTTGAACATTTCTTTTACCCAACTACATATTTTTAATAAAGGGTAAAATGGTAATTTATAAAATAAATTGAGTGTTAAAAGACAATGCAATAAATTGAATAAATTTTTGAATTTTTGAAATTTAGAATGGTAAATGTGATATTACGAACTTTAGAGGGGAATACATAATTTCACAATTTTGAGAATTATACATGAAATTCTCCCTATTATTTAAATACCATTTCTTATTTGTAATTTCTATAACTCTAATCACTTCGGTGACAAGCCTGAGGTTCGCGGTGAACAATTCCAAAAAATAATATTAATAAAATAAAAACAACCGATGCGCCTTCAATTAATAACACCATTTTATACATACATTCTAATGCCTACTAACATTTCTTTAATTATTCTCCTATTAATGTCAAATAATTATCCTAGATGGAAAGGAAAAGAGAAAAGTGATGCGTGATGCACTGATGCTGATTGTTTCTTCAATTAAAATTTCTTGTCCTTGTCCTGTAACGCTGGGTAAAAATATTGACAGAGGCAGTTTGACTTCATAAAGTGCTTTAGTTGTATACCTTTTCATTATATTTTAATTAGTTGTGTGTTGCATAAAATCAAAATAGTTCTGTCAATTTCGAATGGCTAAGAATTAGGTTTGGAAAAATCGTCGGTATGAGTTTCTTCCAACGCGTCTTTGTTTCTAATCGAAACACATCATCTTCTGGTTAACTAGAAAGAAAAGCAAAATTAGGACGCAAAGTAGGACTATTGAGTAATTGTTCCCCATATATTACCAAAAAGTTCTAGTTGTAATAAACAATTCAATATTCCCCAATCCTCATGAGTAGATTTAGGGACAGGTAAGAAGATCAGATGCAGACACTTTTGGACTGTTAGTTGAATTCAACTACACATCACCTTCTATTTAAACCTCACACCCCAATCCCCATGAGTAAAATCTTCCAAATATACAGCACAATCAAAACAAACTATTGTTTTGTGACAAAATACTAGATTATCATAGAGACAGGTACAAGGTACAAGGAACAAGGAACGAGCGCGCGCTAGAGAGAATGGGACCAGGAGGACCTGGAGGACCTGGAGGGCCTGGCGGGCCTGGTGGTTGGGGTCCGGGACCTGGCGGGCCTGGGGGTTGGGGTCCGGGACCGGGCGGGCCTGGGGGTTGGGGTCCGGGACCGGGCGGGCCTGGCGGTTGGGGTCCGGGACCGGGCGGGCCTGGTGGTTGGGGTCCAGGACCAGGCGGACGTGGTGGCCCTTGCGGTTGCTTTGCATCATGGTAAAGTATAAAAAAGAAATACAAAACAAATGTATTTTTTTCTGATTAATTATGCTGTTACAGAACAAAGTTACATAACTTGCATATTTATTATATAGCATAGTTGACATAGGTTTGGTGATCAGAAAGTAGTTATAACAGAACTGTTATTCTCTCAAGTGCATAATTTTAATTACTCAAATGTTATATTTTTTGTTTTCTTTTTCTTTTTCTTTTTCAGCTTTCATTTCTTGTGCTGTTGTTGGTTGTTCGACGCTTGTTGTGGACGACGTTTTGGTGGGCCTGGAGGCCCACCAGGCCGATATTAAAATAGCATTTGATCTGCTATAGTATCTCGTATTACACTATGAGTAGTTTTCAGCCCAAAAAATAAAATAAGTATGGACAGTGCTGATACGACTTGCTTAAATGCTTGTTTGATGCCTCAATATATTGTACTGTAAATTATATATAAAAATAAATTGGTTTTTTTGTTTTTCGACTGTGTAGCTCGAAATTTATGACTGATGAAGCAGGAGGTGAAGGAGTTGAGATTCCCCAAATTAACTCAAATTTTGAGTTTGGATTCGCACTGTTAGCTTAAAATCTGCATTAATATTAATAGATTCCTTGAATTTTTAACTTGGACTAAATTGGTTGAATTATGATTGAATGTTTGAGTTACTTTGAGGGATCCGATCCGGACTCCTACAGTAAGTAAGTTGTTCAATCGGAGACAGATAACAAATTATATTCAAATAACATATTTGACTTAATTGCTAATAACACACCAAGTAAAAAAGAAAATTTTAATTTCAAGATAATGTGGTGAAATATTGCCAAAGGTATTTCAATTAATTCCAAATAATATTATATCACTATCTGCTAGGGGTGGTAAAAAAGCTCGTAGCTAGTGGCTCGATCGTGACTCGCACATAACTCGTTTGCTAATAGCTCGCTTGTTGCTGGACCGAACTGTTAACGAGCCAGCTCGCCACTAGCTCGGTTCAGAATTAACGAGTTCAAACTGGGGCCTAGCTTGCTCGCCAGCTCGCGAGCTAGCTCGGCTAGTCATCAATTTGTGAATTTGTATAAATTTGTGTGCATCTTATACTATCCAGCTCGGTTAAAACAAGATCCAGTCAAACCCAGCGAGCCGCTCGGACTGGCTCGTCACGATTTCAAGCTGAGATTTTAGCTCGGATGTCCTAGGTCCAACTCGTTCGGTAAGAGCTCGGTCCAGAATTAACGAGCTGAGCTAGGACCCAGCTCGGCTCGAGCCAGCTTGTTTACACCCCTATCTGCGGATCGGATCAAGTACTTGCCGTAGGAATTGGATCGAAGGAGATGGCATTTTTTTTGTGTCCCGGATTAAAGATTTGGACGTTACAAGAACATCACTGCAAGGATGAGAAGCGTTGTAACTTTTTTTTTTTTGGGTGGTTAAAGTCGACGCTATATCGATTTCCTTCAAAACAAGAATGACAAGTAATTTCCGAACCAACTTATTGATACTTAGAATCCCAAATGAGTTCCTATCATTTTTCTCATTTTTAAATATTTAGACATATACCTAAGTTAAAGAAAAAATAATATACGCTGCCTTCATCGTTTTGTTAAATATTAAAATCCATTACTTAGAACTTTTTTTTTATTGAAATTTTGTCTAAGAACAGTTTCAGGTATATTATATTCTTGCAAAAATTTGAGACTACATATCATATGTATCTTTTTTCTTTTAATTTAAATATATGTATCTCAATTAAAGTAAATTTAATATCAGCTCACTAAAATGACTATGTAAGCCTTGTGTGCTTAATGAGAACAACTATCAGTCTCTCTCTTCATTTCTCCAAATATTACTTGGTGTTACATGATTACACTAATTGTAATTGTAGATGCTATCAAATATAAACAAAAGGTGTTTAGACTAATAATTTCAATGTTTAACACTCATTAACTAAGTATCAACAAAAGTAGAACATAAACATATTAATAATGCATCATATAAAATTATATTAATTTAATTTAAATCTCGTGTTTATACTAATTCAGACATTCATATTAATCAAATTTTTATAATATAATTTTTAAATTAATTTAAGATGATTTGAATGTTTATATTAATTACCATCCCAACCTGAACACCAGCATAGATGCTGCAGTGCCAAAGTAGACTACTTTGGTTGAACTGATTCTTGTAATTAATGATTTCATTTTCAATGGAACAGGCTTTTACCTCTCTTTTAAAAAAAAAAAATACCATCCCAACCTTTTTTTGTGGTGCTTAAAAATACTAGCATCATTACACTAACAAATCCATGTTTATCCATAATTTCAAATATAAACACTCGAATCATATCCTCTAATCTTTAGGAAGCATCAAGTTTTCTCAAATGGAAGTTAATTTCTTAAAATTTATAAAGGAATCTCATAATATCCATATTTCTCAAATGAATTAGTAATTTACCGATAAAAAAAAATTGTTTATATACATCTTCCCTTCAACTCCAATCATAAGTTTTTTTTGCCAAACTATCAACTTGTCAAACCAAGAGAAGTTCCAATGTCCGGCGTCCTATCCTTAGGCTTAACGTACTCCAGCACCATCTCGTCCGTATACTCCCCAATCCCTTTCTCCCCGCTCTGCCTCCACATCACCTTTGCATAGCTCATGTGCGTGAAATACGCCTCCACCTCCATCTCCGCCCCATCCTTTACTTTCACCACTACCGGATGACATTCATAGTGGCCAACGGATACCCCCTCTAAGTCGTTGAGGGCAGAGAGGGCGCGAGGGGAGACTGATATGAGTTCGCCTGAAACGAGGTTGGATCCAATGGCGAAGGGGAGGGGCAGGAGAAAGGGCACTACGAGGGGGCCTACGATGAGGGGGTAAGGGGGGGTGGTGGTGGCGGTGGATGGTGAGAGAAGGGATCAAGGGAGACATAACCAGAGAGTATGAAGTTGGGGAGTAATAGACAACCAATGGAGATCTCCAATAGTGATGCTACTGGACAGCATGACACACAAGATTAGTTAAGGCCTTAGATTATCACCAAATGAGTGAAGACCATAAAAAAGTATGATCTGAAGTCTGAAATTTGCACCCCAAACCCGAAACAGATCCTTCAACCCGTTCTTGTTTAAGTCTAGGATCTGATTCGGAAGAACCCTTTCTTGAGAAGGCGCAGCTCTGGAGGATCTAGTCTTCTTTGATCAGAAAGCTACACTTGAGGAGTATTGTTGTATTCTTATTTTGCTTTTTCATGATTTGATCAGAGTATACCAAGGTGCTTGAGGAGATGTGCGATATTTTCAAAAATCTTAAGAGTAACCATCAGAATTTCACTAATTTGAGATGTGAGATGGGTAAAGCTGACAGCTTTTCAGGGAATTATTCTTTCGAGATTAGAAAATCGTTTTTCAAATATAGAAATGGCAAGGAGGTGCCTTATGGATTCTTGAATGAATTGCCAATCAAACAGGAAGGTTTACTTCTAATTTCTATTAATGCATGGTTTTTCTTATCACATTTTGATCTCTAGAACTTGTAAAGCACAGGAAGCACATTCGAAGACTGGCACTCAAAGAACCGCACATGTTGGCTAATCTGGTAAGAACAACGAGCCAAGGATCTAGAGGGATTCCAGGTGAAGGACTCAAAAACTATGAACCTGAGTTTGCAAATCAACAACACTCTCTTTGATCTACAAGAATATGATGAAGCATTAACATGACATGCCATAATCTCATAGTTGTTGTTTTTAGTATATCTGTTTTTTTCTTTTTCCAAATTAGTTGTTAGCTTGGAATGTAGTTGTAGTCTGCTTTGTCAGACCAGTTTTAATTTTTAATTTCTATATTGTATCCTCGAAGTCTAGAACTATTTGAATTTTAATATATGCCCACAATATTACGCGGTATGAATACTTGTAATACTTGATATTAATACTTTTAAACGTTATCCAATGTCATAAAGAAAAAAAATTAATAGAATTTGTTAGATACAAATACTTGATACATCAACTATTCACACTTGCATGACGATATATGAATACTTGCAATAGTCATATGAAAACAAAATTTGATAGAATTTGTTAGATACAAACACTTGATACATGAATCATTCACACTTGCATGATGAGGTATGAATACTTGCAATACTTGATATTAATATTTTCATATATCATCTCGTGTCATATGAAATAAAAAATTGATAGAATTTGTTAGCCGAAATTTTTTTTCTTACCACCCCATAAAATCCGAATTAAATGAATACCACTCGAATAATCAGATTTCAGATTCCGCCACGAACTCGGACTGAATCTGCGGACGGATCGCCAACCCGTTCGCATATTGGGCCTGCGGACTGATCGGCTCGCGTATTGGGCCTGCGCACGTATCCGTGCGCGTACTGGGTCGGCGCACCGACCCGTTCGCGTCCCCAGTCCGAGTTAAGCATTATATTAAGAATGGAGATAGGTGCAACTCAGGAGAAGAAGAAGGTTAAGCATTATAAATATAAATAGACATGGTGTATATATGGTGTATAGTTTTGTGTTGAGAATATGGGTTAATTCATAGTGAACCATGTCCGGCCGAAATTTCTTTTGAAAGTTACCGGGTGGACCTCACCAATTTTTATTCACTATTACCAACGACAAACTTTTGAAATAAATTCTACAGTGTCCCATGAAATAAACCGGGTAGGGTTAGGACCGCACAAGCACGCCGACTGGGGATGCGAACGGGTCGGTGCGCCGACCCAATACGCACACGGATCAGTGCGCAGGCCCAGGGTGCGAGTGGATCGGTCCGCAAGCCCAATATGCGAACGGGTTGGCGATCCGTCCGCAGATTCAGTCCGAGTTCGTGGCGGAATCTGAAATCTGATTATTCGGGTGGTATTCATTTAATTTGGATTTTATGGGGTGGTAAGAAAAAAAATTTCGGATTTGTTAGATACAAACACTTGATACATAAACTATCCACACTTACATGCCGAGATATGAGTACTTCCAATACTTGATATTAATACTTTCAGACATCATTCAGTGCCATATGGAAAAAATTGATAAGACAACGATTAATCAAAAATAATTAGCCAATTAGTCCGAAAAACCCGTGACTGTTTGATCATCGCCAACGACTAATCGACCGATTAATCGGTCTTAACGGATGTTTTTTACAACACTGATAATTTATATGAACTGATTATAAGACAAGGTATAAATACTTGCAATATTTCATATTAATACTTTCAGACGTCATCCAGTGTCATATGGAAACAAAAATTAAAATTTGATATAATATGTTAGGTACAAATACTTGACATATGAAATATTCACACATACATGACGAGATATGAATACTTGTAATATTATATATTAATACTTTCAAACGTCATCCAATGTCATAAGAAAAAAAATTGATAGAATCTTATTGATACAAACACCGTATACATGAACTATTCACACTTGCATTATGATATATGAATACTTATAATACTTGATATTAATACTTATAAACGTCATCCAATGTTATATAAATTTTTTTTTGATAGAATCTGTTAGATAACAAACATATGATACATGAACTATTCACACTTGCATTACGAGATGTGAATACTTGCAATACTTAATATTAATACTTTCAGACATCATCCCGTGCCATATGGAAATAAAATTAAAATTTTTGATAGAATTTGTTAGGTATAAACACTTAACATATGAATTATTTATACTTACATGATGAGTATAAATACTTGCAATACTTGATATTAACACTTTCAAACGTCATCCATTGCCATATGGAAAAAAATTACATTTTTATTGAATCTATTAGGTAGAAACATTTGACGCATGAACTATTTACACTTGCATTACGAGGTATAAATATTTACACGACGAGGTGTGAATACTTTCTCGATGAGATATGAATATTTGCGTGATTGAGAACTCAAAAGTACTTTATCATGGATCTCATTTGAAAGAAAAATTTATGTAGAAGACGTTCATGGTTTTTGATTCGCAAAATTTCTCACAGATCATCAAAAATATGAACGAGATTAAATGGACAAGAAAATTCACCTCTAAAAACGTGTAAAATATGAGTGTGTGATGAGAGAGAAAAAAAGGTTGATATGTTTAATTTTTTTTTATAAATACTTGGTATATATCTTAGGTATAAATACTTACATTACGAGGTATAAATACTTGCTCGATGAGATATGAATACTTACACGACAAGGTATTCACGATGAAATATGAATACTTGCATGACGAGGTATGAATACTTGTGCGACGGACAACCCGAAAGTATGTCATCATGATCTCATTTGAAAGAGAAAATTGCGTAGAAGACGTTCGTAGTTTTAGATTCGCGAATTTCCTCACAGATTGTCAGATATATTGGCGAGATTGAACGGAAAAAAAAAGTCCACCTCTAAAAACGTGTAAAAGATGGGTGTGTAATGTGTCCAGTTTTTTTTTCCGAATACTTGGTATCTTAGGTATGAATACTTGATATATTATATATTAACATTTGCGCGCATAGGTATCTATATTTGCGCACACCAGTTGTAAAATCTATCAAATATTAGGCAGTCCTCCAATTAATGAGCAGTCCCCCAGATAGTTAATAATCGGGAGATGAATGGGAGAAATGAACTTGGGATAGTTAGAGGCTCCCTTTTGATAACTACGAATTTTATATAAATGTTATAATTGTTTATATTTGCAGAGAGAGGCGACGTGGTGAGTGTTGAAGACTAATAAAATAAATACACTAATTGAGATGCTATTTTAAATATATCAAACAAAACTCGATGGTAAAATTTTACACAGATTGAAGATGATATTTTTCGAACAGTTAATATTAATTGCCTTGTACACTTTACTTTCTATTTTTATTTTTTCTCACTCATAATTACAAGTCCTTGTATTATTATATATCATTATATATAGGCTGACAAGTCCCTGTAAGCATCATGACCAATTAATTAAATATTAATTCAATGAGTACGGGATAGAAATTGACAGAACGATTATTAACAAGCCTCTTATTTCCTACAAGTATTGGTCTCTTAGCAATACCAATACTTCACATAAAGAAAAAAAACCCAATACCAATACGGTTTCCATGTTCGGACTTGTTTAGTACTTGAGCTTGGATTGCTTGTCAGACAAATTTGAAATTTCATAACATCTCTCAAAACATGGTGGAGGCATACCTAGTCGAGGCGTTTTGGTATGGAGTATCAATCTATAATTTTACAGCTCAGTTTCATTATTATTCTCTCTTTATTTTCTTCATGTTATACTTATTTCAATCACTTGGAACTTTTACGCTTCCATGTAATTAATATACATGAACCAGGTTATATAAACTAGAGTTTCCAAGTGGAAAGTTATCTACAGATGCCAATATGCACACTAAAGATGCTTTACACTTTACACAGTAGAAGTATACAACAACCCAAATTTTGCTCATCACTAAATTCAATTTTAATTTCCGGTGGTGGTGATAAAATAATCAACCCAATTAAGCTGTTAAAAAATTGTTTGCTCTCCCAGCTCTTGGCCAGCCATGCCTTCTCGTATAACCTTCGCAAAGAAGTCCTCTAATGTATCCTTTCCGTAACTCGGTGTTTTGTCAGCACTATACTCTCCTGTCACTGGGTCCCACACCAGCATACTTTCAGCTGCATAATACCTTCCAATGCGGCCAAACTCTGCTGCATCCTCCAAACCAGGAAATATCTTCGCAAGAAATTCAAATATACCAATAACAAAATCCATGATCTCAATTGGTACTTTCAGAAACTTCGGCTCTTTACCAAGGATTTGGAACAGTAACTGTCCTTGTTCTAGTGGGGTTAAAGCTTTGCCCGGCCCACCAATTGGTAAGATTTTGCATGATTTATCTTCATCCATAACGCAATCAGCAATGAAGGAGGCGAGGTCTTCCTCGCTTATGGGCTTGCACGCACATAGCTTCCCATCTCCGAACATAACATAGGGTTTTCCATCCTTAACGATCTCCACCTACAAAAACGAATGCCTTCGGAATTATTTTATCTTTTGTTTGGGTCTACCTCTGTTGAGAACCAATCGCTCTGAAATTTCAAGCTGTTAATGAAAATTTCTCCTAATTTTCTACTTTCAATAATTACACACCCATAAAACTACCCAGGTTGCTGATGAATTCACATCCTCCCCGGTACCGTAAAAGGGAATCTTTTAGAATTAGTGGATCTGGTCCGTTCTTTTTAACTTTACACTAATCTCAAAGCCCAATAATACTGCCCCCTGCGATAGCCCGAATCTCAAAGCGGCTGGGAATAAATCTCAAACCGTAAAGTGAAGGGAATCTTTTACACATATTGGAGAGGATACTTGTTCGGTTGCTGATAGCATAAGTGCATAACTGTGAGAAAGTTGATTAGTAATATGAACCTGGTGGATTTGAATAATAAATTTCTCTTGTGCTTTTATCCTAAACCCATGAGTTGCTTTACAAGCTCGTGTTCAATGTAGATTTTCCTTTTTTAGTACAATGCAGTGCACATAGTGTAGCAAGGTTAAATCAATCTTCAACCAAAAAATAGAAGGTTAAAGCAATATGTCCAAATTTTCAACCTCCCGTTGGTTTATTACTATATTGGGTCCGTTCCTGCTTCAGGTACATTTATATTAATTAATTGCGCCTGAACCAGCTATATCAAAAAACTTAAATTAATACAAGCATGATAAAGTAATGGCGTGTACCTGACCACCAAGGCTTTTGAAGAAAGCTGTAGGCCGAACAATACTGTATGTGAAACTCGGGTCAGCCTCAGATGTTGCTTGCAACTCTGCCTCAAACTTGAGCTTTGCACGCTGGAATTCAAGGAGGGGTTTTTGAACGCAGATTGCTGAGAGCAACACGAAATGGTTTGCTCCATTCTGTCGTGCTGCCGTTAGTGTATTCTTAGTTGCCTCATAGTCGATGTTCCACGAGTCCTTAATGCCACCATTTCTGCTAGCGAGACAGCAGACAGCAGCGTCAATATGGGAGATACCTGTTTGAAGTTGTGCAAATTTATTTTTAAAATTTTGTGAACTAGACAACTACAATTATTGTTTCATCCTACTTTTTTTACTTTTGGCGATCTCCTCCTGTTTCTAGGAACTTGTCAAGAACATGACTAAAGTGCATACAGGAATTTAATAACCTATCAAGGAAAACTATATCAAATCTTAATCATGCCTGGTCAGGGGCTCAGGGCACATAGGGGTAAATAAGATCTATTTTCTTTAGTAGGGTAAACTTTTTGTAAAAAAATTCATTTCATTAGCTTGATGTAAGTCGATTAGAAATATCAAATATGTATCTTAATTAGATTACAGTTTGAACTCATTTAGTTTGTGCTTGATTTGGCATTTATTTGGTAATCCTACATTTTAACCAAAGCAACTTCTTTTAAAACATAAGCTGACTGAGAATAACACGCTTGACAATTGGTTACCTTCTAGAGAGGCAAGGTCATGGCTAAGGGTATCCGGATCGGTAACATCAGAGAAACAAACTGTGGCGCCAGATAGGCGGCGAAGCGTGTCGTCACGGCTTTCACGGCCGCGGATGCCGCTTCGCTCGCGTGCGACAGCAATCACACGGTGGCCACGCCTGACAAGCTCACGAACGACAACGCGGCCAATGTAGCCGGTCGCGCCGGTGACGAGTACTGTAACTTGGTGGAGTGGTTTTGTTGGAAAGGAAGTGGAGGGCTGGGGCTGGGGCTGGGAGGAAGAAGAGGTGGAGCAGTGGATTGGGAGGTACGAGGGTTTGGAATTGGAGCGGGATAGGGATAAGGATTTGAGGTTGTTGAGTTTTGATTTAGAGTGAAGGGTAGAGGGAGACCGTGGGGAGGGGGAGGGGGAGGGGATGGTAAGGGAACGGGGGAGAAGGGAGGAGAAGGACATAGGGGGGTAAATGTGGCGGTGCTTCTGTTGATGGATTGGTGAGGTGGTGCGCCGGAGTATGTGGGAGCAGAAGAGCTTTGGACTTTGGAGGTGTTGTTATTTGTGTTTTGTGGTCGTTGTGGTCGTTGTGGATTGAGATTTGAGAAAATCCGAGAAATCTCAAATCCGGTTCGTGCGCAACGCAATAACGCATAGTGGTAAAGATATTGACAGCGTTGGTTTCGCTTAATGCAGCGCACAAATCAGCTCTTTTTTTAACTTTTAACTCTCTTGTCCCTCCGCTGCATGAAAAATAACTGCTTTGTAAATATCTTTGCCTTGCGCTGCTAAGAATTTGTAGCTAGCCAAGCCATCCGATTAATTCAATATTATTTCATAATTATAAAAATTTATCATGTAGTCTTATCATAAAATTATATTACTAGGAAGACAGGTTTGATTTTAATGATTAACGTGCTTCACAGTATATTAACGTGGATGTTGAGTGCAATATAAATATACAAGTTAATTAGGATATTACTTAGAAAATTGATCAAATATCTTGATTTAGGTTGTTTTAATAATAAGATTGGCTTACTACTAATACTATAGTTTTTGGATTTTGTGCAGACTTGATGAAAATGAAGTATTTTGAAGCACAGATCAATGAAGAAGTGAAAACTTGGCCAACCCCACAAAAGATGGAGCACGAACGTTGTAGATTCCTATTCCTTTGTGACATAATTTCTAGTGAATTTCATTTCACCAATTCTAATTTCTAGTAAAATTATGGTCAAAATACGCACAGATGTCAGCAGTTTCGGTACAAGTTTCGCATGTTGTGCCAAAGCCGAAGTTGCTGGTTTCCGACCGAAACTGTAACGCGGGAAGCGGTTATGAAGCATTTCTCCACCAAATCTTTCAAAATTAACCATGCACGTTCCTAGAAAGAGGGGACATGTTTTTAAGATTTAGAAAGGGTATAAGGGGTAGATTATTAGGAAATCATCACAAGTTAGGCAGAAGCTTTGAGAAGAGAAGAGGCCGAAATGAAGATTCATTAATGACTATAACAACTTAGGATATTTAAGTCAATAACCGAAATGATGAGGCTTAAAAAACAAGCATTATTAGAATGCTACATACTTTAGCTTGAGTCGGTGTTCACTGAAAGACGATTAATTAAAGGTATTATTTATCAATATAATATGCAAAACAAGAATACAAAAACAGAGCATTTATTTCATCCACACAATACAAGCATATCTTTTTAAACTTATTTCTATCAACTATTTATACGAATAAAAAAAAACAACTTACAGCCAAAATAATACAACACGTACTACATATTTATGTCACAGACTAGTATTTTTAAGTGCCTTTGGGATGTTATGCTCAACTTTTGTTACTTATCCACTTTTGCAAACCTACCCTTTACCCTTAACCTGCCATCAGCACGAACCTTCCTCGACTCATACCGGACCAACTTATCATATCTGCAACATATTAAGTCAAATTATCAATAAAAATACACCAAGAAAGGTGCCTCTTTAACAATAGTACAGAAACAGCCGGTACCGGTAGTAACCATTCAATTCATAGTGGCACCAGGCATCATATACCAACAGGTTATAAATCTGATGAGGAAAGGAGAGGGGTTCTAATCTAAAAAAAGAAGGGTTTTGCAGTATAATCTTTCCTTGATAAACATTAAAGAAACATTGTGTAATTCAACTGACAAGTCCCAGAAGAAAAAAAAAGAGCTTCCTTAATCTTCCCGGGGGGAGATCAATTAATTTTTGTTAAACTCACCTTCTTGCCTTTCTCTTTTCTTTATACCGGGAAATAACAGAGTTCCGATCTGCACAAACAAAATTGGGGCCATTTTTGACCGGTAACACGTGTATAACCTTGCTGCTAGTTTTCTGGGTGCTATTCTCCTGGCTGGTACTCGGACAAATCTCTGCCATCTCAACAAAATTCGAAAGGTTCGCCTCAGGTGTGCTCACTAGATATTGTTCATAAGAAATCTCCATACTGTCTGTATCAGTCGTGGCATTTGAATTGGTCGAAAACCATTTCTCGTCCTGCAAGGCAAACCAATGAACTTGTCTTCAACCAATGGTATCACATAATTGAAGATAAAATTCTTGAGTTCGACAAGAATTAATTGCTGGACCTTATACTGGTAATGGTATGCAACAGCAGGTACCAGTAACAGCAGACAAGGACTGTGTGACAGGTTTTTGTACAATCCTGGTTCAGTCCACACTCTCTACAAAGTAATATCTTTTCATGTTTTCTTAGATACTGCAATGTTTAACTGTACCATGTAAGGGAAAATAGCGGCCAACTCAGTATGGAATTGAGGGTCAATCAGTTCCGGTTTCATAACTGAGATTGAGTTGAGAAAGATTAGATTCAACAACAGCTTATTTACACAATCAACCATTAATTGGCTTCATGGAGGCTAATTTGAGAAAATTTGTAACATTGAGAAACCACTATCCTACCTCACAGGAAGGAACTATGATGTTTGAAGAGTCATGAGTTGTATCAGGACCAAAATTTCCCTCTAACTGAGAATAGTTCAGATCCCAGCTTAACATTTCAGGCAGCGGTTCTATGTCCTCACTGAAAGCACCAACAAAGGTATCAGTATTGATTAATTCCCTCAACTGGCGAAAAAGCTCAAGGTTGTGCCTTCCAACAGGTGAGTTTCGGTTCTGCATAAGAGAAAAAAAAGAAATATATCAAGTCAATTATCAAAATTAAATAATTAACGTGAAGGTTTAACTTAGTGGTTATAGTTTGCTAAACTGACAATTACACAACCTAAATTTAGACTTTTGAGAGCAATATCAGCTCAATTTGCAATCTAAAGAGAACTAGAGAAAATTAAAATTTCCATAAAGGAACTAGGTTGGTTTCGGCAAGTTAGTACATTTTCAAAGCACGCAGGTAAAAAAGTTGGGGAAATACATATGATAAGAATATTAAAATGAATACCTTAATGAAAGGAGCAGTCTGTAGAGCATGAAATCCATGGCAAGTAGTAGGAACAATCAAATCCTGAAGCCTAAAAACCTTGTCCATCTCCCACCCACTCTCTGCCCCCACCAACCCCTTGTCTCTCCCCTTGTCACAATCCTCTATCCCAACACCAACAAGTGCTGCCATCTCAGCGGCCGAGGGACACCCCGCATACCCCTCCACCCCCCTCCTCTCATGTCCTACATAATCACCACCATGCCTATCAAAATCGCAGTTGGAGCAAAGGAAGCCAAGGCAAGAGCAAGCAACAGTTGCAGGGGCCGCAGAGCAAGTATTACAGAGGATCGAGCGGGTATGGCGAGACGAGACGGTGTTGGCTGTGTGCACTTCGCGGTCGCAGCGGAGGCAGAGACTCGCCGTGTCGGCGCGGCAGTAGACCACCGCCAGTCTGTCGGTGCAGAAGTCACATGAGGTTTTCTTTGGATTTGCTGGTGCAAGTGTACCAGGACCAGGAGGTTCTTCTTCTGGAACCATGTAAGTTTCTTCTTTTCTTTTTAGTTTAGTTTTTAATACTCTTTTTTAGTGAAGAGGAGAGGAGAGGTGGAGACGTGGAGACGTGGTATGAATTATGAAAGTTGGGTTGGGAACTGGTGGTCCCGTGAGGGAGGGAGGAGGTAACGATCAGAGTGACAGAGTCGGGGACTGGTTCCAGAAATGTAGAGGTCCGTCTCCTCTACAATTCTTTCAGTAGAATTAATTATGGTAAATTTTCAAACTAAAAAGGCCATAAGGCCCTCAATTACTGGATAATGATATCCGTTTAGAACTTAGAATACTAATATGATGTACTGTACTGTACTGTTATAATAAAAAGTTAATGGCAATTTGAAGGTTTTCTTTTGAAGAAATTATAGAGTGATTATTATTAGACTTGGTTGGTATGGAAAATGATTTAATGATGGTAACTTTTCAAAATATTCGACATAATTAAGGACATGCAAGCTAAGCTATAGAACTATAATGGCCTATTGGCCGAGTTACTAGATTGATTCTAGAGGAAAATCTGAAAATCTGATTTAAGGTGCCCTTCGCCGAGAGTGAAGTGTGAACAGGCAGATACCACGATACTTTTCAACTTGAAAACCATAAATGGCTCTAATAAATAGCACAAAAACGACTGCTCAAAAGCACAAAAAAGCTTCCTTCATGTGGGTCCTGCTGCCTCCAGTAGGTTCTGATTCTCTCTAAATTTCTGGGATCCGTATCCTCTGCATTAACTCAAAAGGGAATCTTTTGAGTTAATGAATTTCAACCGTCTGATTTTAAACGGAGCCAATCCGGCTCGTGTCTAAAACATAGGGGTCCTTTAATATTAGTGGAAATCTAGTTCACACGGATCTTAAAACAGATTGGACAGTCCAGATCCATTAACTCAAAAGATTCTTTTTTGAGTTAATGCAGAGGATATGAATTCAAATTTCTGTTGCGACTTGCGAAGCTGTGGAGATATTTATCAAATCAAATACAGCGACCGGAGGAGATATTTTCAGTATAGCGCTACTTTTTGAAGTCGGTGAGGGTTTTTTTTTTTTCCACCACAAAATATTCGTAGTTCGTAATTCGATTCGAGTTTGATTCGAAAAAATTCGTAAAAAGTTCGATTCGAAATTGAGTTTGTTCGAAATTAATTCAAACCAAACTCAAACTGGACCTAGTTTGTTCGAAATAGGTTCGCAAAACCAAATTTAGTTCGAAATTAACTCAAACGTGAACCGTTAATTTCTGCTGATAACTTATGTTCACTGATAAAAATATAAGCCGTCCAGTCCATAATTGCTTTGAATTCTGACTTCTGAAAAATATTTTTTGAAACAGAAAATCCAGTACAATTACAAGCTCAAATAAAAAAAATTCAACAACAAAGCTCAAAATAGAAAAATTAAACAAAACCAGCCATAACTCATAATCGCTCCACCCTAGTCCCTAGCCGACTTTCCCTCTCTGTTGGTTGCGAACTTGTGATATCAAAGTTCAAACTCTAGAGTTTTCCTCTGTTGGCTACTTGGCAGCGATACCAAACCCTAGACTCCTAGAGGTTGCGATACCTTAGAAATAAGGTCGGACCAAGTGAAAGACCACTCTTGTAGAGGAAGACTCGAACAGTCTATTCTAATTTGAAACTGGGACCGGCCGTGAGGCGAGGTGAGGCGACCGTTGTGTGATAGCCAAGGGTCAATGATGCAAAAATAGTGTGGGCTGATAATGATATCTTTTTTGAATTATCAGGTAGGTATGGGCTGATAAAGATATCTAGTTCATGTTGATACTAGAAATTTTCTTTTCATGGCAGGATTCTGAGTTTTTTGGGTAATCCAGGCTAATGATGTACAAATAGTGTGAGATGTTGAAAATCTTGCTACTACATTTGTAGATGTTCAGTAGCTAGTTTAATGAAGGGAAATATATGGTTGAAACTTTGGATACCTATGAGGGTTTTTTTAGAAGATTTTTCAGTAACTAGTGCCTAGTTGTAATGAACTTTAATGTTTTATTTGGGATAATATTTGGATTTGTAATAGTTCTAAGACTTTGGTGATTGTTCAGTACTTCTATTGATATTTAAATTGTGCTTTGAATACTTTAGATATTTGAAATAAACTTTGATATAAACTTTGGTGTACTGTGTAATTAGAATTGCTTGAGTTTTTGTTGAAGTGCTGTAATTTCGCACTATGGCCCAGTCATAAGTCATAACTCGTAAGTCATAACAAAGTTCGTAAATGTTTGAAATTGAGTTCGTAAAAAATTCAGTTTGAAATTGAGTTCGTTCGAAATTGAGTTCATTCGAAATTAATTCAAATCAAACTCAAACTGGGAGTAAGTTCGATTCGGTTTGGTTCGTTTGCAGCCCTACCCATTAGTATCGCGTTGCCGACATTTTTAAATATTAACAAAGTTAATTACAGATTAATAAAAATATTCAGATCCGTCAACTTTTATTAAAAATACCCAAACTGTTTATTTAATGACCGGTCCCTATTTAAAAGAAAAACCGGTCATTAAATAGCCGGTTTCCTAATTTAATTTTTTTTTATAGACTAATAGCTAAAATACTGAAATATAACACTAAATAATCAAAAAAAATTAAAATATTTATCAAATTACTTTTTTGACAGCATATTTATACTAAAATACGCTAAATTACTTGAAATTATGTTAATTTTTTTAAGAGACAAATAGTTAAAATGCTGAAATATAACACTAAAAATCGAATTTTTTTAAAATATTTGTTAAATTATTTTTTTGATATATAATTAGCATATTTATACTAAAATACGCTAAATTACTTGAAATTATATTAATTATGCTGAATTACACTAAACTACGCTAAATTACAATAATTATGTAGAATTATGCTAGAATACGGTAAATTACGCTAAATTACGTATGAATAGGGATGATATCTTTACTGAGAATGCGAAAAACGATGATGAAAATTCAAACGGCCATAAAACGGTGCTCGAGTGTCCGATTTCAGCAAATGACCACTTTTCGAAAAGCTTGTGAAAATATGCAAGCGTCAATGCAAGCAATGCCGGATTTTGAAATTCAGAATCGCTAAAAAATAAAGGGAAGAGTCTCAAAACTTCAGTTGAAGTTTCTGATTAAGATTTTCATTTCTATTGTTCAATCTACGTAGCTCAATAAATTAGTTATATAATGAACCTGTAAAATACTAATTTTTATTATTTTTGGAATTTATTTACTATTTTTTATGATTTATGAAAGATGCCACAAAATCGGCCCTATTCATACGTAATTTAGCGTAATTTACCGTATTTTAGCATAATTCTACATAATTATTGTAATTTCAAGTAATTTAGTGTAATTCAGCATAAATTAACATAATTTCAAGTTATTTAGCGTATTTTAGTATAATATATGCTAATTATATATCAAAAAAGTAATCTAACAAATATTTTAAAAAATAATTCGATTTTTTAGTGTTATATTTCAGCATTTTAGCTATTTGTCTCTTAAAAAAATAAAAATTCTAGTAATTTAGTGTAAATCAGCATAAATTAACATAATTTCAAGTAATTTAGCATATTTTAGTATAAATTTGCTATCAAAAAAGTAATTTGACAAATATTTAAAAGAAAATTTGATTTTTTAGTGTTATATATCAGCATTTTAGCTATTTGTCTCTAAAAAAAATTGAAAAATTAAATCAGGGAACCGGCTATTTGGGTATTTTTAACAAAAGTTGGCGGGTCTGGGTATTTTTATTAATCTGTAATTAACTTTGGGTATATTTAAAAATGTCGGTCGCGTTGATACTTGATATCGAACAACACTCGATATTTTTTTTGTTGTAAGAGGATCATTTAGATATTATTTTTAAAAATTGAAATTATGTTTCTTTAAAAGATATAATAATTTTTACCACTATATTAAGCAGGGGTCGATTCAGAATTATGAAAAAAAAAATAACAAATAGAATTTAAATAGCGAATCGGTTTCAAATCCATTAATTAATCATGTACTAGATAAAAAATAATACTCTAACTTACAATTTTTAATATTTTAACTTCTAATTACTAATAAAAAAATTTAAAAATATTTTAATTTTAACTCTAATTATAAATCAGAATTTCAAAAGAAGACAAATAAAATTTTAAAAGGCAAAGTTGATTGGTAAGCTCACTGTTCTAGAACAACAGTTGATATATTTCAGTGAGATTTTTTTTCCAAAACATTATGCTTATTTGGATATGAACATGAGAAAGTGCAGCAATTATAAGGGAAATTTTAGATATATCTTTTGCGAATCTCAAAATTATATATTATTTTATTCAATAACTAATAATAACATATTCAACCTTCTAAATTTTAAAAACTCACAAACTTATTAAATTAACTTTTTTTATTAAAGCATGTCCGAATGACTTGTGGCGAGTATAACAACATTGCTGTAGTGAACAAGTACATCGGGACATTAAAAAAAGAGATAGGAGTAGGTCCGATGGGCATCGGACCTACATTTAGGTTCAATTAGTTATATCACCGTACGATTAGCATCAAGATCTATGCGCACGGAAATTGATACATACTTGCACGTATTTTGATGCAGAGCACACGAATCTTGATGAGATCGAATGGTTATCACATCCATCGAACCAAGGTAGGTCCGATGGGCATCGGACCTACTCTGCTTCCTTTAAAAAAACGCTAAACGGGAAGCATGGACTATCAAAAGTAATGTTTTGAAATGCGGTTTTGTTTATGCATGTGGATAGTCACTGCATATTGCATATGCAGTATATGAATTTTAATACGGATTTATATATGTGAATTTTAAATGAGAATTTATATATATACATAGAGGAGGGTTCCAATACCTCTCTCCTCATACCTCATCCATACCTCATGTTATATATCTCCATTTTCAAAGTCTAAACTATCGATCCGACCGTTCAACATGATATTCATACTAAAATATGCTTGGGGATGAAATTTTATAATTTTTGCAATTTTTTTACTATTTTTTAAGATAGGTACAAAATCACTGTATCTGGACCATTCAAAAAACAGTGATTTTGTACCTATCTTAAAAAATAGTAAAAAAATTGCAAAAGTTATAAAATTTCATCCCCAAGCATATTTTAGTATGAATATCATGTTGAACGGTCGGATCGATAGTTTAGACTTTGAAAATGGAGATATATAACATGAGGTATGGATGAGGTATGAGGAGATGAGGCATTGGAACCCTACTCATATACATATTGATATGTGTATTTGAATTTATTTCTGCATAAATAATATGAAGTGTGTCTTATTGTATACAAAAAATATACAATAATTTTTTGTATAATAATCAAACGTGCTAGTTGCTTCACATTTATAATTAAACATGTTTCTCGCATAAATAACAAATTGTATATGCAACAATTATAAATCCAAAAAACCATATTAAATTTGGTATT
Source organism: Carex kokanica (assembly GCA_025461125.1). Classification (NCBI taxonomy): domain Eukaryota; kingdom Viridiplantae; phylum Streptophyta; class Magnoliopsida; order Poales; family Cyperaceae; genus Carex; species Carex kokanica. Next base: position 2,810,099 of record JAJGRX010000163.1, on the reverse strand, counting down.
TTGGGTTGGGTCCGCATAACGCATATTAAATTTTAGTTCTATGCGCCGCATATTAAATTTTGCACTTGTATATCTGCATATGCGGTCCGCCTATACGGTCGCATATTCAAAACCACATAAGAAAAACTACATGACGTTCTGAGCATGGTTGTCAACTGCATAAGCATATGAGAAGATTTACTTGAAACAATCATTCTCATCAAAGAAAAAATTAAAACAGGGATTAAGTTAGAATATGACCTGTTAATTCTGTTGTTTGAAGACACTCTGCAAATTGTTACTTCGTGTGCTTCATTTTCCAAAGATTTCAAATCTACTTTTAATTCTCTTGCTATTTTTATTTTCATTTAACTAATGCTCAACTGTTTTGACTTTTGAGCACGTTACGGTTTGTTTCTGCAATATGTACGTACAAATCTTGTAACTATAATTATCAATCAAATGAACATGATCCATATTTTTCCTTAAAAAAAAGTTAGAATATATATGACCTATTATAGATGGAAAACACAAGGTGCAATAAGAGCTTGTAAATAAATTATAAATAATGATGCGGCACTTACAATTTCAATTATAGTAATACAAAACACTTACTAATTTAGTCATCTTGTTAATTTAACATTTTTTTATAATACATGATTTTACAAGTGCTTTTGCAAATAGTATAAGCATCTCAATCTCTACAAATACAAAAGACCACTCTCCTTGCTAATTTTGAGAATTAATTATTTTTTGTCACGTCAACAAAATTGAAATTATAAAGATGAAAATATTTAAAATAAATATAAAAAAACACTAGATTGCTAATATAACAAATACATTTGATTTTTATAATGAGGAGGGTTCAAATGCCACCACAATTAGTGCCTTGTGTATACCTCCATTTTAGAAATTTTAATAAGTTAAATGTCAAAATAAACCGTTAGATGTGATCTGTATCATGTTCACTATGCATATATAAAAGGTTATGACATTTCAACTTTATTTTGATTGTTATCAAGAGTTTGAAAAATATACTGATGTTACTAAGTTCTCAATATTGATTCTTCAACTTATTAATTTATATAAAAAATAAAATTGAAAGCAATACTTTTTAAGTGCACATAGAGAAAATAATATATATAGCATCTAACGATTTTATTTTGATATTAAATTTTAGAAGCTCGGTTTGAGACAGAGGCACCTCAACCAATGAATTTTGCACCAATAACTTTTTGAGACATTGCATGTCTTCTTGACTAGTCAAGGTGGGGGACTGATTTGGGGGAAGATGATGTCGCGGTGGAGGTTATGGCAGTCGTGGTTATAGAGATGGTGGGGGGTAGGAGTAGGCAGGAATAAGGGGAGGGGGAGAGCTCCCGATGCGGTGGACACAAGGAGAAGCACCAAACAGTGATGGATTTTGTTGGGGAAGCGGTGGGACAGAGCGCCATTAAAGAGTGGTAAAATCTCATTGGTAGAAGAAAGGGGCAAGGATTGATTGTCTCGTACTCCCGTTATATTTTACGATAATATTTTTTTTTGGCGAGATCTCGTCGCTTAATTTACTTCGGTTCAATTCATATGTAATAATATTTTATTAATTATATCTAGGGTGATTTTAACATCACCAAGCCCTTTGGTGATCTTAACTCTAAAACCTATTGAATTGACTTCAAACGGTAATTTCAAACAATTAAAACCGATATACTTCACGAATAATGTGTTTACATGTCAAATTTATAAATTTTTGAATTAATTTATATAAAGTGAAGTGATCAGTAAACGATGAAAAATGAATGTGTTAAAACTAACTTACAAATCTTTTTTTTTTCCACTCGACTTTATACTAAATTAATTTTAAAAAATTAAACATTTGACATGTAAATACATCACTTGCCAAGTAGATTGGTTCAATAGTTTAGATTACCATTGAAGTCATTTTGAAGGTTTTGAAGTTAAGCTCACCAGTTCTTTAGTGAGCTTAAGAAACACTTGAGTTCTACTCATATTTTATTATATATTCACAACATCAAAAATAAATTTAATAACTTAAATTTTAAAACTAAAATATTTAGTTAAAATTGTTAGTTTATAATATTTTTTATTTTTTTAAATATATATAAAAGATTATAACTTTTCGACCTCGTTTAGATGACCCGAATTTTTTTAGTTACCACACGAATAATTCGAAATTAAACAACCACCACCCAAAATTAATTTTTTTTTTTGGTTTTTTATTTTTTGGTGTGCACCCTCAAGAAGCGCATCAATTTTTTTTTTGTTCTATTCTGTTCTGCGTATAATTTGTAGTATAAAATGTCGATCAGATTGTGCGTATAATGTGTAGCAATTTGCACACCAACTTACTTAGTACAAAACGGCTGATCAGATTGTGCGTATAATTTTTTGTAGTAATTTTTAGTTCAAATTTAGTATAAAATTTTATTTGTTAAACAAGTGCGTTTTTTTTTTACAATTTCACCGTCAAATTTAATGTGTACATATAATTCTAAACACCACAGAATAAAATAGAATATAACAGAAAAAAAATTTAGTCCAAAAATTTCAAACATAATAGAACATAACTAAAAAGTAATATTTGGTGCGCTTCTTGAGGTGCACATAAAAAAATAAAACACCAAAAAAAAAATTGGTGCGCATCCTGAAGGTGCGTGAGTGGTAAAATTTGAAATATGGAGACATTGGTGGTGGTTGTTTAATTTTGATTAATTGGTGTGGTAACTAAAAAAATTTCAGTTAGATGACATCGAAAACTTGTAAAATTTAATGTGTGAATAATTACAAGATGTTAATTTTTCAAATTATTATTTGTTACATTGTAATTTTTTTGTAATTTCTTGTATAAGTGTACATAGAGTAATTTAAATCACATCTTATAATTTTAATTGGAATATTTTTATTAAAGATTTAAAATATAAAAGCATGATGAAGGCATATGAAAAAAAGATAATAGACTATCCCATTACTAGTTCTTACGATTCTTTACATTTTTATTATGAATTGAAATTTCTGACATTGGACCAATCAAAGCAAACTTAAAAGTTTAATTAATTTATGGCCAGATCGAATCATCGAAATAAAACAAAATGAAGATTAATTAAAAAAGAAAGAGAGAGCTCCGCGGGATCACATCTCCCGAGGGCCGAGAGTCTCTTCTCTGATCTGCAAAGCAGTGTGAGGAAGACCGGGCGAGTACGCCGATTAGACCCGAGAGAAGTACAGAAATTTAGCAAAAGAGACCAATGGCGGGAGTCAGTGCTCCTTCTCCTTCTCCTTCTCCCATGGACGAGAAAGCAAAGAGAACTCGGGATCTGCTTGCCAGCTTCTACACCAACAACAGCAATACTGGCTCCGGCGCTCCTTCCTCACCAGCACTAGCCGCGGCCTCTAACCTCACTCCTCGGACGGCCTCCTCCCTCGATTCCATCAACTCCTCTTCATTCGATCCCAGCTCCTACATGTCCCTCCTCGTCAGCAATTGCTTCCTCACTAAATTTTAATACAATAGCAAATTACCAATTCCAATTCCAATCCCAATTGCGTTTGCGTTTGCACTTGTATTATCTGCCGAGATCTACATTTAACTCAGATGAAAATGCAGGTCCACAAGTCCAATTTGGAAAACCTCCTGCAGAAGCATGTTCAGATGGCGGCTGAGATCAAGAATCTTGATACGGACCTCCAGATGCTTGTCTATGAGAATTACAACAAGTTCATCAGCGCAACTGATACTATCAAGAGGATGAAATCTAACATCCTTGGAATGGAGACCAATATGGAGCAGCTCCTTGCTAAGATCACATCTGTTCAGTCCAAAAGTGATTCGGTCAATACTTCCTTGTTTGAGAAGAGGGAGCATATTGAGAAGTTGCACAGGAGTAGAAATCTTCTCAGAAAAGTTCAAGTAAATTGCCTCATCTTTACTTAACATCCATTGCAAAAACAGCTTTCTGTATTTACTTAACATCCTTTACAAAATTACAGTTCATCTATGACCTGCCATCTCGTCTGAACAAATGCATCAAGACTGAAGCATATGCTGATGCAGTGAGGTTTTTCACTGGAGCAAAGCCAATTTTCGAGGTATTGATGTCTGCCAATTACAATTCACTAAGTGTTACTGCGAATTTACTTCATGGCTAATTTAGATCCAAATGACTTTAAAGGCATACGGAGATTCATCCTTCCAAGAATGCAAGAGAGCATCTGAGGAAGCAATTAATACAGTAATCCAGAACCTTCAGGTAATTTGAATAGTTGCATTGTTGTTGTTTCAAACAGCTGACCAATTCATCTTTTCATGCCTTGCTTGAGTAATCAAAACTCTGTACTGTTCTGAACTTCGAGTTTAAAATGATTGCCTTCCTCTTGCAGGGAAAGCTCTATTCAGATTCTGAACCTATCGAAGCAAGGGCAGAAGCAGTAGTACTTCTCAAACAGCTCAACTTTCCGGTTTGTGTTCTTTTTTGTCCCTCTTAAAATCATAGAAGTTTGGAATTTTACTTGAAGGAGGTAATGATCAAAGACACATTTGGAAAGGAAATAAATAGGATATATATATTTTCGAAGTAGCTCTTTCAACTGTAACATAGAAATTCATAGATACAGGTTTTTTCCCTTGTGTGCTTTGTTTAAAAATTCAGGTCGACAATCTAAAGACAAGCTTATTGGAGAAGTTGGAAGACTGTCTCTTAAAACTAGAGGATGAGTCTAAAGATGTAAGACATGCCATTATTAATCTGTTTTGTGTTTCACATCATTACTTTGTATCCTTTTTTTTTTTTTTTTTGACGCTGTAAAAAATTAAGCAAGCCTTCGTATAAGCATAAATGCAAGAAATGGGCTACGACAGAGAGTTGGAAAATAAAATTCACTTATTTTTTGAAACAACTAATATTTGTTGCTGTTAACACATGCTGCTCTCTTGACATGTATTAGGTATCAGTTGGCGAGATTTCAAAGACCTTCCGTGCTTATCTTATAATATTCCCTGATTCAGAGCAAAGACTCATCGAACTTGCGCAGGGTTTGTTTTCCAGGTTATTTAATTAAAGTTATGCTTCTCTTCCTCCCCATCCTTAGCTATGTTCTCAGCACAAGGATTAAATCCTAATGCTGCGGTGTCTTTTCTTTTTGTGCTTAAAGGCGTTATGATGCAGCACGGGATCAGTTAAAGAAAAGAATGACGTCGGTTGATCTGCTAGAATTGCTCAGTAAGTATTTTGTAATGTGACAAAACTGTTAGATATTTTATCTTTCCTCATTTCTGATTATTGTAATCAGTTCTCAAGGACAAAATAGTGCTTAGTATAATTAGAGTATTGTTTATTTCTTTCTTTTTCCTTGAGAAATTACACCTGATATTTGACATCTATTCAGCTAATACCCAATATTTCTTGGTCATGCAACCAACTTTTAAACTTTTATAATGTGCAAATAACACCGAGCATTTAGATTATGATGAACAGAGTATATTCCATTGAATAAAGATCCTGAAAGTCCAACAAAGATGATTTATGTGTTGATTTCCTGCTTTGTGTCTACTGGTTACAAATGTGGTTCATCAAGATGAAGATGTTAGGGGCACTTTTTTCATTTCTTAAGAACCTGATTTTGTTTAAGAGCTTGTTATTTGCAAATAATTTTATGCATGTTGGTTAGACGGATGTGGGCTTTTGCTTCACGGATGTGGTAAAACTGTGGAAAATACTTTGTAACCTGCAACAGATTCATCTTTGTTTTTTTTTTACTAACACAAAAGAAATAGATTGGACTTATGTTTGTCTTATTCCTTGTTGAATGAATCCAGGAACAATATGGGAAGATGTGACTGCTATAGATCAAGTTCTTCCCGAGGCTGCTCTGCCAGCATTCTCTCTAGAGGTTTCATTGGCTCTCTCATTTTAGTCTCCCTAATTATTAGTTTCACAATGCTCTTAGTTAATTGGATGCTTTGCTATGTCAGTCTATGTGTAGCATCATCAAGCAACATATTTCAATTGCATTCTCTCATCTTCAGCGTGAAATATCAGGTGCGATTTCCTATACTTCTGTCAGTTTCTTGCTATTCCACTGAAACCTAGATCAATTTTTTTGAAATCTTTCCTTTTTGACTGCGCAGATGCGGTGGCTGGAAGTCAGTCTAAGTCAAATGAAGGCAAGGAGGAGCTTGATCTGCAAATTGTATTAGAGAATGGCAAGAAAGCAGTAATGCAGGGTAGTTTGGATCTTTTAGTGGTATGTCTCTTTCTTTCTAAGAAGTTACTAATGATATCCTTGCTAATTTGAATCTCATTTGATACCTTTTCACTATTCTTGAATTTGTCATGGTTCTGTATATTAAAAATAGGAATTGCGGCAGTTCTTTGATGAGAAGCTGGAGTTGCTGCCGAAGTTAAAGGAGCTGATAACAGATTGGGTGCAAGAGGGTTTCCAAGAATTTTTTCAAAATCTTGAGAAGCATTTTCTTATACTTTCTGGTAGCAGCACCAATAATGGCCCTCTTGGAGAATCAAGTGCTTCTGACCACCTTACACAATCACCAGACAAGCTGCCAACTGGACTTGTACTGGTGTTGTCTCAGCTTGCTGTTTTTATAGAACAAAGTGTCATTCCTAAAATCACCGAGGTAAGTGGGTTCATCTTACATTTCTGATCATAAGAAGCATTGTTTCTTCCATGGAGTTGATTTTCATATTTATTTGTTCTGGAATGCAGGAAATAGCTGCATCATTTTCTGGTGGTGGTTTTCGTGCATATGAATATGGGCCAGCATTTATACCTGGAGAGATCTGCCGATTGTTCCGCTCTGCTGGCGAGAAACTCTTACATCTTGTATGCTATTTCTACTCCATAGTTCTTACACAAGAGTGTTAGATGCATGCCGCATTTTGTATGCCTGTACTTGAGATAAATTGTTTTCTTATTTTTTGTTTTCATTTTTTGGATCAGTATATAAATATGAAGACTCGGAAGATTTCGGTATTACTGAAGAAAAGGTTCACTACTCCAAACTGGATCAAGGTACTTCGGCACTAATGTGAAGAACATTTTCAACTCATCATTAACTTAAGCTTATTATTCTGTCATCTTATTATTCGTTTTATATTACTATTCTCTTGACTCATAGCATAAGGAGCCACGGGAAGTCCACATGTTTGTTGATCTTCTGCTTCAAGAGGTAAGTATACTGCATGCATACTTCTTTAGTGAAGCTTGATTTACTTTTGGGCTGTCTTGCAAGGGACATCTGACCTTTGCTATCTGCAGCTGACACTGAATATTTCTCATTCTTTGAAAGCTACTTGCAAATGTAATCTATCCTTCAGTTCAGATGATAGAATATCACTTTAATTTTAACATTTTTGGCCCTACTAAACACATTCACCATAAATAGAAATTTAGGTAAAATTAATGCACATGGTATTGTGGTGGGACAGTGAGTTATGAGTTTAGTTGTTCCTTTCCAAGAGCAATTTGGTGGATTCAAATTGAGAAAAAATAAATCAAGGGCACTTTAGTCATTTTTTTGTTTACTTGACTTTTATTTATTTTAAAACCTTCTGGGATGCGCAAATAGCCAAGGTGTAAGCTGCAAATGTGAGGAATATTAGGTTATGGTCCATTTTGCTATTACAGTAAAACATTGCTTTGATTTTGTCATGTTTCTTTCTTATCTTTACTGTACCCATCTCATTGGTTCTATCATACATGCCTGCTGCATTTTACAGTTGGAAGGTGTAGGAATTGAAGTAAAACAGATCCTTCCATGTGGTGTAGTAAAAAGGCATCGACACTCAGATAGCGCAGGCACAGCCAGCACCAACTCTTCACGTAGCCATCCCAATGCCACGCGTGAAGATAGGCTGGCAAGCTCAAACACACAGCGTGCCAGAAGCCAGTTTCTGGAAAGTCACTTGGCCAAGTTGTTTGAGCAGAAAATGGAGATCTTCACCAAAGTTGAATACACACAGGCAAGTTGTTAAAAATGAAATGGCAATGATTTATTGGTCAAAGGACAAGGCCATCCATTCTTTTTTGTATAAAAGCTAACGATTCTAATTTTTGTACATAATGAACATGGAATAATCTACAGAATGTTTTGCTTGAACAAATCATCCTTTGGAAAAGGCCATATACGTTTTTATAATTTTCTCTTTAGGAAATTGAGGTTGAGTTTGTAAGTGATCCAGAGAATAAAAAATAGCTACAATGCAAGAAACTAAATTTCGAGGGAAAAGTCTTTCTTATCGGCCCCAATGAAGTCTGAATGTGTTTGGAAATATTGAGATTGTCAAATGAGGAATAGTGATAGTCTTTTATTTTCCTTGACTGCCAGTTATTGCCAGTGGTTTTTACCAATATCTAAAATCACGAGTATTCTTTTGAAAAACTGATCTATAGTTGGGTCTTTTAGAAGAGTATAATGTCGGTCACATTTTATAGGCTACACACCCTATACTAACAAATGCGCTTGCAGGAGTCTGTTATATCGATGGTGATAAAATTATGCTTGAAGAGCTTACAAGAATTTGTGAGGCTACAAACATTGAACAGAAGTGGGTATCAACAGATCCAATTGGATATGGAGTTTCTCAAGGCTCCTCTTAAGCAGCTTGTAGATGATGATGATGCCGCCATTGACTTTCTCCTCAAAGAGGCATGCATGCTCTTCTTAGTTTGACTCTTTTACAAGTTATTCTGGACGTTTTGCAAAATGATTCCCAGTATTTTCCAAATTTGCAGCAAACATGCTGTATGTTTCGCCATCTGAAATAACAACCAACCAGTAAATTGATAGCCAAGTTAATAGATGACTTTTTATACTATGTTTTCATCTTGCATCAACCAAAACAGTTTAATTACAAAATTCTTCCTCAGTTGTAACTTTTAACCATAAGATATCTAAGCTTTGAAGCAAACATAGTGGACCATCCTCGTTTAAAAAAAAGGGAAAAAGTGCAAGTTGCCGACACTTAAACAGAATGTACATTATTTCACGTAGATGTAATGGTTGGGGTGTTGTTTGAGAATGTTTGTTGCAATTTGCAAGGGGATCCCAGAATAGTTTATCCTTTTGTCTCATCAATCATCGATTTTTCATTAACATTTGATTTTGTTTACTCATGTGCGCAGGTGAACAATGCTGCTCATGAGAGATGTCTAGACCCGATACCTTTGGAAGCTCCTATATTAGACAAACTCATTACTGCCAAGATGGCAAAGAACAGAGACCACTCAGCTATTCCACTCTAATTGCCCCACGTCATTTAAATTTACATTTTATTTGTTACCTTCCTCAAATGCAACCTTCATCTGAAATTGTAATTTTTGTTTTTGTTTCTTCTTATATAATATAGTAATGTTCGCAGATGAGGAATGCATTAAATTGCTTTCTATTATTGCTTTCTATTATTGCCTTTTGAGACGCCATACCAATATACTATACATGAAACGTGATGTGTACTTGTTCTTTTAAAAAAATAGGTGACATGTTTTTGATTCAGGCACCTAAATATGACATGACGTCATCAAAATATTTTGTTTTTATGTGTAGTGTGTCAAAAATACATCATGTTTATTGTTTAGTCATGTCGTGATAATGCTGTGACGTGACAATGTTTAATTTTGTTTTGTCGGAGTTTAAATTGCTTATTGAAGAGCAAATATTAGAAAAAAAATATAAAAGATTGTGAAAAAGATTGTGCTCCACGCGAGTGTATAGGATTGTGTCGCAACAGAGGCACTGATTCAAAAAACAACAGTTAATTTAAAATCTATCATCGGATTAAGATCTGGATATTATCACGGGTCTACTGTGAGGGTTGTAAATGAGTTAGTTTGAGCGAATTACACTCAACTTGTGCTCAGCTTATTTACTTAGGGCTTGTTCGGATGTCATGGGATTGTGCAGGATGAGATTTTACGGGTTCGGGAATTCACTTTTTAATTTGTGAGAACCCATATTTATAGGAACGTACAAAAATAATTATGGAAATTTGTTGATGAGTGTTCGGTTGTACTGTGGGATTAGTTATGAGAAATATTGATTTATTTATAAATTATGTATTTCTATTTAAAGACGGAGATGAAAAATAGAAATACATAAAACAAAACAAAAGGTATTTTCTTATTTTTGTCAACAATTACATGTAGTTATTTGTTTGTAATTGTACAACTTTAAATATTCCTTCATTTTTTTAACTCATGCCTTGCATTTGGTAAATGAAACAATGTAGATACTATTTCAAAGCATTACAAGTATTTCGTTGCAATAAAGTAAGTAAATAAGGACACTATTAAATAAAATGATTAAAATATGTTTTTGAACCATTTGAGAAGAAAAAAATGATTAAAAGGACACTAGCACCATTTGGTAAGAAAAAAACGAGGTTGGAGTCAATGTTTTTGAACCCACTTTTTTACACTGTCTGGGCAGAATTTGGGAAGAAATTGGGAAGAAAATGAGGAAACGAGATGGGAATGAAAATGACATCCGAATAGATAAAGGGCTCAAATTCCTGATTGGACTCAAATTTCTTTAATTCCCATTGAGAATAAAGACATCCGAACAGGGTCTTAATGAGTGAGTTAATTTGAATTGGGATGGCGATAACAAGTTGCAAAGTTAACTTGAGTTCAACTCATTATCAATTCAAATTGGCTCACAACTCGTTTATAACTCGTTTGACCAATCAATTTTCTTAGATATAGTTATATACTAGTAAAAGTTTTTCTAAATACAAACAATTTAAATGGTTTAGTAAGAGTTTATCTAAACTAAAATATTCAAACATAATTAATAAGACAACTAACAAAACAAACAATTCAAACAACAGCTTAGGAGTCATTTAAAAGGGTATGAGATTTATTGTAACAAATTTTGTATTACCTGAGTTGTTAATGAACGAGCTGAGATATACTCAAACTCAGCTCATTTATTACATGAGTCAGTCAACTCTAGTTGGAGTTAACTCAAGTTGTAAATGAACAAGTTAAAACAAGCAGTCAGCGAGCGAATTACAAATAAATTACAAATTTGAGCAATTTGTATAGTACTAATTGTGATGTTTCACACGTGTTGTGACAAAATTACTTTAATATATGTACTACCTGACGTCTCACGTGTCATTCTAATACTACTATGATTTGTTTGACAAGTCATTTCAGCTGTTATGTCATTTTATTTTATTTTGCTAAAAAGAAGCCCGTCACACAATACACAAATTACATGACAAACACGTATACTGCCGTTTTGCAATAAATCTAACATTGCCATTTTTTGTTCGCTAGTGCGTTTGGATCGTCAAAAATAGTCCTGTTGCTGGTCAGTGCATTATTTTTCTTCTCAATTTTACATTTAAAGAATAAAGTTATTTTTAAAATTAGCGTTATTTTTACTAACCCGTCTAAACGATAAAATAGTACTAACCTGAAATTAACGTTGTTCTTACTATTTATTTATGAAGTTGCATCCAAACACACCGAACTTAAAACAACTTACCATTTTAAAAGTTGGTGTTATGCAATATAGCATGAATTGTAAACGTGCCATGTGTGTTCTGTTAAAAAACACCGAGGCACAAACCGTGCTCCTGTTTACACTAATTTATAATTGGGCGGTGCTATTTTCAGGTCTCAAAATACTATATTCAGTGCTGAGGAATTTTAATACTAATTGTACCCTCAATAATTATCTTCTATCTTTGCTTCGTATTATCAATAAAAGAAAGTTAATTAATTTGTAATGATGCATTAAAAGAAATAACATAAACAGTACATGTTCTTATCAAATATATCATTTCTTTCCATATTCACATGCTATTGATTTTGTTCAACTTAATTAGGTTTCAATTTGTCAACATCATGCATTACAATTTGTTTGTTATAAGTTTCTGATTTATACGTATTAACACCATATAATGTAAGCAATGGAAGATAAAATTTGTCCATACCAATTTATTTATTTCCATAAACAAAAAGGCCTAAATTTACAGCTATTTCTTTCACCTTATTAAATAATTTTCCTTGTAAAGAATAATTAAGTTTAGAACATAAAAAACTTCAAAAAATCATTAATTAGAGGCAAAAGTGGTATAACAGTACAAAAAATTCATTATGCCCTCAATATTTGAATGTGAGCCCTCAGAATAGCGCTATCCTTTATAATTTTATACCATTTTCTTTTAGCAAGTCCGTTATTGGATAAAGTGACGCATAAAGTCCCCGCGTGCCCTTCTCGGCCACCCCTCTCTCCTCTTCCCTTCATCCCCGCCTGCCTTGTTCCAGCTCCCAAGGCCGCAAACCCCGCTCCAAACTCCACCGCCCTTTTCTTCTTCCTTTCTCCTTTTCCCTATCTTTTACTTTGCTTTCTCGAGCTTTCCAAAACCAGGAGAGAGACAACTTCGGAGTTCGGCTGAAAAATAAATTATGAAGTTTTTAATTTAGCCTCTGACAAAAGCATATTATCAAACATGAATTTTTAGTTTTTTTTACAGATTATACATTTATACTTGTGTTTTTTAATTTTCTTATAGACAGGTCTTGTGTCCAAACGTGTTTTAGTTCTCTGTACTAGATATGTCTTTAGACATGCCGTGTTGTGTCGAGCTAAAATTCACTAAAATAACACAACCCTTGATACAACACAGCACTGAAACGTCTTGACACAATACTTCTAACACCAGGTGTCGTGTTCCACCGTGTTCGAGCTCGAGCCCATTCATGCATTCAGTGCCATGTTCACATGTTACGTACTTCACTATACCTACAAGATCATCCTCTGAAATATCAAATAAATTTATAAATACTTGGTCGCATGGAATTTCAGGGAAAATGCTACTCCGCTAGCTTAACTGTATGTCATATGTTATACCCGTTCAACTGAACAGGATGGAGCCATTTTATAACTAAATCTTTACGGAATATGACGTTCTTCAGATGCTTATAAAAATGATGCTCGCGAGTCACGACCTCCTGTCTCAATAATTTAACTTTTAAATAACAAGTAGAGATTAATTAGTTAATTGCACTGCGTTTGTATTAACTCTAACAAAGCACTTCGTATTTGCCATGATACTCCATGATCCTGCTTGCAAATAACACAACTTTGCAAACTGTCACTGTAATTGGAAAACCACATGTACAGTTCAGATACCTTTAAACAGAAATATGGTACAAAATACCCAAGTATTTCAAACACAATTTCTTCACAAGATCACCTGGTGCTAGACAAGCTAGAAATTCAGACGAAGAAGGACATATTGATACTAATATACTATTGTAAAATTATCGAAAAATCATGCAGTGGACATTGATGTTGAGAGGACAACAAAAGACAGATGGTGAAGCGCATCCTGGATCTTGCCAAGGGCATTGGTTTGGTCTGATCTCAGCTGATTCGAAATTTCATTTGCCTTGGTCTGTACTGCCTTCTGCTCGGGGTGCTGATTTGCTATATATGCCTCTATTATGTCAGAGATGCCTGAAAGGACACATTTTTAATAACAAAGAAAAGATATTAGATTGACATTTTGAATTTATAAAATGAATAAAAATTAAGAGATGGAGCCAGTACCAGTGACGAAGCTGGCAGAAACCTTCAAAACATCAGAAGACATCAACTGGGCCTTTGATCTAATTATCTTAGCTTTTGACACCAAATCCTCTGGCCATTCAATCTTGATATCTTCTTCATCTGCTTCTTCAACCTTTGCTTTGTTTCCACTTTTTGATATAACTGACTTGCCCAACAATAGGAGTTGAGACACAGCAAGACAGCATAGTTCTGACAGCCGCTGCATGAGGACGAATTATATTAAAATGGTTAATTAATTTGAACTGCACAATTGAAACAAATCATCCACCACATACATGAACTCCCTCTGAGTGGATATTCTCTAGCTTATTAGTAGTTTTTTGAATAATTTCCTTTGCAGCAAGCCCACCTAGGCCTGACGTGAACCTACATAAAAACCAGGCTTTCACAAGTTAATTTGAAGGAAATCAAATGATTTGCACTTATATGAAGTGGAAATAGAGTACTAATCACCAACCCTGCAGCCATACTAGCAGCCTTGGTCACACTAGACTCACATAGTTTCCTAATCTCAATATCACCAATACTGTCAACAGCTTCAACCTCCTTCCCTCTACCAGTAGAGTCTTGTCCATTTCCCTCTATTTGCATCTCCAGATTGAACAACTCCTGAATTTCTTTTAGTTTTGCCTCGTAAAATAGTTTCTGCTCAGATAATAATTTGCCCTTCCTCCTGTTAAACAATACTGCATAGTGACTTGACAACGCTTCCAGTTCCTAGCATCACAAAATGGAAAAAAAATGTAAGCATTTGACAAGGTTGATTATAAAAAAATGGCCGGTACCTTCTTTTTTAAATGTTTAAAAATATTTGATGCAGCAAGGTCCCCTGATTAATAAAGGCAACTGACAACTTTGTGAAGAAGCTACTCTCTTCAAGTGAAAGAGGACACAGAAAGGTTGCGCATAACTTTCTTAGTTGTACAGTTTAGCATAAAAGAAATAAGGTGGGGGAGGGGGGGGGGGACCTCAAGCTGATCAGGGCCACCATATATGTAGAAGCATCGGTCAAAAGTAACATCCTCCTCAAGTTGCTCTTCATCAATATGTGGATGATCAACCTCTCCTTCAGAGTTGTTCTCCACTTGAAGACCAGTTTCTTCAATAAGCAAATCCATTGTTTCTTTTCCAACCCGTTCCAACACTTCCATTCCCTTTGCTGTCAATGACTTCCCTGTCTGAAAACAAAATTTCAAATTCAAATTTGACCTCAAGTGACTGAGAAATTGAAAAGCATTATTTAATTAAGCAAACAGCACCTCTATGAGAGATGGTGCAAGTGAAGATGCGTTCACTGGGAGGCCTCCTTGTTGAATGTTTCCAGAAAGGCTCGAAGCTGAATCCTCTAATCTAATTGTTTAGAGAAAAAAATAAGTGAACAATTTCAATGTCTTACACACATAGACAAAATAAAAAAGGTAGAACTAAGATATTAAATCAGAATAAAACAACGTGATAAAAAACATGGTTAACAAGAGTACTTTTGGACAAGGAGGGTACTGCCCTTCCAGGCATTGCCTAGTGCAGTCCATGTTCCAGAGGCCAAGCTCTCCACTGATGTATCAATTACTTTTAGGCCCTGCAGTTTGCATTTTTAATTAAATGAAGTGCATTTTCAATTAAAAGCAAGAAGAGCATCAATCAAAAATTGGATTCTATTATGTATACCTGATGCAGAGACATCGATTGTGTCTTGGAATTGAACAAGTTGAAAATCATAATTAAGAAAGATAAACATACCTGGCCAAGGATGGAATCCTGGCTAGCATTTTCCAGTTTGTCAAGAGCAGCCTTGCGAAGCCTATCCTTCTCTTCATCCGTTTCATCCTCTTCCTTGTCTTTCTCTTTCTCTTTCTCTTTCTCTTTCTCTTTCTCTTTCTCTGCTTCTGTAGTTTCTGTCTGGATCTCAGTTATTGCACTCTTGGCAACTGCTACAGCCTGCTCCAAATCAATTGTCCCTTGTTAATTAATTAACCACATTAAATAAGTTGCACCAAAAACTGAAGGCCAATAACTTGTTCTACTGATCAACCCAGATAACCAAAGACGAGGAAAATAATTATCAATGTACGTTTCAAATAAAACAGAAAGGTAACAGAGGGGTTTACATTGCGTGAGATCTCTTCGGCAGCCTTGTGGAGATCAGAGAAGATGGAGAAACCCCACCCTCCCCATCCTCCTCCTCCTCCTGCCTCACTCTTCGCCGGAGGCTGAGGTGTCGCTTTGTCATCCACCTCTGGGCTGCCATCAGCGGCATTTGAAAGATCCGGATTCGCTTTCTTCCCATCTCCTTCCTCCATTTTATGGTTTACTAGATCGGTCTACTTCAATCTAAATCGAGTCAAGTGCTCCGGCAATCCTCGCCTGAGAAGTTTCAGATCTTCCCTTGAAAGTTAAATTTTCACTCTAACCTAACATCCTTCCTTCACCCCGTCGCAACAACTGGCCCAATTTCTTTACTTTAAGGCTTTAACTTGTAGGCTTCGTTAGTACTTTGAAGCCCATGTTTAGGCCCAATAAACTCTAGCCCATTTGAACTTGTCTGATATCCCCGAGCCTATAATCTATCTAGTTAGCCCGAAAGCTGAGCTGAGTCCCCTTGCTCCCTTCTTCTCTTGCTCAATATTGGGAGGGAGATTGGGTTTATGGTTTTAGTTATCAGCAATGGAGGAGCAGCAATTGCAAACATCAATAGCAATAGAAATGGAAGAGAAGGAAGCCAGCGGGGACGAGAGCGTTGCGTTAACAGAAGAATCACCATTTAGGTTTGATGCGGCACCTCTTCGTCTGTACCATTTCGCACATCAGTTCCGTAGCAGTGGGGCCAACAACAACAACAATTTTCTCAAAGGAGTGAAGTGGTCGCCTGATGGATCTTGCTTCCTCACCTGCTCCGATGATAACTCTCTCCGCCTCTTCTACCTGTTCGTATCTTTTCCTCTCTCTTTTCTTGCGCTTTTCTTGTGCTTCTGCCCTATAGCTTCTCTTGCAAGAACTAAGATAGAATATAGATATTCTAAAATGTTCATGAAATTAATGGCATATTTGTTATAGACTGGCATTTTTGCCCCAACTTTAATTGTTCCCAAGACAAACTGAATTCTAGTTAAGCCTTGTGGACACACACACACAATATGTTAGAGATATTTGACTGACTAATACTGAAAGCAAAGCGATGAAATTTACAAGTTCGTGCTCCTGAATATCCAAGGGGCAATATAGTCATTGTTTATAAGATAACTCAGCTTTGGCAGTTGAGTCACAACTGGATTAATGCCAATATAGGGTATACCATGCAAAGAAAGCACTTGCGTTCTTCATTTTGATCCTTCTTAATTAAACTTGCTAAATGTTGACCTCTCTGCTCTGTACCCTCTACTAAGGCTAGACCTGAAAATGCTTGTACCACTGAGCACACTTCAGCAGCTTCCTCCGATTCCTATGGTGCTGGACTTGTAGTAAATGAAGGTGAATCTGTTTATGACTACTGTTGGTACCCCTACATGTCGGCATCAGGTATGATCTTATCCAAATAATTCACTTCTTGATTTTGTTCAAGTGTTCTACTACTTGAGAAGCATAATATGTTATTAAAATAATATGCAGACCCGACAGGTTGCGTCTTTGCAAGTACTAGCCGAGATCATCCTATTCATCTTTGGGATTGCATTACTGGTCAGGTTGGTCTACTGCTCTTATCTTCAACCTCTGTTGAATGACTATCATATGTGTCAGACTGTCTGTTTTCTTTCTTAACGAAGTATGATGATGCAGCTTAGGTGTACCTACAGGGCGTATGATGCCGTGGACGAGATCACTGCTGCACTTTCTGTTTCATTCAACTCTTCTGCAACTAAGTACTACTCACCTTTCTTCCTCTTTCTCCTCGATTATTACATTTGCCGTTTCATTGGTTTGATACCAAGTACATGTCTTTCTTGCTTGCTAGACTTTTTGCTGGATACAACAAAGTGATAAGAGTATTTGATGTGCATCGTCCTGGTAGAGAATATGCAGAGTATTCTTTGAGTAAAGGCGAAGATGGTGCATCAGCAGGTCTGTACATTGTATGCTGTTGTGATAGCAGTTAACTTTTGAATTAGGAAACAATTATCAGAAAACTGTTTGTACCTGACAGGTTTGGTGTCATCAATCTGCTTTGCTCCTGCTCAGGCTCAGAGCAGTATGTTTGCACTGGGTTCATACAACCAGACAACTACTGTCTATGAAGAGAACTCCATGGAGCCTTTATATATACTACATGGCCAACAAGGTGGAGTTACCCAGGTTTGGTACTTTGATGCTTATAAGTAATAATGTGATCTGGCCTCATTAATTATTTTGTTAGTTCCCTTGATATAAAATCAGAACTGACTTGCTAATGTTTTGAATTGTCAGATTCTTTTCTCTAAAGATGGGAACTATTTATATACTGGAGGAAGAAAGGTACTTTGTAATTCTTTTTTGCTCCATGTTAATTCTGTGTTTGCAATAATTTAAGGCAATTCAACCTTTAGAACCTGATAATGACATGACATTTCTTTTTCTCCCTAGGATCCATATATACTTTGTTGGGATATTCGAAACACAGGGACAATTCTCTATAAGTAAGTCTAATTCCTTCCAATTTTTCTATTGTTTATGCCACATTGATTGGTGAATATGAAACTTAACCTTGTAAATATGTACGAGTAGGTTGTACAGATCGTCAGAAAATACAAATCAGAGAATATCGTTTGATATTGAGCCTTCTGGGAGATACCTAGGCACTGGTGGTCAGGTACAAGTATTACCTTTTTGTTGCTGAAACTTTTTCCTATTTTGTTTCAATTTTGTTTTGAGTCTTAAGCTTGGTAATGCACAACAACAGGATGGTCTTGTCCACATATATGATCTTCTAACTGGTCAGTGGGTCTCTGGCGTTCAAGCTGCAGCTGGTAATTTTTTAGGTTTTTGGAAAACTTTTTCGCCAATATGTTACCAGAATTTGCAAATTAACACCCAGCATTTGTCATATTTGATCGTAGCACCGTTCATCTTTGAATTGTTGCATAACCCCAATCAGTGAAACAACTGTTTAGTAGAAAAAAGTGACTAATTGTTCGTACCATCTGGCAGTGACTCAACTTGTTCATGCAAATTCATGAAATTTGGAAACTGACATTTAAATTCGCTCTGCTTGGTTTTTAGTTTAATTTGGCCTTGGAAAGAAATTGGTTAGGATGGTATGGTGAATCATTGCATATTTAACTGATTATTCTTATATGATATGTCTAGGCCAACAATTCCATGCTCATTGCAAGTATTTCAAAAATATTACGATTATCAGTGGCAATTATTCTAACATTAGATGATTAGATACTGTTATTTTTTTATGTTGACTTTTATGAATTTGGAGGTACTATGGGACCACTGCTTTTCGCAAAAACAAATATTATTATAAGACACCTTTAATTTTTGTCTCCCCCCCTCTCTGTCTTTTTCAGATACAGTCAATGGGTTGTCCTTCCACCCGTATCTGCCACTGGCAGCATCATCATCTGGGCACAGAAGGTTTGGCATGACAGATGATGATGATGACTCTGAGGCTTTCAGTTTAGCTGGTAAGAATATTTTCCTTCTCTTGAATTATATCAACTGCAACCTATGTTTTATTCTCATCGAGTATTACTTTGCAATTTCTGAAAAAAAAGGAAAATATAAGTGACATTCCCCCTCCCCCCACAAAAGAAAAAAAGAAATCATTAGTTTCTGCAAACCATTCATGGTTTGTGGCTAACACAAAAAGTACCATTGTATCAAACTAACTAACCAGTAGGGGGGAAAAATGTAGCAAATTACCACTTTTGGCCAGAGTTCACTGAACTCAACGTGCTTTTAAATGTTTAGACTTTGTCAAGTTCTTCAAATTCCTTCCTTTTTTCTTGTTCTTCGATCATTTCTGTAAAACCCTAACCTTGATGAGAATAAACCTGTTTAAATTATTTTCTACAAAGATAATTGAACAGGCAAAATTGTCCAGGGAAGAGCTTTTTAGAAGAAAAAAAAATCATCTGATTCATACTTGTCCATTCTAAAATGGGTTTCTTTTGCAAGTACCAAAACCATGCTTCTTCTGCCAAAGAATATTAATTCTGATTTTGTTCTTTTATGTATTTATTTATTTTTGAAAAAAAGATCTAATGTTAGTGTGCATAATGTTAGGTGATGAAAATTGTTGCTCTGTCTGGAGGTTTTCTTCCACCCAAGAAGTGTTGGAATAATGGCTTCATATAAGAATTAACATTTGGTTTTTATTCTACTTTTAATTATTGGCAGCATTAGTGAATTACCTCCAAAAAGCCTTTTGAGTGCACTTCAGGAATTAAATTTAAGTTCTTTTCTCCTAATCATATTCAAATCTAATGCTATTGAAATCTGCCTTTTGCTTTTATAGAATTTAGGTGATTTTTTTTCAGATATGGCAATGTTAAAGCTCTTGCTTAGAGTTAGGATTGGTAGATATTTCTTGCCCAAAAGTGTGTGCATGATATTCCTGCTACTAACAACTACAAGTATGTGGGTTTATGCATTATTTTCGCTCCTGGCGTGGGGTTTTGGTTTCTAAGCTCGTGCATACTTTATACCGACTGGCAACATTGAAACTCTGGAAACAGATCACAGATGCACACAAACGAAGACAGAAGGATAATTAATTAAAAAATTAACAAATTAATTCTAACGTATATCCAACTCTTATATTATATATATTTTTGAAAAAAATTATAGATGTGGTTTTAATTATTTAGATAACGTTCATCAAATTTGGCTCGCTATGGAAAGACATTTAGTCTTTCTTCAAATAATTTAAAATTGATGATTTTATGATTAATAACTACTTGAATTTTAAATCAACTCAATTTAATACATGTCGTATTTAAATAATAAAGAAAGTATTTACAATTTTATTAATTTAAAGAGTGAGGCTATGGTAATATGATCAATAAAATACCACAGCACTACAGGGCATTTTCAGGATATACAATGAAAAATTAAAGTATAATTTAGCAGTAAATTTAGCATGAAAATGAAAAGGGAAAGGCAAAGACTTGTATTGAATTGTAGCAGGGTATACACGGAATTTCAACTCAAATAGGTTTTGTAGAAACTAGGCAAAAAATTGCAGTTTTTTGTGAATATTCTTATCTCGTACAAAATTTGGGCTGACATCATCTATGATCTAGAATCTTGGAGTTCCTAAAATGCCAAGCAGGTTATCTTATAATACAGAGAATTAAACAATGCACTATACTTGTACAATCTTTAGTTCTTAGCCAGTGAGGCAAATAGCCTAATTATTGAGAATGGGGCGGTAGCGCAGTTGGCTAGGAAAAGTCCTAGGACCGTTAGATACCTAAAGGTCGAGAGTTCGAACCCCTCTCACGACTCTCCAGCCTCTGTGAAGCTTTTGATCTTACAGTGAGGTCATTTGTCAATTTGGCTATCCTCCCTAGTTATCCTTTTCCTTTTCATTGCTTTACCTTTCGAGGTCTTTCACTGAAGTATCAATGTCAATGACCTGTACTTGTTTTTCTCTGGTCACCCTCAGGTTCTGAAAGGCAATCCTGCACTGTCTCATCACAGAGCCCAAGGACTTGCTCTAAGTTTCCTTCACTACAATCAAAATCAACAAAGAAATTGTGGATCTCTTGTTCAGCCGCAAAACCAGCCTCTTTCATCTCTTCAAACAAGATTCTTGCCTCAGGAACTCTCTTCCTTTTTAGGAGGCCCATAATCAGCACATTGTAACCGCTCTCACTGAGCTTGAATCCTTTGTTTGTCATCTCAGCATGAAGATACCATGCCTCCTTCATGTTCCTTGACTTACAATGACCCTTGATCAATATTTCATAGGTATTCTCATCGGGTGCCACTCCTTCAGAGCACATCCCCCTGTAGATATCAGTTGCCTCCTTCATATTCTTTTGGATGCAATACTGCTTCATGAGAGAGTTGTAGGTCGTGGAGATTGGTTTTACGTGCTTATCTACCATCCATTCCAGGAGCCGCCTCCCATCTTCTACCATACCCAACAAGCAAAAGCCATTCATCAGGACATTAAATGTAACTATAGTAGGTTGAATTCCTTTCTCAAGCATTTCCTGCAGTAAACCATGGGCCTTTTCAATTTCTCCAAATTTACAATAAGTATCTATTACAGTAGTATAAGTGTAGACATCAGGTTTTATCCCTGCCATCTCCATGTCCCCCATTGTTTTCATCGCTTGTTCTAGGTTGCCAGATTTACAAAATCCATTGATCAATGAGTTATAGGTGCACAGGTTTAATGCAAGTCCCTTTCTGCACATCTCATGCAAAAGCTCATTTGCCGTGTCCAGCTCACCTTGCTTACACAGCCCATCAGACAGAGCAGTGTATGTCACCACATTGGGCTGCACACCCATTTCAAGCATTTTATTGTGCATATTAAAGGCTTCTTGTAGCCTTCCTTGTTTGCAATAGCCATCAATAAGACATGTATGAGTAACCTCATCGGCAATCAGCCCCTTCCTATGCATTTCTTCAAGGAGATGAAGTGCATCATCCATCTTCCCTTGCAGACAAAACCCACGGATCAATGTGGTAAAGGTGACTGCATCAGGCTCTAGCCTTTTCTTTTTCATATCATCGAGCATGTTATAGGCTGAATATAGGTCACCAATTTCACAAAATCCCTGAATTAAAGTGGTGTATACTATTACATCTGGAGTGATGCCCCAGTTTATCATACCCATGAGAACCTTCCTGGCATCAATCAATCTTCCATTCTTGCAAAGGAGGTTCACGAAACTGGTATACGTGAAGGTGTTGGGCTTTAAGCTCTTGTTAGACATTTCATCGAACAACTCATGGGCACTGCTCAGCTCACCAAGTGAGCAGTATCCATCAATGAGAGTGCTATAAGTAATGACATCTGGGAAAACCCCACCCTTTTTCTCCATATCAACAAGCACTGTACGTGCATCAGCGACCTTCCCCGACCGGCATAGCCCGTGGATTAGAATGTTATATGATTTGGTGTTCCATCGGAGGTCACTTGCTTCAGGGAGCTCCTTGAATAAACACAGCATTTTATCAATGGGAAGGCGGCAGAGAAGTGCATTGCAAGCATCGTTGGAGATGAGGATGTTATATTTAAGCAGCTGGTGAAAGAGCGCTTCCGCATGGTCAAGGTTTCCAGTGTCAACAAGAGCATGGAACAGGAGGTCAAACAACGAGGGATGGGAACACCAATTCTTGTACGTGTAAATAACGAGGTGGATGAAATGTGGGGGAGGAGGAAGGAGGTGGAGGCCCTGACGTAAGAGGCGCCGGGCCTCAGGAAGCTCGTGGTTAGTGAATGCGATACAGGCGGAGATGGCGATGGCTTCAGCTAGGGAGCGGTGGTAGTGGTGGTTGCGGCGGGGGCGTTTGAGAGAGCGAAACCAGTTGAGGAGGGGGAGCACAAGAGGGAGGTGGGACCGCAGGGAGGGGAGGACCCACAGGAGGTGGTCGGCGCGGATTGTGGGGGCGAAAGGGGAGAGCACACAGCCAAAGGAGGTTGGGTCGCTTGATGGATAGTGCTGATGCTGCCGGAGGGCGGAGGTGAGGTCTTGGACGAACTCAGCGTCGCGCACGGAGGTGATCTTCTTCGGAGAGTAGTCAGGGAATGGTCTGATTGCGCCGCTTCTGATTTTGTCTCCAGACGGGGAATATGAAGAGAACAAAACGAAAAGAGGGCGGGAGGGGTAGGAGCGGATCTTCTTCGCCGCGCTCACAATCACAAATAGCATCGCACCATTGCGAATTTGCGATGGCGTTCTTAGTACGAGTCGCCGTAGTCGTAGTGGCTCTTTCAGCTGAATCAGGGATCAGTGATGGCAGCTAAGCGGGTCGCGCCGGTCTACACTGAACCGCGATCACAGGCCGCATCTATAATTCTATATTCGTTTTTATATTTTAATGGGCTGGGAACTGGATTCTTTAATAATGAATATTTTGACAATTCTAATCATATATTTTTAAGTTAATTTTAAAAAAAAATTGAAAGATAAAAAATATATTGACATGTTAATGGACTCAAGAATGATTATGTATTCAATTATATACAATTTGTGACATTTAATATTAGTGATATTTAAACAAGAGGAGGGATCAAATTACACCTTTTTTTTTGACACACTTTGACACCTATCATTTTCAAAGTCTAAATAGTCGATCCAAACAGTTCAACATGATGGATATATTAAAATGTGATTGGAGATCAAATTTTACATTTTTTTTGAATTTTTTTACTATTTATCAAGATAGTTACAAAATCGTTGTTTTCATACCATTGAAAAACAACGATTTTGTAACAATCTTGATAAATAGTAAAAAAATTCAAAAAAATGTAAAATTTGATCTCCAAGCACATTTTAATATGGTGATCATGGTGAACGGTTCGGATCGACTGTTTGGATTTTGAAATCGCAAAATTGACTTATAAAAAAAACAGTGTCAAGATGTGTCAAAAAATAGGGTGTAATTGGATCCCTCGTCTTTAAACAATTATGTATCATATTGTATACAATTAATATGTCCCCCCATCTTTTTCAAATACAAACAGATGCGAATAGAAATATTTAATTAAGCGGATAGAATATAAATCAGATGATACACAAATATAAATGTTGACTCTATCTCTCGCTCCATTGCTGCCAGTTCATCCACAAATCCACGTCTTGCTGAATAGCTCTCAAAACCCGGAGGGAATCCCAAATCAGCTGGATATGGATAAGTACAGTTAACTTCAGAATTTGAATCGCATTGATCCAGATCCGTAGGATCCACTACTGGATGAAGGCGCAGGTCATTGAAATCCAGTTCATATGAGACATTCTCGAACTCCATCTCAATGGGTTCCGCTTCCTGTTCCTCTGGTTCATCTTCTACTTCTATTGGTTCCTCTTCCATCGGATCACCTTCTACTTCTATCGGGTCCCACTCCTCTGTAGGTTCTAACTCCATGCCCCCATTAGTTTCCTGGTTGGTTTCGGTTTCTAAAATAATTAGGTTGTGTGTAGGCCTGCTAAATGGACAGGACGGCCCATGGACAAACGGGCCAAGTAGTTAATTTTTGAATATTGGACGAGCTGTGGTCCGATCAGAGCCCATAATTCGGTTCAATATCAAATTATATTTTTCAATTGAACTGGATTTGGACGATTACCGAACAGCCCGTTGAGCAGCTCATTCTTGTCCGTTGAGTTGTTCATTGAGTTGTCCATGGACAAATCCGTTTGACCAAATTGAAAGTGTCATTCAATTCAATTCATGAAATTCTTGCTGGTAAGAATTCTAATCAAAACCTTTTATATTATTAAATTCCCATTTGAAGCAGCTTTCAATTTCTTCCTTATTTTTCCAAGTGCCAAAATTGATTATT
The DNA here is from genome assembly GCA_025461125.1 of Carex kokanica. Classification (NCBI taxonomy): domain Eukaryota; kingdom Viridiplantae; phylum Streptophyta; class Magnoliopsida; order Poales; family Cyperaceae; genus Carex; species Carex kokanica. Next base: position 2,785,053 of record JAJGRX010000163.1, on the reverse strand, counting down.
TCAAGTCAATACTTGATTGAAAATAAAAATTATACCCAAACGCAGAAGTTCGATTTTTGTTGATTTTCTGTTTATTTCTCCAAGTGCTAAATGTTTTAATAGATTAGAAATAACTTGGCCGTCTTTAATACAGTGGTACCAAGTGATTGGTGCCTGTTTAAGGACCTCTTGACTAAAATTGTAAATGGTATTGATTTAGAGATGGATCCAAAGTTCCTACGCAACCAGAGGTACGCTAGGAAGCACAACAAGAGGCCTGGAGCTGTTGAAGCCGAAGAGTAAAGAGACAGTTTTGGTGTCTTTTTCAAAATTGTGCGTGTTTAATTTTTATTTATTACAAGTTTAATTAGGCTATCCTCATGAAGTATAACGAACCTTGTTACATTTTGAAACTCCCAAGTGCCAGAATTCAATTTTGTTTGATTGTCGGTTTAATTTTGAAGCCTAATTTTGTTTAATTTTGAAGCTTGTTTACTTTTGTTTGATTATCGGTTTACCTTGTAAGTAATGATCATGGACAATTGCTGGACAAAATTGGACGAACTGATCATGAACAAAAACTCTTCATATTTGGGCCGGTCATGGACTGAACACTTCATATTTAAATTTTGAACCGAAGCCCGCTCATTAGCAGCCCTAGTTGTGTGGTACATCACCAGTTCAGATTTTGTTTTGGGTTGGAATTGAGAGGGGGCTTGAGTTGTAAGGGGTGTTAATGGCATGATTTTATTATATGTATCGTATTCGAAAATACAAGGACATATGGGTAAGAATTTTTGTTCATTAGCTCATCGGGTATGGCGGTATGTAACTTAATGGGTAATGATACGAATAAATATTATTTCATATTCGTTATCATATAAGATAATTATAAAATAAATTAATATATAGAAATTTATATTTATACAAGACGAGACATGATATGATACAATTTTATTTATGATTCAAATATGTACGATACGGCTCTAAATTTGTTTTTTCCATCTATTTTTTCATTTATTTCTTTTTTCATCTCTCTTGCTTTAAAAATATTTTATTGGAAGAACAAATAGAGGTGTCAATAGCACCATTTTATCCGTTTATCCAACCCGTATCGTATTCGATAAGATGGATATCGGTATAGTTTTTTTATCATTAGCTTACTGGGTATATGTATAGATAAAAAAAAAATTTCGTTAGTTTAGGCCCTGTTCGGCAGCAGATTAAATTTTACTGTTCACGTGGGAAAAAAAAATTTACTCAGAGTAAATTTTTTTTTTCCCACGTAAATAGTAAAATTCAGTTCAAAAAATTTGATTTCCCGTACCTATTCCCGAGCCCACTATATAGCCGAACAGGACCTTAATAAGTATGAGTATCCACCCGTGTGTTACTTGTTGATGTTCCTACATAAAAGACATCCGTGCCCCCGTTCCCCTTGTGCGCACATTATCGGGCTGTTTTAGTTGCCGATCTAAATTGTTTGGGATATTTTGATTTTAATCGAATCCAAATAAAACATTTATTTGGGATAAAACGTTCGATTGTTAAAATTATTTAGTTGAGTTTGATATAAATTATGGTATTTTACTTCTAATTTTACGATTCTAGTTTGACCACTAAAAGATGAAAAATGTAATGTAATACTAGACACATTATTACAAATTATCAACTTAGTATTGACATTATTAGTTGCGAATTGAAAAATAAGTGCTCTTGGGGCTCCGAAATTTTTATTAACAGAAATTAAGAAATTTAAATATCGACATTGAAGAACGCTTTAGATTTTTTTCCAAAAGTAGGAATTCCGTTGTTTTCCGTAACATCCAGAGGCCGTTATCGTCCATAACGGCCCGATTAGCGATTTCATTAATCACCGCAACATCCAAACTAATCTGGCGGAAAAAAAAAGAAGGCCGTTATTGTCCATAACGGCCAGGAAAAAAAAATGCGGGCCGTTATGGACGATAACGGCTTGGGAAAATTGCGTAAAAAAATTGAAAAGGCCGGGCCGTTATAGACCATAACGGCCAGAGGAAAAATCGGAAAAAATCAAAAATCCTGGCCGTTATGGACCAGAACGGGCTGTCGGCAGCACAGTGCAATCTTGGGACGTTATTCTCCATAACGGCCAGGGTCCATCCGGAAGAAAAGTTCAAATATGGACGTTATGCTCCATAACGGCCAGGGTCCAGCCGGAAGAAAAGTTTAAATCTGGACGTTATTCTCCGTAACGTCTAGATCACTATAAATAACTCAAACGGTATGTTAAAAAATCGTAAATCTCTTAAAATACTTTCCAAAAATAGCATCCTCTCATATATTTCTGTCTCTGCAGAAAAATTTTTTTTTTGCTCATTGCTTCCCTTAAAAATAAGAAATCATCTATACATACATGCACAAGAAGAGAGGAGTACGTACAACAAGAGACGACGAGTACATCTTATCCATACATTGGTTGACAAAAGACTCTATATAGAAGGTAAAATTTTAAATTATATGTCATGTATTTAGATTCGTAATTTATATTGAATGAATTTAATTATGCATGGTAGTAATTGATAAAAAAAATAGTAATGTTAATATCAAATAAATTGCAATATAAATAAATAAATAAGTTATTGTATGCTTAATTAATTTACTGATTAGAAAAACTATTATACAAATTTACTAGTTTTAATTCTTAGTAACTATTGAGTAGAGTAATTAATTAATATTTATTGTGCATTCGTGTAATAATAAATTATATGTAATTTATTCGTTATTGTACAGACTAGTTCATCAAAACAGTTAATCATGCTCATGTTGAGGGTTCTTAATTTACTGATTGGAAAATTTTTTATAAAAATTTACTAGTTTTAATTCTTCGTAACCATTGTGTAGGGTAATTAATTAATATTTATTGTTCATTCGTGTAATAATAAATTATATGTAATTTATTCGTTATTGTACAGACTAATTCATCAAAACAGTTAATCATGCTCATGTTGAGGGTACTGAATTTACTGATTGGAAAAAATATTATAAACATTTACTAGTTTTAATTCTTCGTAACTATTGTGTAGGGTAATTAATTAATATTTATTGTTCATTCGTGTAATAATAAATTATATGTAATTTATTCGTTATTGTACAGACTAATTCATCAAAACAGTTAATCATGCTCATGTTGAGGGTTCTTAATTTACTGATTGGAAAATTTTTTATAAAAATTTACTAGTTTTAATTCTTAGTAACTATTGTGTAGGGTAATTAATTAATATTTATTGTTCATTCGTGTAATAATAAATTATATGTAATTTATTCGTTATTGTACAGACTAATTCATCAAAACAGTTAATCATGCTCATGTTGAGGGTTCATTTCGGTGGTGAAATACGGCAAGGTCGTAAAGGAGCGGAGTATAGCATTCGTCCGAGATTCTCATTGATGGCAACTAGTGAACAAGGTTGGATCCATGTGAAAGGTGAAATTTATCGCCAGCTTGGATATTCTGAGAGTGAGTACAACCTAAAAGTACTTGCACGGGTTAATGTTGGTACAACAACCCGACGTTTTTACGAGATAATAGAAATCGTGTGCGATCAAACTTGGAGAGGTATTTATGACCAAAGTATGCTTGCCAGAACCCAGTATTGTTATATCGATTTATACATTGAGTTGGTTCCAATTGTCGGTTCAATGCAATCGCAATTATTCGTTGATAGTGTGGTACCGGAGACACAACCAGAACATGTACATACCCAATACAATGTTTCACAAGCTGGTCCAAGTGCCTTCCAACCCTATCAGACACAAGAAACACCGAGGCGAGACCTTTATCTGAGTCCTTATCCCGATGTAAACGATTTGTCACCGCCTGTTCAGGCAGATATGGGTTGGGCAGAGTACAATAATCAGGGCAGTCCTTGGGTTGATCCGCCGATGGCAGGTGATCCTCGTAATGATGCTGATGACGCGCCGCAGACTGATGACGAAGATGACGCTGACTCATGTGAGGATGATGCCGATTGGGATACGGGAGCTGATGACGAAGGGGATGTCCCGCCTGAAACCCCTCCACAATCGCAAACACAACGTGTTCATGGTTCACGTTTTCCCATATCTGATCGCGGTAGGAGTCACCCAGTGGGAAGTTTCAATGACACCTCGGGATTCCAGGAAGCAGATGTCTCCTACTTCGGTAGGACCCAGCATATCCATGATCCACTTGGTGTAGGCAAGGAGTACTCTTCGAAAGATGCTCTACGATTGGCCATAAATGGCTATCACGTTAAAGAAAATATTGAAATAAAAACTACTAGTAGCAACAAAACCCAATTGATAGTTGACTGCAAGGACAGCAGGTGTAACTGGCGTTTGTATGCCAAATCAGGGTTATTTTCATCTACGTGGGAAATTAAAACAATTCGAGCACCACATACCTGCAATGCCGATGCTTCACGTACCGATCATGCACAATTAACTGCAGAAATAATTGCCGATTGTATAAGACAAGATGTTAGGGAAGATGTGGCATTAACCATCAATCGCGTTAAAGGGCTAGTCCGTAAGGATTACGGGGGAGTTACTCTCAAATATAACAAGCTGTGGCGTGGCCGAGAGCTGGCAATCGCACAATTATTCGGTAGTTGGGAAGGCTCTTACAATCTTCTCACCCCATTGTTGGAAGCAATCAAAAAAGATAACCCAGGAACCAAGTATGGAGTTGCGCACGTACCCATGGAAAATCCGCGAAAAAGGCTGTTTAAGGCAGCTGTGTGGGCTTACGGTCCGTGCATTGCTGCAGTGCCTCATCTCAGGCCAATCATTAGTATTGATGCATGTTTCCTGTCTGGCCGGTACCAAGGCAGATTGCTGATGGCGTGCGGTTATGATGCTGAGAACCAGTTGCTTCCTCTGGCTTTCGCATTAGTCGAGGAAGAGAGATTCGAGACATGGGGATGGTTCATGAGGTGGTTGCGTTTGGAGGTAATTGGCAACAGGTTCATGTGTGTCGTTTCTGACCGGCACATGGGGATCAAGAAAGTATTCACCGATAGATACGGTGGTTGGTACGAGGAAGGCGGCGAGTGCGTTCACAGATTGTGTACACAACACATCGCCGAGAATTTGATGAAAAAGGTGCACAACAAAAAAATTTGTGAACTATTCAAAATACTTGCATGGAAAAAGAAGCCACGGAGATTCGAGGAGTTCTTCGAACTATTACGGAAGAAAAGTCCAGATGCAGTGGCATACTTAAATAATGTCGGTAAATACCAAGATTCAAATCATAATGAGGTCTCTAAACCATGGAAGGTGTATCAGACCATGGACGGTGGTGCCCGTTGGGGAATTATGACTACTAATGGGTCTGAATCGTTGAACGCCATGTTCAAAATAAGTCGAAGACTGCCAGTCGTTGCACTCGTGGAAGACACCTACTACAAGTGTCTCGCTTGGTTTAACGAAAGACGAGCAAAAGCAGTGGCTCGCATAGCTGATCAACAACTTTGGTCAGCGTGAGTTGAAGAACTATTGAGAAAACGAATTGGGAAATGCTTACCAATGAAATCAATGCCAGTTGGTGAGCACGGTGAACACGAGGTCAAGGTAAAAGATGAGAGAGTCGTATATAAAGAACGAGACGGAAATTTTAGTTACAGAAAGGAGACCTTCAAGTATAGGGTGGACATACGTGACGGAAACATAGTAGAATGTGTATGTCTGAAACCACAACTTACGGGTATACCGTGCGCTCACGTACTCGCCGTGTGTAGAGAACGGAAATACAACCACAATTTATTTGTGCATCATTTGTACTCCGCGAGCACACTTGCTGAAACTTGGAGAGGCCGATTCCACGGATATGCCAACCAATGTGATTGGCCAACCATGGGCTCTCAAACTATTGTCCCGGATAAAGACAGAATCAAGAAGGGTAGAAGAAGGCACAACCGTATTGTGATGACGATGGATGAAATGCAGGGAAGGAGATTAGGACACCAAGCTAGACGTTCTACGTCCGACAGGCGTACAGCAGGTTTGTTAATTTTATTTTCATTAGTGAATTTTGGTTTCATTCTCATTTGAAATATATGTATACAATATATAAATTTTGAATGTTGTTATGTTGGTTCAGAGGCTTCGTCAAGTAGGAAAACGGGACAACAAGCTAGACGATCTACGTCTGACATACATGCAGCAGGTTTGTTGAACTTTGAACATTAACAACTTTGTTATTGTTCTTAATCAAAATGGGTGTATTCTAATTCATGTTTTGACATATTTTTTTCAGGAACATCTTCTAGTTACAGTCGAAGATGAAACACTATTGCAGTCTCATATTTTCATAATTTATTTGGAATTGACAATTATTATCCATTTTGTAATTCACTTGGACTTATCAATTTTGTAACTTATTTAGATTATTTAGAATTTGATTTTTTATGTTGACCTCTTGAATGTCATCTTAGTACGTCAAAGTCGAGTGCATATTTTGATTCATGTTTTAATTCATTTTGTTAGACGAGAAGGATGGACAGTAACAATCGAAGCAGAGGGAAAGAGAAGTCAATAGCGAGAGGTGGTAGGTCGTCCGGTCGTGGCCCAGCGAGAGGAGGGTCAACTAGTGATCGAGGTAAATGTCCGTGGAAAAATTACAAGTGTGCAGGATGTCCAAGATGCTGGTTCATAAAACCGGGATTGTATGAAATTTCGGACGATGACTTTGTAGAAAACCCCTACGGCTATTCTTCGAAAAAGAAGAAGGTTGATCCAGAGCCTCCAGCATCGGACGATGAGTTCGTTCCGTGTACTTATACTGGTAGACCTACCACTTCATCTGATGTGATTCATCCAGAATCGGCAAATCCGATGATGATTTTGTCCCATGTACTTTCAAGGCTCGTTGTAAGAAGTAGTACTACTCATTACGAATTTCATCAACTATTCCATCAATTTCAATGCTTGTTGTAAGAATTTAATCAAGTACATCACATACAAATAACATAACACATACAAATAGCATAGTTCACACAATTACACAAAACATAACACATACAAACGTAGTTCATATCAATAAAAATAATATAGTTTATACATGGAACGGAATAATAAGTGAATAGCAACAACATACATGGAACAAAATACCTAATCAAAAGTGAACCTGTCCGGATGATGGCGCGCTCTAGCTGGGTATCTGCGTGCTGGCTCGTGTTGTTGTTGTTCTCCTCTCCTACGCCTGACGTAAACATTATTGTATGACGGGAAGCCAAACAAGCTCTCCACCGCTTGAGTACGTGGCGTAATGTCCTGACTAGGTCCTGCATCGTATTGTGTACCAGTAACAACTGGCGAGGGAAACCTGATATGATCCTCCGGACCCTACAGCAACCAACGAAGTATTTACCATGCATGTTCGATGATTATTTAAATAAATTTATAATTTTGAAATAATTACTTGGTAAACCTGACTAGGTCCTGCATAGCTCATGTATGGCTCCTCGTTGGCAGAGGCATGTTGGACTGGCGGGTTTCCTAACTCATCCCAAGTGACAAACTCATCCGGTCCCTATAATAAATATTTTACTATGGTAATAAACGTATCGAACTATTATTATAAATTTCTTACAACTCTGATAGAATTACCTGGTAGACTTGACTAGGCCCTGCGTCTGTTGCGTATTGCCCCTCTTGTGTAGGAAACTGATAGTTGTCAAGTAACTCTGATATGAATCCAGGTGTCTCATTCCAATTGAAATTATCTACTCCCTACAGCAATAATTTAGTTTTCAATAAATATAGTCGACAATTGGTTAAAAAATATCTACTCCGTTGAGAATAATTACCGGATCGACCTGGCTCGGCCCTGGGTTGTCCCGTGCAACATTGTCATATGTGGCCCCGACATGATCCTCCGATCCCTATAAAAAATATATCACTATTTTAATAAACATAATCGACGATTATTTAAGGTGTTGCAAAGTTTTATACACTTACCGGAGCGACCTGTGCGAGATACTCCATCAACCCGACCTCCGAGTTTATCCACTTTTCTCGATAGTGGGGATCATCATCTCGGGGTATGTCGGGGAACGGTTCTTGACCGGGTGGAATATCATCAACTGGAATGTCATCGATGTTGGTCGGAAGATCGGCAGCTCTTAACATGCTTTGGTATTTAGGCTCCATACCATGGTCTCTGAGAAGGCCACAACTCATTCTAAGCAAGGCCTTCCCCATCCATTTATTAGTCTTTGTTTTTGCCAGAGCTATACCGTACGATACTAACTTTAGCCCTCGTAGTGCCTGTACAATAAAAAAAGTTAGTAACCTACATGAAACAATAATATCATAAAATAAATATTTCTATCAATAAACTAAAACTTACATCACGTGTGGATTTCGGGGCACTTGGAATGTACCCTACTTCGCCATGCTCATCTCTGTATTCAGGAATTGGATTATCAAGACCTTGTATGCACCTTCTTTCCAATAAAACATTATGCATACCGTTATTCTGAAACCAACTGCGATACGGAAAAAGCTGATCGTCCGTCCATAACCCCGTCGGAACAACCAAGTGATCGTGGGGATGAGATGCCTATTGTACGTAAGTGTGGTGCTCAACAGCCCAATTTTTCCAGCGCTCATTGACACTGTGAACAATATTATGCAACCGGCGTACCTCGTCCTCGTGCAACGGCGGTGCGGGTGGGATGACATACGCAAACCCAAACTGACGCATCACCCGATTAGGATAGTACTGCTCAACTATCCAGAAGTGTATCAGTGGCACACCAGCTAACCACACATCGCTCTCCTCGTGAACCCGTGCTGGCAACCGACACGGAATCTCCTCCAACAAATACTTGTAAGGCTCCCATCTCACCATGTAATCTTCTAGATCTTGCAATTGGCTACGGAAGTAACCAACTCCAGCCCGATTGTGAGCTTGCTTGTAATCATGGAGACAGCACCACATCTCTCCGATTGCAGGACACCTGCAATAAAAAATTTCATAATCAACCCCAAACATAATAAACGACAAATTAAAAAATATAATACATTTTCTTTACTTACTTGGCTAAATCCGGGGAGCCCCAATTTGGAGTCCATCCGCCTACGGGATGAGGACGGCCGGTCGGTAATCTGGACCAACACCACTGCTGCAGAAGAAGAACAGGTCCATACATAGTTTTTGGCTTACGCTCAACGGCAACACACAAGCTCCTATAGAGTAGTGTTAGAACAGCACCACCCCAGTTGTATTGCTCTGCTGCGTCAAGATTGTCGAGAAATTGCAGATACATGACCGGAACCGAATCTCCAGAAGAATCGGCAAAAACTACAGACCCAAACAAGTCAAGTATGTACGCCCGAGTGTACTGGCGTACCTGCTCCGCTGTAGGCTGGTCTGGCATGACAGGAAAATGATTGCGCAATTTCTTCAGGCAAATTGAATATCCAGATGTCACATACACTCCCGATCTCTTCTTCGTCTTAAGCACAGCCTCTGCACTCCCAGCTCCAAGAAGACGATTCACTAAGTGGTACGCATCAAAGTCTGCAAAACCAGTCACCGGGGTACCCTTTATTGGCAACCCCCATAGGCATGAAATATCTTGTAGTGTCACCGTCATCTCTCCCACGGGAAGGTGAAAAGTATGCGTCTCCGGTCTCCATCGCTCAACGAGGCCAGCGAGAAGCCATTTGTCAATATTTATAGATTTCATCCGAGAAATCTGAAACAAACCGAGCCTACACAGGTATGGTGCGCACTCCGCGTGGTATGGAATCACACACCGGTGCCCTCGAACATCCAACCCATTATACGCCTGTCATTGTTATACAATTTGATTGAAATAAAATATCGTAATTCAAACATTTATACCTCTTTATAAAAAAATTGTGAATTTTGGATATAATATGACTCATTGATTAACTTACAGTATCAGAGAATAGCGAGACTTTATGTTGTGCATGCGGCATCCATAACAATTCGCTAAATTTTTCTGCTTGCAAGTTTTGATTTGGTGGTGCCTCATATGCATCTTGAATGTCAGGGTCATTCGGATCGCGGCTGCTTGACATCCTACCATGCATAATATTTCAAATAATTTATCTTTAACATCAAAACTAAAAGAAGTTGAACACATATTATACTAATTTAATTCATATGCAATTTAAAAATATTACAAGGAGTTGACCAGACATAAATGTATACAAGTATTTCATCAAATCCAACTAAAGTATACAACAAACATGTAAAAATAAAATGCACTAAATTTGGTACAAATTTTTTATATTAAAACTAAGCTAAGGCAATTGCACAAAATTATACCGAACTCATAAAATTAAACCCTAATAAAACCTAGCAATTTCATATCAAATTAAAACTAATTTGATACAATTTCACACAATTTGATGCGATTTCACACAAATTAAACCTAATTTAATACAATTTTACACAAATTAAACCTAATTTTACCCAATTTGATACAATTTCATACAAATTAAATCTAATTTGGTACAATTTCTCATAAAATTCAAACTATTTTGATATAATTTCACATAATTAAACCTAATAATAGCCCTCACAACAAATTAAACCAATTTATCAATTTACAAAGTTAAAAAAAAAAGGAAAAAAAAAAAACCTGCTGTGCCTGTCGCTGTCAGCTGGTGCTGCTGGGAGTCGCTGTCGGTGGGCTGCTGGGAGATTGCTGGACGTTATGGATGGTAACGGCCAGGGCGTGGTCGCTGGGAGCAGAGGCGGAGCGGATCGGGTTTTATTTTTTTTTTCTTGAGTTCGGCAGAGGCAGCGAGCGGACAGAGGCGAGAGCGAGCTGTTCGCGTTTTTAATTTCCCCCAGGCCGTTATCGTCCATAACGGCCCGCATTTTTATTTTTTTTTCCCCTGGCCGTTATGGACAATAACGGCCTCCTTTTTTTTTTTTTTTTCACCAGATTTGTTTTGTTCTGGATTACGGGGCGGTTAATCAAATCGCTAATCGGGCCGTTATGGACGATAACGGCCTCTGGACGTTACGGAAAACAACGGAATTCCTACTTTTCGAAAAAAGTTTAAACCGTTCTTCAATCTCGATATTTAAATTTCTTAATTTCTGTTAATAAAAATTTCGGCTTGGGGCTCGTGGGCTGATTTGTGATATTTGGGCTTGCTGGGCCCCGATTGTCAGACGACGCCGTTCTCTATACCGGCGGAGATAGCGACTTACGGAAAGAGAGCGGGACTGCCTACGGGCTTCCTCTCAAAAAAAAGAAAGAAAGAGAGCGGGACAGGACAACAGAATTACAGAACAATGCAAAAACCCCAACCGCACCAGCATCATCACCAGCACCACCTCCGGCACCCTCGTCCGCCGCACCAGCAACAGAACCTCCACCAACAGTTAGTTTCTCTTCTCTCCGCAGCCTCCGCCGTCGATTCAACCTCTGGTCCCTCAGCTGCGCACGAGGGGCCAGGGAACGATGCTGCCAGAGTCGCGGCGCTCGAGTCTCTTCAACGCACCATCGCCTTCCCTCCCAACTCCCTCCTCCTCCCTCCATCCGCTCCTTTCCTCGCGCAGGGCCTCTCCCCTCTCTTCTCGGACCAGTAAACACTTCTTTCTTGATTTCTTTAATTTTCTCTTCCAGCTACCATCATTTCGATGGTATGTATCTGCTATTGCACCTTTGTCTGAAAATAAATAACGGATAGTAGGTGATTAATTTTGTAATGAAATTGTCTGTCAGGTCGTATGCTGTCAGTCGTGCAGCTGTGGTAGCATATGGAACTTTGTGTGGTGTTTTGTGCTCTCCACTTGTCAATCAGGGCCAGCCGTATCCGGCCGGGGGTGGACTCCCAGACGGATTTGTGGCATGGGCTCTTCCTTTGTTGCGGGACCCCGCTAATGCCCCAGTGGCTGAGCTGGCCTTGGAGGGCCTCAGAGCGATGCTCTCTGCTGGGGACCCTGCCGGATTGGACCGCTTCATCCATCCAATTGTCAGAGCTTGCCAAGATGTTCTCGAAGATGATAGAACCTCTCTTGGCTTACTGCACCAGCTTCTTGGCTTTCTCTCCCTCTTATCTGCAAAATTTGTGCACAGTTTTCGGCCCCACTTTGCAGATATAGTTGACGTACTCCTGGGGTGGGCATTCGTTCCTGACCTATCTGATTCTGACCGGGGCCTGATAATGGATACCTTCTTCCAGTTCCAGGGGCATTGGCTCAGTAGCCTCCCTTTCTCTCTCGGGCTTCTCTCCAAGTTTCTAGGAGATATGGAGGTACTTGGTGGGCCTAGCTCTTCCTCTGGGGCTAGATTGTTAGCTCTCTTGTCATGCTTCTCTACATTGCTTGGAGTCATGGCCTCTGCTGCAGTTACTGATGCCCGCCTACTTGATCAGATGGTGGGACCGCTCCAGAGCATAACTCCTCGCCTTTTGAGGTGCGTGTCAGCGATGTTTGGTTCTGATGTGGTAGGGCGGTCCAAGTGGATGGCCGCGTCATGGCAATGTGTGATTCTGCTGGCACAGATATTGCGTGAAAGGTTTGCTGGGTTCTATGAAATGGCTGTAGATATTGTGTCCCATTGTTTGGCAGGAGCAGTTCCGTCATTTCAGCTGGATGCGGTGCTCAAGAGCAATGTGCGTATTCTGTCCCTACAAGGTGTTGTGCTTCTCCCTTCTTCTGTAAAAGCACTGCTCCAGATTCATAAACCTGTTTCTCAGCTGCGGCTGCATCCAAACAACTTAATTGTTGCTGGTTCTGTGAGCACTTATCTTTTCTTTCTCCAGCATGGATCTGACGGGGTGGTTTCTCAGGCAATATCTTGCTTGTTGGAAGAGCTAGAACTGTTAAAGGAAATGCTTGATAAAATTTATGGTCGGTACAAAAATGTTGGTGCTCTTTCCTTGCAGACAAGCAAAGATAAACAGAGCGACACAATTTATTCCGAGCAAGAGCTTCTTTCCTTGATTAATTTTGATTTGAAGATTTTGCTAACTTCTATCAACGTTGGTGCTGCTGAGAGCTTGTCTGACCAGATAACTATTGACACGATTAGGTATGCAAGAGCTACTAGGCTTGCATCGTTCCTTCTTAATAAGTTTACTCCATTTAGTATGCCGTTAAGTGGTTCCCCTGAACTGCAGTTGAACATTTTCAAAACATTGAGAAAGATTAGTGAGGTTGAGCTTTTAAGCAATTGCATGGTTTGTAAAGCCTCACAGAAGGGGGGTGCTACTGATGGAGCAAGTCCTAGGGAAGGAGCCTACATTGATCTGAGAAAGATATACATGGATAGATATGGAATATTTCTCGCTAATGCCCTTCCTAGCTCTCAGCCGCTGGCTTTAAAACTGGAAGCTCTAGACTGGGTCCACTCAGTTGGTCGGCTGTTTTCAACCCTCAAAGAGAAGCTTCCTGGTACTTGTGAAACGTGTGATAATCCTAGATTTCCTAGTCTTGGGCTCTTTGCAGTATTGGATTTGGCATATGATTTAGAAACCAAAGCAAGATACGAGGCTGCATCTTCATTAGAAGCTCTTTTGTTGTCAGGGCTTGTTAATCCTTCACTTTACCCTGCAACAGCGCAGGTTGCTCTTGATAAGCTTGGGGATCCAGAGAGTTCTGTAAGAGATAAATTTCTAAAGGTGACGTCTATTGCTCTTCCTGCAACAGTTCATACCTGTGGTTTGCTTCACCAAACAGCTGGAAGCTTCGACAGCAAAAGTTCATTAGTTAGGATGGTCCACCAGCACTGCATGAACTGGCGGCATGTTCTTGCCGTGAAGCAGTCAACTAGAAATTTCCACTCGCAACAGTTTGTTACAATCTTGAGTTACATCGCTAATAGGTGGAAGCTGCCTCTCTCATCTTGGGTGCAGCGCACGGTATTCAGTTGCCGTGCCAGAAATGATGTTCTCTCGAGCCAGCAAGATGTAATTACAGATGCCAAAGCAAGTGAAGAACTCTTGCAAGATGCCAAGATGGTCTCTTCTATGATTGATAGGATATGTCCAGTTAGCAACTTGGCTGCAATTTGGTGGTGCATTCATGAGGCAGCCAGGCACTCCATTCATCTCCGTCTTCGAACTAACCTAGGTGGTCCTGCTCAGACTTTTGCAGCTTTTGAACGCATGCTCTTGGATGTGCCAAATTTACTCAGCTTAGATGCTAATAAGCAAGCAGACACCAATTTAATTGGCTCAGCATCGGAGATTAGCTTGTTGCCGATGCGGCTTCTGCTGGATTTTGTGGAGTCTTTGAAGAAAAATATCTATAATGCTTATGAAGGGTCCTTTCTCCTGCCTAGCGCAGCCAAGCCAAGCACTGTGTTCTTTCGAGCAAACAAGAAGGTCTGTGAGGAGTGGTTCTCCCGTATATGTGACCCAATGCTGAATGCGAGCCTGGTTTTGCATTGCAAAGATGCCACCTTTCATTACTGTGGTATAAAATTAACGGATCTTAGAAACACAGTACTGTCTTCCTTCAAGGAAAAATCCCACGAGGGAATATCTATTCTCAGAGACAACAGCAGGCTAGGGGCTGATGTGTTGAAGTTTTTGCGACATGCTGCATTGGCTCTGTGCCGGAGTCATGAGGCTGATGCTCTTTTTGGGCTTCAGAAATGGGCAGAAGTGTCCTTTTCATCTTTGTTTGGAATCGGTGTTAGCCCATTTTCATGGATTTCTGGGCTTGTTTACCAGGCTGAGGGTCGGTACGAGATGGCTGCTGCATATTACTCCCACCTTCTCCAGTCAGAAGAGGTGCTCAGCTCCATTGACTCTGAAGGAATCCAGTTTATGGTTTCACGTACGATCGAGTGTTATACATCCCTGTCTGATTGGAAGTGCCTTGAGAACTGGCTCACTGAGCTACAGACCCTCCGTTCTGTCCATGCTGGCAAACCCTATTCTGGTGCATTAACCACTGCTGGGAAAGAAATGAATGCCATTTATGCACTAGCACGTTTTGATGAAGAAGACTATACTGCAGCCTGGACTTACCTTGATCTGTTGCCCAAGAGTAGCTCTGAGCTTACGCTTGATTCTAAGGTTGCACTGGAGAGGAGTGAACAGATGTTAATACGTTCAATGCTCCATGATAGTAGTGAAAGGGGTGGTAGTAAAGAGGATGTTATAGAAAAAGCCAGGTTGGTGTTGCATGAAGCCTTATCTGTGGCCCCAGTTGATGGCATAACAACTGAGGCTACTGCATATGCAGCCCAGCTTCATTGCATCTCTACCTTTGAGGAAGTCACCAAATCTGATGGCCAAAACAAACCTAATAACCAGCCAGCATCCATTGTAGGCTCAGTTAATCAGTTAATCTCAATGGAGCGGACACACCAGGAATGTGGAATGTGGATGAAGGTGCTAAGGGTTTACCGTTTTATACAACCGACTTCTCTGCCAACACTTAATCTCAGCCAGAAGCTACTTGGATTGGCAAGGAAGCAGGGGAATTTCATGTTGGCTCATCGAATGAAAAACTACCTCCTAAATCATTCTTTGATGAGCTCCCAAGCTCAAGGAAAGGAGCAGGAATTGTTGCATTTGACCACACAGTATGAAAGCATCCTCCTAAATTATGCAGAAGGTAACAGTGGAGAGGCCTTGACCCAACTCTGGTTGTTTGTCAGTCCTGACATGCTGTCAGGCATAGGCTGCTTAAATTCTTTTAGTTCAAGTACCACAGGTGCTGATGTGAAGGCTAAGGCCTGTCTGAAACTCTCTGCTTGGCTGTGCCAAGAGGGCTCCATCAACTTTACTAGTAGCATCCTTTCAAAGATAACTGAAGATTACAATGCTTCATCCGGTCTTGTGCCCGAAACACGAAAACTGTTTCCCGACAATTTGAATTGCCATGCGATATTACAAGAAGTAAGTGGTGTTGCGGCCAAAACTGCTACCCGCCTCTGTCCCACTTTGGGAAAGACTTGGCTTTCTTATGCATCCTGGTGTTTTGCACTTGCTAGAAGCTCCTGTTCTGCTCCTGGTCCTGTTTTATCTGCTTGTCCTTTGTCTCCTGTTCTTGAACCAGAGCTTTCCCTGGCTAGTCATCACTTGACAGAGGAAGAGGTGTTTAAGGTTGAGACCATAGTACGAAAGATTCACATAGAGACAGTTCAGCCAGTTAGTTCGTTGGTTATGCAAGTAGTTTCTCTTATACAACGTGTGGCAGGAGCTCCTGGGTGTGAAGCCCGTGACAGTGGAGAAACCCTCTCTTCTTTGCTATCTTCTCAGCTACGAGCTCTTTTTTGTACTGTCAACTCTTCAGTTGAGAAAGATGAGATGTTAGGTTCTGTGGTTAATGAGCTTGTTGAAATATGGTGGTCTCTGAGGCAGAGGAGGGTCTCACTATTTAGGCATGCTGCCAGTGGATACTTTCAGTACCTCTCTTATTCCTCTGTGAAACCTGATTCTATTAATGAACAGGAAGACTTCTCGAGTGGAAAAGCTAAAAGCAACACTCTCAGGGCTGTACTCAACCTTCTACACATAATTCTAAACTATGGGTTGGAGTTGAGAGAAGCACTCGGTTCTGGTCTTTCAACTGTTCCGATACTTCCTTGGCAGGTATGTCTAATGTCTTCTTTTCCATTTGCTTAATAAATGAATTTGTAGATTAAGAGAATATTGACCATTTAATATTTCTATTTTATTTATCGGGACAGGAAATAATACCTCAGCTATTTGCTCGTCTAAGCTCGCATCCAGAAACAGTAGTGAGGAAACAGCTCGAGGGACTGTTGATGATGCTAGGCAAGCTGTCTCCTTGTTCTATTGTGTATCCTACTTTGGTTAATATTAATTCTTCTGAAGGGAACCCGACTGATGAGCTTCAACACATATTGGATTTGCTGGTATATTAACTTGTCCTATTGTATTCCAAAAGTCCAGTGCTTAATATTTGTTTTGGTTATAATTCTTGGCGTCTGAATTCTATTGCAGGTGAAGCATTATCCCAAATTGGTTGAAGATGTTAGACTTGTGATTGATGAGCTTGGGATGATAACTGTCCTTTGGGAGGAACAGTGGCTAAGCACTCTTCAGGATCTTCATTCAGGTATATCATATGGGAGATCTAAGCTTCCCAAATTGCTCTCCTGAAATATTAAAAAGATGCTCTCCTGATGTGTTTGCTTATTTATCTTTATTTATCTTTATTTTTTTTATTAAAGGGCCCCGGTACACCCTAGCATCTTTTAGATGCTATTCTCGAGAATTGAACCTGCGTCTCTCCAAAGAGAGACGAGGGTTCGTGTCACTGCACTAATCCCACGGTTCTCTGTTCGTTCATTATTAATTCATGCATTTGTTAACAATAAGTTTGGTTTATTTATTTTTTTGTTAGTTCATTTAATAACTTTAATTTCTAGCATTAGTTATTGCATGAATTTCAAATACAAACATTGTGGGAGCTGAAAACCTATGATTAGTTTATAAAAATAAAATTTTCTGCTTAATTTGCTTAAAACCAATAGCTATTTCTGTTAATAATCCATTGCAGATGTGATGAGGCGAATCAATGTGTTAAAGGAGGAAGCTGCACGTATTGCTGCTAATCCTACCCTTAGCCTCGCTGAAAAGAGCAAGATAAACACAACCAAGTACTCGGCCATGATGGCTCCTGTGATTGTGGCATTAGAACGTCGCCTGGCAACCACTTCTCGTGAACCAAGGACCCCTCATGAAGCATGGTTTCGTAAAGAGTATGGAGAGCAGTTGGCTTTGGCAATCTCAGCCCTTAAAGCCCCGCCTTCATCCTCAACAGCACTGGGAGAGGTATGGCGGCAATTCGAGGCTATTGCCACTTCTCTTATGACTCACCACCGCAAGTCATCTGTCTCAATGAGTGCAGTTGCCCCAAATCTGTCACATTTATCCTCCTCGGAGATTCCAATGCCTGGCTTTGAGAAGCAAATTACAACGGATGCCCCTGGTACTGTCACAGTCTCTTCCTTCTGTGAGCAGGTCATAGTGCTATCGACTAAGACAAAGCCTAAGAAGCTTGTTCTGCGAGGATCAGATGGTCAGAAATACACATACCTTCTGAAAGGCCGTGAGGATCTGCGCCTTGATGCGCGCATAATGCAGTTGTTAGAAGCTATAAACAACTTTCTGGGCTCATTTCGGGAAACATGCAGCAGGTCTCTTGCAATCCGGTATTACTCAGTTACACCAATCAGCGGGAGAGCTGGGCTGATACAGTGGGTAGAAAATGTAAGCAGCATATACAGTGTATACAAGTCATGGCAGAAACGTACGCAGCTGGCCCAAGCACAGCTCTCTGCAGTAGGTGGTGGATCTGGCAATACAAATAATGAGGCGTCGGTCCCTCCTGTTCCCCGTCCCAGCGACATGTTCTATGGAAAAATAATACCTGCTTTGAAGGAGAAAGGTATAAGGAGAGTAATTTCAAGGAGGGATTGGCCGCATGATGTAAAGAGGAAAGTGTTCCTTGAGCTTAAGGAAGAGACTCCCCGCCAGCTTCTTTGGCAGGAGATGTGGTGTTCTAGTGAAGGCTTCAGATCCTTTAATCTTAAAATAAAGAGGTTTGTTTACTCTAATTACTTCCCTAGTTTGCTTTCTGTCATTCTAGTTGTTGAACTTGATATCTACTTTTGCTAATTTGTTATTGCATTAGTGTTGTCAAGAATTGATTGATTTGCCAACCTGGCTAGGGAAAAATTGATTTCTGACACTACTGTTCTTTTCTTTATGTTTTAGGTTTTCTGGTAGTGTAGCAGCAATGAGTATGGTGGGCCATATTCTAGGCCTTGGGGACAGACATTTGGATAACATATTAATGGACTTGTGCACGGGTGACATAGTTCATATTGACTACAATATATGCTTTGACAAAGGGAAGAGGTTGAAAATCCCTGAAATAGTGCCATTCCGGCTGACTCAAATAATGGAGGCTGCCTTAGGATTGAGTGGAATAGAAGGCACATTCAGGGCAAGCTGTGAAGCGGTAATGACTGCGCTGCAGAGAAACAAGGATGTAATATT
The DNA here is from genome assembly GCA_025461125.1 of Carex kokanica. NCBI lineage: Eukaryota > Viridiplantae > Streptophyta > Magnoliopsida > Poales > Cyperaceae > Carex > Carex kokanica. The sequence continues at coordinate 2,766,066 of JAJGRX010000163.1, read as the reverse complement.
AATGCTGCTAGAGGTATTTGTGTGGGAACCATTGATGGAGTGGACACGTGGTGGTAACACAGAGGATGAGGCGGTGCTAGTTGGTGAGGAGAAGAAAGGGATGGATCTGGCTGTTAGTTTGAGTCTGTTCTCCTCCCGACTTCAGGAGATTCGTGTTCCTTTACAGGTCTTTTCTATGTCTTTACATTTTACTCTTATTCTGTCATCAACAGCTCTTGTTTTTCTTTTTCTTCAATAAAACCAATTTTGTTATATGTTTGCAAAACACATTCAACATTCTCATTCTTGCAAGTAGGTCCCTACAATTTTGCGAGACTCTATTGTAAATATTTTTCCTTGTTTAATGAAAAATATTAGTGGGCAATTGCCTGCCAATTAAAAAAAAAATTCAGCACTCACAGGTAACACCATAACTGTGTCACTTTGATGTTATAGCATATTCTGTTAAATATTGATAAGTTTATTACCCTTGCCGGTAGCAATATTTTTGTAAAAGCCCTTATTGAACCAGATGTTCCAACAATCCAGTTATCTTGTCGAGTTATCATCAAAATGTATAATTAATTTGGTCCTTTTTTTTGAAAGGTAGGCGAAGAGCCTACTTGCATAGGAGTAATTTAGTCATTTTTTGCTTCTCTTGACCACAGATCTGACAATTAAGTATTTTTGGGAAATAACTCTGAATGCTTGATGTCAGATGAAAATATGGGAATTTTGGGGGTGCCATTTGTGAACAATTGGGTGTTATTTGCAAAAGAACCCTTTTAATAATGTCAGATTTTTTTTCTCTTATTTTATTTTGGAAGAGATTAGACAGAAATGTTTTATTTTTGTATGATCTAATTTGAGTTTGATATATACTATTACGTTTGCAAATTATTTATACTTTTAATATGTACAGGAGCATCATGATCTTTTGATCGTGACCTTACCAGCCGCAGAATCTGCTTTGAAGGTACTAACTATAACTAAAGAACTCCTTAGCAACCTCTTTCTATAGACTATAGATTAATCTGCTACTTGTGTTTACAGAGCTTCCTAGATGAATTTGTCCAGTATGAAGTGAGATCTACTATGTATAGTCATGCCGAAAAAGAGAGGTCGACTCTTGTGCAGCAGGAGTCTTCGATAAAGTCAATGTTAGCTGAAGCCACCGCCCTTTCTGAAAATTCTCGTGCTACCTTTGAACTTCATTCTCGTGAGTTGGCCCAGGCCAAATCTGCAGCAGCAGATAAGGCCCAGGAGTTGGTCACATGGGTTGATCTCCATGCGCAAGTCCTTGATTCCTTGAGAGAGGGGTCCATCCCTACTAGCACAACCCAGTTGGTAGAAAATGCAGAGGATTTGAGCCTTATCTCGGCTGTTCTGGCGTCAGGTGTCCCACTCTCAGTTGTTCCTGAGCCTACAAAATTGCTGTGTGCTGATTTGGATAAGGATGTTTCTATTCTGATTGCTGAACTGAATGCTGGCATTTCTAATGCTACAAATTCTCTAAAGAAGTACGCCCTGGTGCTGAGAAGAGTTCTTCCCTTGAATTACATTACAACCAGTCCAATAAGTGGTTGGGGACAGATTTTGCAGCTATCGGTCAATAACCTCTCAGCTGATATGCTTTCTCTTGCCACAAGGGAGGCTTCTGCGCTCCTGTCCAAGGCACAGGGGGAAGGTGGCCTTGGCTTCAGTGTTGGTGACGAGTTGGTTAAACAAAGATACCTCAAGTTGATCAACAAGATAGAGAGCCATATAGCTGATATGGGAAGGCTTGATTCAGAGTGCTCTGAGCTGATGAAATCTATTGAATCTGACAAGGAGACGCAATCGAGAGAGCGGTTATTTGCAGCAACTGTCAAGTATGTGCAATCACCAGGCAACACCTGCAATGAAGAGAAGAGGGCCAAAGTACTCCTAGTTCTAGGAATGGCTGTCAGGGAGATCTATATGGATGTGAGAAACAGGGTTCTTGACCTCTCCAGTACATCATTCTGGTTTGATGGATTAATAGGAGGAGATCCGGGTGGTAGTCCCAAGATTGGATATAGGACTGGATCTCGGGATTTCCGAGGACAGATTGAAAAATGTGTTCTGGTTTCAGATTTTGTTAACCAAGTTGAGGAAGCAATTAGCATCAGGTTATCTGGTCCGACTTCCTCAGAGCAATGGGCTTCAACTTTCCAGGGTATTCTGAACGCAACCAATCACATAATTGAGAAAATTAGCGAAGTTGCTGTTCCGGAGATAGTACAGCATTTTTTTTCGCACAAGTCAGCGGTCATGGAGCTGTTTGCTTCTCTCTCTCAAATCCGAGATACTGTCAATTCGGCAATAGAGAAGCTGGTAGAGGTTGAGCTTGAGAAGGCCTCTATGGCAGAGCTTGAACAGAACTACTTTGCAAAGGCTGGACTCATAAAGGAGCGACAATTAGCCCTGGAAGAGGCAGCTGCCAGGGGAAGAGACCATCTCTCATGGGAAGAAGCGGATGAGCTGGCATCCCAGGAAGAGTCATGTAGAGCCCAGCTTGAGCAGCTCCATCTTACCTGGAACCAAAAGGACATGCGCCTTTTGTCTCTTAGGAACATGGAAACCAGTTTAATCAACTCACTAGTCTCCTCTGAGCAATACTTGTCTTCCTTGCTAGCAACAAGCACTCAAGAGGGGGGAAGAAGCAACTTTGTTCTTCTTCTTGCCAGCTTAATAGAACCTTTTTCTGAGCTTGAATCTCTTGATCTTTTGCTTCCTTCAGAATTTGGTGGATCTGTGGCGTTTGCACCGGATATGGTTTCATCGGGTTCTTTATCTGAGATGGCGTGGGCGTTATCTGGCTTGCTAAGAGATCATGCTTTCTTTGCCTGGAAGGTTGGTCTGGTGGGTTCGATTCTTGACTTGTGCTTGCATGAGATCTCTTCTACTGATCATAACTTTGGTATTGATCAACTTTATGGGTCCCTTAAAAGAAAAATCATGGCTCTTTTACATGAACATGCACAACAATACCTGAAGGAGAGAGTAACTCCTTCCCTTGTGCTTCAGTTAGATAAAGAGGTAGGTAGCTTACAAAGCAGGGGCTCATCTGATGTGGGAAGCAAAGATCACGTGGGGGCTGTGAATAGAGTGGTAAATATGCTGGAGGAGTACTATAGTGCACATGAGACCACCAGAGCTGCCAAGTCTTCCATTGCTATTATGAAAAGGCAAGTCAGTTACCTAACTGATGCATTAGGCAATGCAGTGCTTGAAACAGCTCAGCTTGAGTGGCTGCATGATATCTCAGCTCCATATGCTTTCAAGAGCAACCTGTTATCACAGAACATTTTTGGGAATGACGAGGCCTTCTCCTTAATTCTAAACATGAGTAGAAAAAAGCTGTTAGATGAGATACAATCATCGGTCTCTTTGATAGTGAGGTCTCTAGAAGGCCTACAGGGATGTGAAAGGGCATCATTGCCTATTGAGGGACAACTGGAGAGGGCCATGGGGTGGGCCTGTGCGGGACCAAGCAGCATGGTTCCTTCTGAATTCCATGACCATTTGTTGAGGAGGCATCGCTTGCTTTCGGCGATAGGGGATCAGGCATCTGGTCTGGTGGAGATATGTACATCTGTCATAGAGATTGAGGCCTCCAGAGGCGGTCCTTTTTTGGCATCAGATGCAAGTAATTCTTACACTGAGAAGGGCAGGATGGGGCAGATACTGTCGACTTATCTGACACAATTAGACAAGGCTTATTACTCTTTTACATGTGTGTTTGAGCCTTCCACTTTTTTTTGTTTTAGTTTCTTTGATAGGAGAAATTACTAGTCTTAAATGTGGATTCTGCTGTAAATTTTTGCTGGATTTTGTTTTCTCAATTAGGTGCTGAACAAGAGTGGGAGCTTGCTCAGCGCAACATAGAGGATGCCACAAAAAATTTGTTAGCAGTTTCAAGTCAACTCTCTACGATCTCTGCCAAGGCAAAGTCTTCTTTAGGTTTGACCTTGTCCTGCAGATATGATTGGCAACTATTAAAATTTTCTTTCTTTCTTGAATATCAATGTAATCTGTTTCAACATGAAGGTGCTTTAGCTCATTTATATTTTGTATTTTTCAGCTGATATTCAGGAAACACTTGGCATGATGAGGGCACGTGCTTGTGAAGCTCTTGAAGCACTTTCTGCTTTTAGCCGTGTTTCTAAAGGTCATTCTGCTTTGACTGCTGAAAGTGGTTCTTTAATTGAGGAGGTAAGAACCTTCTGAATGTGTCTGCTGCCATTTTCTCCATTTTTTCTGTTTTTAACCTTTAAATGGAAGAACTAAGTTGAGCACCTTCTAGGTTGGAACTTTTGCCTTTTTTAACTCTAAACATTTTCTGGCATATTTGTACAAATTGCAGGTTTTGGCCATTACAGAGGGTTTGCATGACATATACAGCTTAGGAAAGGAAGCTTCTAAAGCACATACATAGTGCACTCATGACTGATCTCTCTAAGGTCGGTGATTTTTAGAAATTCTGTCTGATACCACTGGGACTAGCATCTCAGGGGAGAATTAGTGCAAAGTTGAACACATTTAACTTTTACTTGGTTTTTAACATATCTGGGCAGGCTAACAGTATCCTACTTCCACTGGAAGCTTCACTATCGAATGATTTGGCTGCATTATATCATGAAAATGATAGTAACAACAGTCTTGGTAGTAGATCTCTCTTTGTTCATGGGAAGGCACTCTACCAGTCTTATAACTTAAAAGTAAGGGATGCTTGCCGAGCTTTAGCACCTCTTGTTTCTTCACTCACATTGCATGCCACGCATTTGCATTCTTTATTAATCAAGCTCGGCCACCTCAAGTCTACATGCTGGGAACCTTCACAAGGTGCAATTCTCTTTTATCAAGTCTAATAATGTACCATTTTTTGCAAGTGCATTTTCTTTCAAATTGACATCAGATAAAGTTTGTAATGAAATGCTTTTAAATTATCAGGCTCTTGAAGGAATAGGAGAAAGTCAAGGAGTGAGGTCTGAGGAACTATCGTTGTCAAAGTCAGTGGTCACTTTGCAGGAGGCTGACAGTTCAGCTGAGAGGGAAAAGGACGAAGCAACTACTGAAGATTCAAGTGTTGTATGTGCAGAGACGACAGCACTGCAAGATGAGTACTGGATCTCTCCCCCTCTTGGCTCTTACACAAGCAGCCGCAACAGTTCAAGCCCTTCTGATGTAGTTGAAACCGTAGATATTGAAAGCTCAGAAGTTGAAGTACACCAAGATGGTTTAAGTGTGACAACAGGTGCTGGTGAAGTACAACAACTAAATATGGTGGATAAGGACACATCTAATGAGGCCAAACCTTCTGAGACCAAAATTGATGATTCTCATGCTGAAGCGCAAGCATCTACTACTGATGACCAGAAGCCAATCTCAGCAGGTTCCAGCAGACCAATGCAGGGTAAGATAGTAATATATAAAAAAAGAAACAAAATCATCACTAGATTAGCAGCATGATCTTGCATGCTCCTTCCCTCGTGTCTAGCTTTTATGTTGCATAAAGTTGAGGGTCGATAATTTGGTTATGAGTCTGTAATAAATGTTGTTACCGCTTTACAGGTAAGAATGAATTTGCTTTGTCAATTCTGAAGCAAGTTGAGCAGAAGATCCAGGGTAGAGATCTCCATGGCACCAGGTATGTATTATGTTTTTTTTGTAGTTAGTAACATTTTAAGCATTTTACTTTATGATTTTGGAAGTTATTATTGTTATTATTATTATTACTGTTGTAATGGATCTGTGGTGATTGTGCAAAAAAGGTCCATGGGGATATCAGAGCTAGTAGAGCATCTGGTGAAGCAAGCTACAAGCATTGACAATTTGAGCAACATGTATGAAGGATGGACCCCCTGGATCTGATTCAATTACCATTTTATCGCTCTCAGTTCCTTTTTTGGTAAGTTTCTTCCTCTATTGCCTTCAACTTATCCACAACTGCTCACTTTTTTCATTAACTGAAACAAGTTTTTTACATATATAAAAAACTGTACATATATCTACCCTTTTCCAAAGCCTATATCCCTGAACCAAAACAAATACCGGGAATAACACCCCATCCGTCTGACAGAACTAATTGCTCACTTGTTAGGCATCTCATAAAAGTGACCAACTTTATCTATTTCCCGACAAAATCTCAGAATATTATGCATACCCGTAAGGAATGAGGATAACCAGCAGTTATTAAAAAAAATGCCCAAAATAGCGCTGTTCTGTATTCAAGGAAAAGAACCAAGAAAGATGGAAAACTTGGCTGCTTTTTTTTAATAGTGGGAACTGTATAAGAAGAAACCTGATGTATGGATCGTCTTGCTATGTTTGGATGCGGGAGAAACAAGTATTCACTTGGGATTTTTTTTAAAGAAGTAGCTGAGGGGGGGGCGGGATGAGCTGCATGTTTTTAGAGAGTTGTGCTTTCTTAGTTTGCCAGTGTATACCAGTATCTTTTGAATTTTTGTGAACAAATTATATTTTTTCAATCATAGTAAAACATAGTGCTTTTACATCTAACAAAAAGGCACTACTAAGTGGGCACTTGTGTGCCACAGGTGTAAAATCCTCTGATACTGCAATGATCTTCTTGTCGTGGACCAGAGCCAACTAAAGCTTGTAATGTGTGTACATAAATTTAACATGGTATTCTACTATTCTGGTGCTTTGGGAGGTGAACCTGTTTACTCCATCAAATAGTTTTTTTTTTTTTTTATTTTTTTATATATATCTCAAAAGAAGAGATTTTGTTCTCGTTTGAATTTAGACTGTGTGTGCTGTTTTAAAATAACGTAGTGCCACAGTTTACATTAAACTCTAGTGTAAACTTGTTAACTCAAAAACAACCTTTATCTAGTAAATGGATGGTGATGTGCCTCAGAAACCAAAGATCTACATAAGTTGGAAGAACTTCAATTTAATTAATGGTTCATTTGCAGGGTTAAATGTATCTGAGAAAGAGAAGGATCTTGCTTTAATTAGACAAAGCATTGGCAGATTCTATAATTCAAGTAATATTTTGAGGCCCACAATCAATCTATGGGTTTCTTACATGTATCAGGTATGTAGATGCCGCCCCCCTTCATCTTATCAAAAAGTTGCAATTACACTACTCACGTATTCTAGGCAGAGAAACCTTGGCTTCTCATATTTTGTTTCCTTCTCGTAGAATAGTGAGTAAATATGCTCCTGCTCATAGTGTGCTAATAATTTTAACAATGGTTGATTGACAGCGCAAGCATGGGTTCCTTCCAGTTGGTTCATCTGAAGGACAATAAGAGAAGGCTAATGGAATTTCTAATTGTGGAACGTAGGAGACCACTGCCTAAGCCATTTCACCAATAATTTTGCTTTTTTTCTCTCTTGTAGTTGCGTTTTTATTTTTTTCCCTCTTTTTCTTATGAATATTTGTAGCTGTAAATTGCAACCCTTTTCCATACGCTTCCTTTTAGTTTCTGTTTAGTAAATTGTAGATTGCGATATTGACTTTAGTTTTGCCATGTATTTCATATTAATTTTTTGTCTCTGTGTTTTATATACATACATGATTAGTTTTTTTTCAGAATAACAATATATTTGTATCATACTCGACCATCTTAAGATTGCCAGCATTCATTGTATTTGTATTTTGTTGTCTTTCTGCCCTCGGAAGCTTTTGTTTAGTTAGTATTTCACAGTGATGCTACAATGTTTTAGTAAATAGGGTGTTTTACTTTCTGCTCATATTTTTATTTTTAAAGTTCAAATAGTTAATTAGAATTTTTCAACATTATTTTATATTGATATGTGCTTGGGAACCAAATTTTATATTTTTTGGAATTTTTTTACTATTTTTCTAGAATTTTTGAAAATCAGTGTTTTTGTGAATTTTTTATTATTTTTTTATTTAATGAAAAACTGTGATTTTCAAAAATTCTAAAAAAATAGTAAAATTTTTCCAAAAAATGTAAAATTTGGTCTCGGAGCACATATCAATATGAAGATCATGTTGAGAAATTCGGATCGACTGTTTGAATTTTGAAAATAGAGATATGGGCGGAAAGTAAAACAATCTCTTTATTTCTCAAAGTATGATAACCTATCTCTTAGTTATTTCTCTGTGTTTTGTATACATGACTATTTCTGTATTTTGGTTCAAGTATTCGTATAGTGGATTCCATTTACCACTGATAAAATAATTGTGATAGCTGATAACTTGATCTGCAGCAAGTATAACACATAGGACATAAAATTCCAGTAAACAAAATGATTTGCAAATATTGAAGAAGCAAATTACAAGATATATGAATATATAATTCTCTGCATAAATGTAAAAGCTGGTGATGACAGTATATTTTATTTATATCGACGCAAGACTTGGAGACTTGTGAAGTTGTATGGAAGGTATTTTGTTGGAGGAAAAAATAACCTTAAAACTTGGGCTATAACTATAATCATTAATCAGTGATAGGCACGTCGGTCAGATAATAAGGAATTGACAAAAAAGAAACCAACCAACCACTAGATTTAGAGTATAAAAAAAGCAAATTGTGGGCTGGCAGTGACAGTTGAGTTGAATGGATGGAAGCGCTCAAAGGACGGGGCATCAACACAACAGACATGTCGTCTCTCCACGGTTCCACCCCCCCTCCCCTCAATAACCCCCCATTACGTGCCTAGCTATCATTTGTCTCTCTCAATAACTTCGTGAATTCTCACATAAATTATCCAACATTGTTTGCATGGGATATTGATCTAAATATTCGACCTTCCGAACGGCAAAGATAAGAGGTGCGAGATTGCAACATGTATGCAGATACGAGCAACGGGAGCGGCAGCCATCGGATGCCACAGCAAGGCAAATACCCACCGATGCCGCATTCCGACCCCATGTATCAATCTGCTCCTCATTCCATGGCAGAGGACCCTGACTTCATGAACCGTCACAGCAGCTCGTCCAATGCACCTGGCTATAGCTCTGAGTACACCAGCAGTATCAGTGGTGAATGCTCCCCTTATGCCATGTCCCCTTGGAACCAGACAACCGCCTCACCCTGGGCTTATCATGACGACTCCAACGGCGATAGCTTTGCCGACGGCAGTTCTGGTGCGGGCGGTACCACTCTCATTGGGTCACTCGTACGAGAGGAAGGCCACATTTATTCATTAGCCGCTGTGGGTGACCTTCTCTACACGGGATCCGATAGTAAGAATATCAGGGTGTGGAAGAAGCAGCAGGATTTGGCAGGGTTCAAGTCCAGCAGCGGCCTTGTCAAGTCCATTGTAATTGTGGGCGAGCGCATTTTCACCGGACAACAGGATGGCAAGATCAGGGTTTGGAAGGCGTCTGCAAAAAATCCACATGTGCACAAGCGTATCGGCAGCCTTCCTCGTCTCAGGGATGTTTTGCGTAGCTCTCTCAATCCATCAAACTATGTAGAGGTGAAACGCCACAAGACTTCTCTCTGGATCAAGCATTGTGATGCCATCTCTTGCCTTGGTCCCACCGAAGATGGGTCCCTCCTTTACTCAGGGTCATGGGACAAGACCTTCAAGGTCTGGCGCATTTCCGACTCAAAATGCCTTGAGTCTGTTGTGGCTCATGACGATGCGGTCAATGCTGTGGTTGCTGCATTCAACTCCCTGGTGTTCACTGGTTCGGCAGATGGCACGGTTAAGGTATGGAAGAGAGAACTCCAGGGCAAAGGCATAAAGCATGCTCCTGTGCAGACATTGTTGAAACAGGAATCTGCCGTCACGGCATTAGCTGTGAGTCCCACGGCACCTATTGTGTATTGCGGTTCATCAGACGGGTTGATCAACTTCTGGGAGGGAGAGCATCATCATGCCTTTGGTGGGACCTTGCAGGGACACAAGATGGCCGTGCTCTGCCTTGTTGCTGCCGGAGCTCTAGTGATCAGTGGATCAGCAGACAAGACCATATATGTGTGGCGCAGAGAGGGGGGGTTCCACTCATGCCTCTCTGTGCTCACTGGCCATACAGGTCCCGTCAAGTGCCTCGCTATTGTGCCTGACCAAGATGACGAGGGCGGGTTGAAAGCAGGCACCAGCACAAGTAGGTGGATCGTGTACAGCGGCAGCCTCGACAAGTCGGTGAAGGTGTGGCGCGTGTCAGAAGATCTGCCAGATGCCCTATTACGTGGGCCACAGCACGTGCCAGTGGACCAGGGCGCCATGTATATGAGATGAGATGAGATGTGCATCAAATCACTACATGTTGAGAGTGATTCTTTCTGAGTAAGAACTAAGAAGCGCTTTCATGAGCATCTGTTCATTTTGTTCTACTTTAATTTGTTGACAGGAGCCCCGGAATTCATTAATTAGGCCATGCACTGTGCTCTAAGAATAGGTTGCGATATGAAAATTAATTAAGCATTGTAATAAGTATATATGAGATGATCTTGTTTCTAATCAGAACTCTTTGATATTTTCTTTGTTGGGTTTAACAGTCAGTAATTAGTATCTTGTAACAAGGTCCTGAATCCTGGTATCCTTTGGAATAACAGCAGATTTATTTCCGTCTATGCGGATACGAGTGATTCTTTTATTGGGCTTAATAGATGATTTAAATGGGCTCTTTATATTGTGGTATGGAGCTCCATACCGTGTTGCCTGTTGGGCTGGTGTCTATTCCAATCAAATTTTGTATAGTCTTATAAAATTCTCCACTTTCCTTTTGCATCTTGCTTGGAATTTGGATGGTTCAGAGCCCGCACCTACCGGGGCAATTTTGTGCTTGGAGACAAAAAGAACGCTGTATGCCTGTACCAGTATTATTATATGCGAATTAAAATTTCAACTTTTGAAATCTGAAGCTCCTGTCGGTAGGGGTGTTCTTCGGTTCGAGGCAAACCAAAATAATAATTTGGTTTCTAAAATAGAACCGAATCGAACCGATTAAATATTGCAACCGAACTGAACCGAACCAAAGTTTTATTTCGGTTTGTTCGGTTCAAACCAAAATATATTAATTTTTTTATTTAAAACAATTGATTTATAATATACCGAATTATATTAAGAAATAAACCGGGGTATTAAGAAATAAACTGTGATATTAAGAAATAAACCGAAGTATTTAAAGCAATTGATTAAGAAATAAACCGGAACGGTCTGGACCAAATTTATTATATATAAAAGTTCGGTCGGTTCGGTTATTTCGGTTTCAAAAAATTTCAAACCGAACCGAACCAAAATTATAATTCAGTTTTAAAAAGTAAACCGAACCGAATCATTTAACCGAACAAACCGAACCATTTGGTCCAAACTAATTCGGTTCGGTTCAAAACCGACTAAACCGGACCCAATGAACACCCCTACCTGTCGGTGTTTGGCAAACATTACTGGCTCCGTTTAGATACTCCGGCCGTAATTTTACAATTCTTTTTCTTTTTCAAAGTAGTAGGTGAAGTACCAATAATAATTTCGTTAATTAAAAAGATATCAAATCAGAGTAAATAATAATTTCAATGACCCAAGTTTCAAGATCTAATTTTTCTATTTTTCTCTGGTTATTTAATGTCAATCCGCCTCCGATTAAATGAACGGGTCTTTGTGTTAAAAGTTTAAACTTTAAACATATTTTTTACCACCCGCCACCATTACTTTAAACACGTAATATTTGCATTATTTAATTTGACCATCTTACTCATTAGATTTTATTACCGTATAATGTTCTATAAATATATTTACGATACAAGCGACAAAATTTGTTTGTATGATTCATGTGTATTAGATCATTCCCATTCATTTGAGTAAACTTAATACAACTGCTATACTTTAAACATATTATTTTACCACCTTTATTATAATTTTTTTGAGTAAATGTTGAAAATCAAGCCACCAAATTATTTAATATTCATAAAAAATTATCTTATCTGAATTTCGAACCTGCAACCTCTTACACGGACAACACATGACTAAATTAGATTTTAAACACGTGATATTTGAATTACTTAATATGACAATCTTACTCATTAGATTTTATTACCGTCTAATGTTATGATTAATATATTTACGAGACAAGTGACTAAATTTGATTGTATGACTCATGTGTATTAAAATATTTTCTGCAATTCCTGCAATTGCTTAACACTGTGTCTTTGAACTTTTCTCTTTTTATTTTTTTTTGACCCTGCGACCCTCCCTTTTCTACTTAATTCTCTTCTCTTTTCCTTTTCTTCGTCGCCTTTACAACTGCGCCCCTTCTCTCTTTCTCTCTCTCTTAAAATTTTGGTAGGAGCTGCCAAATAGATCTCTCTTTTTGTGAAAGCTTCGTGGAGGCTGCGAAGTTGTAAGAGGAGCTCAATGGTTTGAAAACAACGATTTTGTAAAAATAATTGAAACTGGAGGAGGAATCTTAATCTAAAGTAACACAATTTGAATTTATATCCCACCATTAGATCTGAGCGACCAAGCATATTATATCACACAATTGCAGATCGGACCGTTCAATTCGTAACTCAAAATTTGCAAGGCTTTGGGGGGGCCATGTTCGGAGAATGTGTTGAACTTTAACACCATCGGTTCAGCCGATGGCGTTTGGACAATTGAATAAATTTAATTTAGTTTCTCAATTTTGAGACGACTGTTCGTCTTCCACTTCAAGCTAGCCACTCTCTCTACTGTTGGGGTTTCTCTCATCTCTCACCTCTGTTATCCCTTCTCACCACAGTTCCCCTTCCACTTACAGAACCATGAATGACTACATTAGTAATTTGCCCGACCCAATAATTCTGATAATCTTAGGGTTGCTAGAGACCCAGCAGGCAGTGCATACATGCGTGCTGTCTAAGAGGTGGAACTACTTGTGGACCTCTTTAGCCGTCCTCAACATCAATGCCAGGGATTCTCAAGCCCAACCTTCCATGGAGGGGATCAATGCTTTACTCAAGAAGATTACAACTGTTCATCTGCTGGAGTTACATCTCAAGTACGCTTTGCGCCTGGTATAATATCTCTAATTGACGTCTCTAATTAAGTATTTACAATAAAATGTTGGGTACTGTAATTAAATAAATTGACCCCCAATCACATTATTAGTTTCAATTTTATATGATTGACCCACATTTATAGTTTTAAGGTCATAAATTACAAATATGGTGCGCTCATTGCATGAATATTGGTGTGCTAATTTGCATGCATAGGGTGCTAATTTTAAGATAACCCACATAGCTAGTTTGAAGGTCCTGAATTAATTGCATGCATATTGGTGTAATTTTATATGATTGACCCATATATATAGTTTGAAGGTCCCCAATTCCATATGCATATTAATTGGTGTGCTAATTGCATGCATGCATGCATGGTGTCCTAAATTGAATTTATAGTATAATTAATTATTCTGACTCGTGTTTGTATATTATTATTCCTAATAACATGTGTATATATAGGAACTGCCAACAACAGTTTTGCCGCCAAGACTCCCAAAATTTGATAACCTGAAGGTTGTCACTGTTTCCATTTGTACGTATTTTTTTTTTTACAAATGAAAACTTGGATCATAAAGAGTTGTCCAAACTTGACAAAGCTCATAATAGTATAACATGAGAATTGTGTAAGTATATATTTTTCCAACTTAATATATAGCTTCCATCATTTAATTAATTGCTGTAAGTTAAAGTAAAGATATATATAGTTATCAATTGATTAATTATTAATTTGTTGCAATACTGTTATGCTCTGCCAGTTGAGGATACAGTTGTACATCCAACAATCCCGGGGCTCGTTCAAACATCTCCAAGAAGAAATCTCGAGATGGTTGAGGTCAAGTACTAGAGGTTTGATACCATAGTGTGGCGAGTGATGAAATATATGACGCTTGGTACAGGAGAATTGCAAAATTTTAGGAATTATCATATAATGAATGGTTATTGCGATCATATATAGATATAGAACGTATAATGGAGGAACGGATAGTTATAGTGGGTGAGATTTGGGAGTTGTAGAATTGGAAGCTGCAGGACTCGACATTGTACATGTCGAGAAGAGTTTGTTGTAATACTAGATATGTTCAGGAATATATTTTGTATGGATACATGTTGTGTATTTTGTGTATGGATGTTGTACATGTATTTTGTGTATGCATGAATGCACATTGCATATATATTAAATATTTGCAATATCTATATATATGTTCATGAATGCATGTTATGTACAATTAATATTTATTGAATTTTGGATGGGTACATGTAAATATATGTTCCATTATTTTTGGAATTATGACAATTAATGTTGAATGATGAATCTTATTTAATTATATGCATTTGTGCATGCAATGTGTGTTATTGTTTTGTTAATGATTATAACACAAAAAATATTAGGAGCAAGTTAATCTTTAGTTAATTTTCTTTTGAGTTTGTATCATGTATGTATGTTATTAAATAATTATCTCATTAATTATAATTGAACCATGTATCTCTAAACTTAGTTAATAATCCTTTTAGAACATCTCATCGATTAAAAAAAAAAATAAGAGTTGGTATTGATCAAACTAATACTGATGGCTCATCTACATCACAGATGGTAAAAATCACCACATCTACACCATCAGTACAATAACCCAACCGATATCACAGAGACACTCAAAACCAACGGTAGGATATAAAAAACAGATGGCAAATGAGGGGTCCATCAATGCCATCGGTTAGTTCAACGCCACCCAATGGTAAAAAGTTTGAATTAATTATAATGTTGCCCCTGATTACATACACCATCCGTGCAGAATGGGCGATAGTAAATGTGTTTTTTTGTAGTAGTGTTAATATAAATTTGCATGAATTTTAAAATGGACTCCCTTATATTTTAATAACCCAATTATATTTTTTAACTTGACTTTAACTAACCTCATAAGATTAGATACTACAAAAAATAGTTTTAACTAAATTTCTATCCGAAAGGGGAGGTAGCACAGTAGGTTAAGAAGAAAGTTTTAGGACTGTTGGTTACTCAAATGTTGAGAATTTAATTCTCCTCATGACTTCGCAGTCTCTGCGAAAGTTAAAAAAACAAAAAAAAACTAAATTTCTACCCGAGTACGGTCTGATGCATCTAATCCAGAGTACCTAATACTATCTGAGCCGCAAAAAATTCTAATTAACTTGACCTACTCTTTTTATTTTTTTTAAAAGCTTGGTAGAAGCTACCAGCTAAAAACTTGACATATTCAAAAAGGAATTTTTGACGTAAACACCAAACCTAATACATTCGCCAACTTAAAAAGGACAATAACTTGATGACAAACATACTCATCTAAATTCTAATCCAACAATATTACTAGAAAAATTTCTTCAACAACATGCAACATGATCAGCTTTAAATTGATTTTGATGTGATCCCATTGATTCCAACCGAATTAATTTAAACTTAACTTGTAACATGTAATTACATGAAAAGTTTTAGTGATGTAAATGTAATGATTATGTTTTATGGTATAAAAAAGGGGGTTCGATATCAATGAGTCTACTAGCTAGCTTTTCAAAAGAGAAATTTATGTTACTTGTTGACAAAGACGGTCAAAATTCTTTCATGAATAAACAGAAATTTTTTTATTGGTAGAAATTCATAGAAAATAAGAGAGAGAAATAGAAAGAGTATATGAGTTGTAATATTGGTAGAAAAACCGGTAAAATTCTTACTGGTCTAAAAAATCAAAAAGTTTGGACCGGTAGGAATTTTACCGGTCCAAACTTAGTTTTTTTTTTAATCTGATGTATAGATGGAGGGAATTATTATATTATATTTTTAGTAAAATATGAAAAGTTTTTTAAAAAATAGATAGAATATTTCTATTATATCTAAATTTTAAAATACTCTATCTATTTTTATAAAAAAAATATTTTACTAGAAAAATTAAAGAAAAAAAAACAAACTGGTTTTTAGACCGGTAAGAATTTTACCGGTCTTTCTACCAATATTACAACTCATGTACTCTTTCTATTTCTCTCTCTTCTTTTCTATGAATTTCTACCAATAAAAAAATTTCGAATAAACAATTAAGAATAGAGCACTAAAGCAGGACCACATGATGACATGCATGATGGGCTGGGCTCCTCTCCATTATTACATAATTCATTTATGTTCGAGATAGATTCAATCATCTAAATCATCTTTTTCGGTTTGATGATTCAAATTTAACGAGGATTTAAATATCATTTTTTTTGTGAAGAGATTTTTTTATCTCTATTATGATTTTACTTTTAAATTTTTAATAACTCAAAATTAAAAAATAAATATCAACATAAAACTGTTAGATATTATCTACATTATTTTTTCGATCTACATACAAAAATTACAAGAATTTAACTTTATTTTAGTTGATAGCAAGAACTTGTAAAAATATTTCAATGTGAATAATTTTCTGAACGATGTTTTTAAATGATTGCTTCCTATCAAAACAAATTCGAGTTTCGAAATTTTTAATGTATATGTAAAGAAAATAATATTAACGGTTCGAGTTTTAAAATTTTTATAGTCAAGAATTTAGAAAATGGAGAGTGAATAAATTTAGATATTTGAACCACCCTTTATAAATTTTATCTTGATTTGTTGTATGCCGAGTTGTTTAACTTTGAAGTACAAATAGAAGAAGGCCAAGGGAAGCTAAATAAAGTAATAAACGGTTGGAAATTGGAATATGGGGGTGACAAAATAAATTAACGAGCTCAATAAAATTGGAGAGGATCTCAGATAGTAGAAATGGCCAGATGGGTTACAATGACCCTGACAAAATATAATAGAACAGCAAACATATTCAAATTTCAAAATAAATAGTAATGGCATTTAGTGCGCATGAATGAGGGACTGAAAGACCAACAGTCTTAGTGACATTAATCTTTTATCAATATTAAATTCAGAATCTGGATGAACTACAATGATATTCACACTTAGGGCCTGTTCGGCGGATGAGAATGGGCACAGGAATGGACAAAGTTTGAACTGATTTTTACTGTTCATGTGGGAAAAAAAAATTCACTCTGAGTAAATTTTTTTTTTCCCACGTGAACAGTAAAAGCAGCCGAATAGGCCCTTAACCAAAATTAAAGGCATTACATTATATAATTTATTTGGTTATACAGAGAAAAAAATATTATTCGACAGAAACAAATTATTGTTTTTTTTAAATACAATTGGCATAAGTATATTTTTTAGATAATGATGTGATTATACTTCTCCAATTTAAACTGGTTCAGTCGAATTTTAAATATACAAATTCTCATGCGAAGAACATTATCTTAATTACTAAATCAAAAAACAAGTTTTCAATTGACACAAATATTTTTTTAAGCAAAGATTGAAAGTTAAACCACTCACTAAACATTTAACATTTAGAAATGGAGATTTTATAAATAACTAAAAGAAATTCTGTAAATCAATAAAGATACATTAGATTTTTTTGTTGTTGATAAAAGGCTCTGTGCCCTTTTCATTTAAGAAACTCTGTCCCAGTACAAACCAAAAGCTAGTTGTGTTACTTGGCACAGCTCAATCACAGTGTTCAAAAGCTAACTTTATAGAAGTTCATCATCACTTCCTTACACACAAATATCAAGCTAAGATATTACAACCAGAATTCCTCTGGAGGTTGATAGAGCACTAGTTGAGTATTTGCAGGGTCCCATATCTGCAGTGGGATGTCATCAGTGTCTTTAGGAAGCCAACTAGGGATCAACTCTCTTGCCTGTTTCTTGACCATTCCTGACCAGTAATTAACCAAAGCAACAATTAGTAAAATCATAGTACGAAAACATTTTTTTGTTGTATGTTGAAAACATAGTTCATTTCTCAATTTCCAAATAGTCCAGCATAGTGCACTGAACATTACTAAGAAAGCAATTTGAGAATGTTTATCTAATGTATAAGAGAAGTCAATAATGTCAGCTATACTTGTAGCTTTTACCATATGTCTGTTTTTTTTTTTTTTAAAAAAAATTTGGTAGTGACTATCAAAGTTGTATTGATAAAAATGTTTACAACAACAAATCTTATTTTATTACATCAATATCTAGTATTACAAGCATAAAATTCGTGTTGCTTCTTGCTAGTTTTCATTTTTGGAATAAGTATGTATAAGACGCATTGGGTGTTACCCGGAATGCGAAATCTTGTTTGACTTCTTTTGCTTTAAGAATAAATATCAAATAATTTTATTACAATCTTACTATAATTGATAAGTAATTTTTTGTAATAAATTTGAGTTGGAGGGACTATGATGTCACTTCGAACCATATATTTTTTGAATAAAGAACTATGTATGTAGGTCCCCTTATTATCGATATATGAAAGAAATTAAGCGGTTAAAAACATATTGTTAAATAAAAGATAATACTGAAAATGACCTAAATGCATTAAACAAAGAATCATAATGAAATTGAGTCTCCTATCTCTGCCCTATTGATTGGTTGCAATTACAACTTAATTTTTCTCTATTTGTCAATTCACTTAAAGTTATATTTAATTATAGGATAAAATATGAAAATAAAAAATAATTCTTATCATCATGCACAAAAACTAAAAAACCATCATTTTTTTTTATTATTTGAAAAATAAAACTATCATCTTAGTTTATCTAAACTAAGTGAATTATGGGTCAAAGTTGCAAGCTACGGTAGGCAAGTATGAATTATGATTCAAGCTACAAGTTTGCATGTTTACACTACAAGCTACATTGGTAAGTATGAATTATGATTCATAGTTGTGATTATTATATTTTGTCTCTACAAATTTGCATGCTTACGCTATAATTACTTCAACTATTTATTTTCTAAAAACAATAAAAGCAAGGACTGTTATAGTAGGTCAAATTATTTTTCGTGTGAGAGATTATAAATTTGAAATCAAGTTATTTTAGATTTCATATTATTCATGAAAACTTTTAGTAGGTCAAACTACGAAAGTTGAACTCATTTTGAAACGGTCCAACACTTTTAGTAGGTCAAACATGACCTCTAAGTGTAGAATGTTCCAAATTTGCTATCTTTTGGATTTCGCTATTATATTGTAGTCTCTGTTTTTTTTTAAAGTAAATATAGAAATCAAGCATTAAGTGTAGTATTCGTTATTGTGAATTTAAATGATAAATTAGTCATTTTCTTTGATTTTGTAAGTTTGACATAACATTGATGCCATCAAATCGTTTAAACTTCATATGAATAATTAACGGTTAAAGAGTTAAGACAACAGAGAACATACAAAAAAATTACAAAAGAAAACAAAAATCACAATAAGACTTCTTATATAGTTTGTTATTCGTGTTGGAATAAGTTTGAGCTTGGTTGTTTTTTTATTTCAATATTTCTCAGGTCTGGGTTGATTTCTCTTGATACTTCCGAGTTCTTCAGTTCAGTTTGCTTTGCATTTCAAAAATGTGGAATAATTTCTTATTTAAAAACTATGCATTAAAGTTTTTTATTAAAAAACTGTTTATAAATACCATACTGACTAAATAATTGGTTCAAATTATTTCGTCTTTTTAATTTATTGCTGATGTGGCTTAATAGAAACTCTAATATTAATTTTTAAGAATGTGAGAATTTAAAGACTAGATATTAATTTTTTAAAAATGATTAAACGTTATTTTGAAACTCGAGCTGTAGAGATGTAGATGCTCTTATTAGTACCTTACTTTGACCGATTTTAATTACCGAGCATATCTACTTTGGCTAGGTGCAGATCAGCTGTACTTAGAGTTGGAAAAACGTGCCGTGTCGTGACTAATACACTGTGATTTTGTTCACGTGCCGTGCCGTGCCAAAAATTACTAGGGGTGATCACGGCACGCGAGTCACGGCGTGACTCGCGTGCCGTGACTAAGTCGTGCCGTGACCAAATGTGTGTTAGTCACGTTTGATCGCATTTAACGTTAAAAAAAAAATGAAACAATTCTTTAAAATTCAAATGTTTTAATTGAAATTTATATGTAAATATTTTGATTAAAATAAAATTATACTTTATAGGAAGGTAAGTTAGTATATTGCCTCGTGACTGCCGTGACTCGCGTGTCCCGTGCCGTGCCGTGACGTGTCTTCTTTGCCAACAATTGGTCACGGCACGCGACATGCGAGTCACGGCACGTAACCGATACGCGTGCCGTTCCGTTCCGTTCCGTTCCGTTCCGTTCCGTGCCGTTCCGTGCCGTTCCGTGCCGTTCCGTGCCGTTCCGTGCCGTTCCGTGCCGGAACTGACTCCGGCGTGCCATTTTTCCAACCCTAGCTGTACTAGCTTTTATTACCACTTTCTTGCTAAAGTGGTTTGTGCAAGTAGGTTGTTGAGTGCTTGGGGTCACCCAGCAACTCTATATGGTGTTACCATTTATTACCAGTTATAAGCTCTCTCACCCGAACTTTTTTCGCTACCATCTTCTAAAAATAGATAAATACAATTGATAGGTTTTTTTTAAATACAATGTATGTGTGCTTTAACACGGCAGGAGCATGTAATAAAAAAAAATTGTACCATATTTTACTTATATGCTAGGTTAATTTTTAATCCAAATAATTATCGCAGTGGAAAAGTTAAACAGAAAATATCCAAAGTTAAACAGAAAATTAATAAATATATCCAGCTTGGCTGGATTTTGTTAAAAATGACCAAATCGGTCATTTAATGGCCGATCTTTTTTTTTTCTCTAATGGCCATTAAATGACCGATCCTATTCTTTTCAAACAATTCATTCTCACAAAATTCACACTATTTCTCCTCACTTTATTTCTTTATCCAAAATTTCTCCTCCTCTTTCCAGATTTACAAGTAAGTTTCTTAATTTTTCTTAAATTCATTGGAAGTCCAAACGGTTATAAATTGGTAGAATTTGTTAGAAATGTACCAAAATTAGTATAATTTAGTTCTCAATTAGTTTTAATTTATGGTAATTAAGTTTAATTAGTTTTAATAAGTGTTAATTAGTTTTAATTAAGTAAATTTTAGTTTAATGGTAGTAAATTGATAGCATTGTTACAAATGTATCAAAATTAGTATATTTTTAAGTTAATTTAGTATTAATTAGTTTTAGTTAGTTGAATTATTATTAATTAGTTTTAATTAGGTTATTTAGTTTAATTAAGTATATTTTAGCATATTTAGTATATTTTGGTTTTAATTAATTAAATTAGCATAATTTAGCATAATTTAGCATATTTTAGCCTATTTTAGCGTATTTTAGCCTCTCTTTTTTTAGCAAATTTTAACCTATTTTAGCATATTTTAGCATATTGTGACCTATTTTAGCATATTTTGAGCGCAATTATCTTGTTTTATCGTACTATAGCGTAATTTAGCATATTTTTGTGCAATTTAGCGCATTGTAGCTGATTTTAGCCTATTTTACCGCATTTACCATATTTTAGCCTATTTTGGCCTATTTTAGCATATTTTACCGCAATTAGCATATTTTAGCGTATTTTATCATATTTTAGCTTATTTTGGCTTATTTAATCGCAATTAGCATATTAGCCTATTTTAGCATATTTTACCGCAATTTGCATATTTTAGCGTATTTTATCATATTTTATCTGATTTAGTGTATCTTATCATATTTTAGCCTATTTTAGCATATTTTACCGCAATTTACATATTTTAGCACAATTTAGCACATTTAGCACTTTTAACATGTTTTAGGGTTTAGGGTTTACTCAGTGTGACTATAGTATAATTTGATTTTTGAAATTAGAGTGTATGGCCGGTTTACTTAGCGTAAGTTAACATAATTTTATTTTTGAAATTAGAATGCCTAGTGGACGGCCTAGGACTCGTCCAGTACCACCTGTTATTGATGAGCTAATCGCCCTTGATAACACGGAGCATTTCAGTCCTCTCCTATGGATGCCCTACAGCGAGCACCGAGTCTCACTAGCTTCTCGTGAGGTACGTTACTTTTTTTAACTCTTTTTTAAATTTTGTTGAGTTTAAATTTTGTTGTGTTAACACGATGTGGATTACTTTTTTCAACTATCGACAAGTTTCTTTTAGATGTGAAACTGTGGTGTGTTCACATGCAGTACTACGAGGCGATGGACCAGTATTGCATCAATCTGGGGCTGCACAGTATTGTCTCCATAGTACAGAGTGGGAGTGGCATCATCAATGCATCTCTCACTGCAGGACTACTGGAGCGATGGCGTTTCAAGACGCACACGTTCTACTTACCTTTTAGAGAGATGACGGTGACGCTTCAGGATGTGAGTGCCCTATGGGGTTTGCCTATCAGTGGCACACCCGTTGGTGGCATATCTGACAGTCGTATGGGGTTTGTTGAGGACATCGATCAGTTGTTGAAAGCTGATCCGGCCGAGTTACGGGCTAGTATTGGGACATCTAAGTTCCATATGAAGTTGACTAAGTTGCAATAGCACTTCAGCGGTGGTCTGACAGCAGATTCCGCTGTTGAGGATATTAAGAAGTAATACCTATAAACTCTTTATGTTACATTTGTTATATTATTTCTAAAAGTATTTTATTATTTGCTTTGCATTGCAGATATACACGGAGCTTCGTGATAGACCTCTTTGGTTCTGTCATGTTTGTTGATTTTAGCGGTGATTACGTCCCCATGATGTATCTCCCGCTACTGAAAGACCTTGGCAGCCCGTCGAGCTACAACTAGGGTGGGGCTGTCCTAGCCCATCTGTACTAGAGCCTGTGCCATGATTGTAAGGCAAGTCCCTAACTCTTTTGTTATTTAATTATTTTCTCAACCAATCTAAATACCCTAACAGCTAAAATTCTTGAAAATGCAGGAGGTGAAGCAAATGTATGGGCTGATACTTTTGATGCAGCATTGGTCGTGGTCGTGGCTACCGGTGGGTCGGCCTATCCCGAATGAGCCTTCAGCATAGGGAGAGCCTGATCATCTCATATGCCCGACATACTCGAAGAAGTGGCACAGTACTCACCACTACAAGGATCAGGGCCACGGTGGTACCTTCGGTATCAGACCGGTCCATTTACAACTGTAGAGTTTAGCTGCACAGCAGATTGACTAGACTCTGTACGATGAGCTCTATGAGAGTGAGAAGTTGTCAAGGATTTGTCTAGAGCAGCAGTAGCAGGAGAAATGATGGTACAGAGGTCCACTAGTCTGCTTCTGGATAATGGAGCACCACTATCCAGATTGGGTACTCCGTCAGTTTGGTGAGGTGCCGATGATTCCCGTAGATCCAGATTTGTCGACCGCCCCCGAGAGCAGTCAGAGTGGGAATACTATCGTTGGGTATTATCCATGATTGGCTGATATGCATTCTATGACGCGCAGAGACGTCCAGTTCAGCCTCCGGTATGCCATATTTCATTAGTTGTTAAGTTAGTACAAATTTCTTCTTTCATTGCAAAAACATCGATGACACGCCGATGTTATAAATCCTAGTTAATTCCGGCACCAATGGATCGATGTTTCATTAAAAATGAATTGAATTATCATCCTGAGGCTGAGCACCAGTACCAGATAATAAGTTTGATTTTTCTAATACAATAAACTATTTATGTGAAGTTTCACACAGCACAAATAGAAAGGTAGACGACAACTCATTTATGAGGTCTCAACTACCCTCATGTTCATCAGTTCACGTATAGAATTTATAAAATGTAAAATATAGATAGACCTGAAGAAGATAGAGTATCACTGTCACCCTCTGTTTTTTCATATCTTTGTCAAAATTAGAATAAAGGAATTAGGTAGGATCCATTAAGACAGAGTTAATTTGTCAATTTTTATAATGAGCCAAGTAAATTCAAGTACAGTGTACAGTGTCCATTTTATGGAAGGAAAATAATGTTTACTATTTTTTTTTTGTTTTTTGGTGCAAAACAATATGCAATGGTTCTTTCTTTAAATTTACAGTTAGTTGATTATTTAATGAAATAATTAAGGCGGTAGAGGAAGGGGAATGACTCAGCTGGCTTGATTATTTAATGTTGCTCCTACCATCTCAGGCTTAGCTATTTTATGCTGTTTAATTACCTGCTTGTGTGTTTGCTTTCAAGTTATTTTAGCTTTTGCATATTTCAGACTAGTTTTCTCTTTGATACTGGTACAGTGGTACTTGATATACCACTAGTTTTATTTTGGGGTTCGTATCCCCTTAGGTACCTCTGGTGCAATAGTTAAAAGAATGGGAAAATTTCTAGTGTACCCATCAAAATTTCTAAAATAGCCAATATCCCCATCAAAACATTGAAATTTCTTATTTCCCCATATGTTGATTAATTCTGAAAATGTAAATTAAATTTATCATTTCATTTTATCTTTAAGTTTAAAATGTCTATTTTACCCTTCTACTAAGATCTCCTTTCTCCTTCACCCCATCTTTTATAGAGTTGCTCTTGTTTCTTTCCTTTCCTATTCTTCCTCCTGTTGAACATATAAAACATTAATTTGAATATACTATATCCCGATAAATCAAGCAACTGTGTCATGAAAATTTTGCATGAGATTTAACCTTACTTTTATTATATATAGTTTAGGAAATACAACTCATCACTCTCCTTTCTTCTTTTTTTTTCTCAACAGCACATTGTAAGATATACAATTACAAAGAACAATTAATTTCTATCAATTAGTTTATATTTCCAGGTTTCCTTTTTTGATTGTAAGAGCGGGAAATGATAGAGAGACAGGAGTCAAGAGTCACAGATTCTGATTTGTATACATACGTAGATCGAGGGAAGATATGGGGAGGAGCAGGTTTCGGTTGGCATGAATCGTTATAGATATACATATGAAAATGGGAAGATTTTAGATACAAGAGCAGGAGAAGGAAAGGTTTTAGATGTACATTCGAAGAATGGAAGGGAATTTTAAGAGGTTCATAGAGATGGGACGAAGGAAAAATGAGATCTTAGTTTTAAATAGAAGGGCAAAATAGACATTTAAACTTCAAAATAAAATAAAATTATAAGTTTAACTTAAATTTTCAGAATTAATCAACATATGGGGAAATAAGAAAGGATTTCAATTTGGAATGGGATATAAGAAATTTCAATGTTTTGATGAGGATATTGGCTATTTTAGAAATTTTGATGGGTACACTGGAAATTTTCCCTAAAAGAATAGTCTAATTTTCCCAATTGCATCCTTGGGTAATTTGAGGGGATATAAATTCTTTATTTTGAGTCTGTTTCTCTTCAGGTACCTGAGGATGCAATAGAGAAAGAACGGTTCTGATTTAAATTCAGGTCAAAAGAATTTGGTGTCTATAGAGAGAATTTCATTGGTGATGTTTGGCTGTGAGACAATTAAACCACGTGTTATATTAGATTGTTTTTAATTTCTTAATGCAACTAGTATTTAGAAAAAAAAAATCCAAAAAATGTAAACTTGACCTTTAAGCTTATTTTAAAGTGAAGATCACATTAGATGACTTGATTTATATGTTTAAGTCTATTTTTAGTAGAAATATGGGTTAGCTAGCCGGTATTTGATTGATTGAAAAAAAGTGGTTACACAAATTGGGAACTTACAATTGGAAAAGAAATAAAAGTATTCAAAAGAATTGAGCATTGAAATTGAAATAAGCTGACCTAAAAAAACAAGTATAGAAAAAACATTGTAGAAAGTAGAAACAAATAGCGAAAAAGAAAGTAAAAATGCAAAAAAAGTAGGGTGATTCTCTCCCGGTTATGGCATTCCCCACCGTACTGTCACTGAGGCTTCACTGTCATAGAATTTTAGCTGCCATGCAATTTCTTCCATATGTGGATTTAGCATCTTGCGCTGTTGCGCACCGCTCCCTCCACACAATAAACTGCATGATAGTCATTAATTGCCGTCATCTGTGCTTGTGCTTGGTTCATGGTATTGGTACCAGTCTTGATGATCATCTGTTATCTCCATTGTCAGTATCCGTGCATGGCCACCCCTGACCCGGCCGGTCTATGTGCTTGGTTCTGGTAAAAGCAATTACACTCCTCAAAGAAATATTGTTTATCGGTCTCCGCAGCCGACCTACACAATAGCTAAATGCTGACTAATTAAGAGATCTAGCTAGCTAGATTTGAAGTTAAACATAAAAGCTTGATAATTTGCCAAATACCATATAGTCACGTTGATTGCTCTATTATTATTATTATTATTGGTTGTTTTAGGATTCCACTATCATTCCTACTAACTATTAAATATAGGAGGTTTTGATCCAACTTCCCACTACGTGACATAAGAAAAGAGTAAAGCTAATGTGTACTATGCTTATTAAGAAGATTTGGTGAGCACAACTTTAAAATTTATCAGAATTTCAAACGATGAATGTCAGCCGTTAAAACCAATCTATTCACGAGTGATGTGTGTACATACAAAATTTTGAAATATTCAAATTCATTTAGTACAAAATCATGTGGTCAAAAAATGATGAAAATGAATGCATTAAAATAACTTATAAACCTTTATTTTTTTTACCGCTTGACTTTGTACTAAATGTGTTTGAAAAATTAAAAACTTTGTAGGTACATGCATCACTCGTGAAGTTGATAGGTTTCAACAGTTTGAATTTGTCGTTTGTAGCCAATCCGATAGATTTTTAAGTCATATTTACCAAACTCTCTTAATGAGCATAACACACATTAACTTTACTCTCATAAGAAATATAAAAAATTAAGCGAAGTTCAGTGACTATTATGTAACTTTGTGTAATTAACTAATTATTGGACAAAGTATAATAAAACTTATTTCCCAAATTTGAAACTTTCTTTGGTGTGGTTTTTAAAATATAGTCAAAATTACCTTGATAGGATATTGTCAAAGAAATCAGAAAGATACACACATAGGAAAATGCTAATATGCTACGCGTAGCATAGAGGGCCTCCGTGCTACGGCTTAATATTTGAGTTTTCAAAATCATAACGGTCCATCCGAACCGTTCAATATGATCTCCATATGAATATGTACTTGCAAACCGAAGTTTACATTTTTTAGAATTATTTTACTATTTTTTTAGATAGGTAGAAAATCACTTGATTTGAAAATTTTGTACCATTCAAATCAAGTGATTTTCTACCTATCTAAAAAATAGTAAAAAAATGTAAAATTTGGTTTTGGAAGTACAAATTCATATGGAGATCATGTTGAATGGTTCGGATCGACCGTTAGAATTTTGAAAACTCAAATATTGAGCCGTAGCATGAAGACCCTCTATGTTACGCGTAGCACTATAGCCAACTCTTATATATAGAGGTTAGCTAAGATCAAAGTGGTATGACCAAGGCCTTGGTGCTACTAATTAGTTTTTACAATTTTAAAGTTCAAATAGTCAATCTGAAGTGCTCAACGTGTTCTCCATATTAAAATTAGCTTGGAGACCAAATTTTATATTTTTTTGAATTTTTTTTACTATTTTTTATGGGTTTTTTAAAATCACTGTTTTTCATAATAAAAAATAATTAAATAAAATCTTAAAAACAGTGATTTTCAAAAATTCATAAAAAATAGCAAAAAAATTCAGAAAAATATATATATATATAGTGACTAATATCAAAATGTTTGCACCAAGGCCCTCGTGCAACCAAGTCGTTTTGGATTTTTAAAGTCCAAACGGTCGATCTAAACCGTTAGATGTTCTATCTATATTAAAATCTGCTTGGAGACCAAATTTTACATTTTTTTTGAATATTTTTACTATTTATTAAGCCACTTTGAAAATTGCTTATCACATGGTCTAGAATTTGGTTGCACTGTTTTTACTATTCACCCGGATCAGCAATTTTCAAAGTGGTTTAATAAATAGTAAAAAAATTTCAAAAAATACAAAATTTGGTCTCCAAGCAGATTTTAATATAGATAGAACATCTAACAGTTTGGATCGACTATTTGGACTTTGAAAATCCGAAAACGACTTGGTTGCACAAGGGCCTTGGTGCAAACGATTTGATATTAACTTATATATATATATATATATATATATATATATATATAGAGAGTGACTAAGGTCAAAGTGGTAGTTCCTAGCCCCCGGTGCTACCAAGTCGTTTTCGGATTTCCAAAGTCCAAATGGCCGATCCGAACCGTTCAAGTTGTTCTCCATATTGAAATTTGCTTGGAGACCAAATTTTACATTTTTTGGAATTTTTTTACTATTTATTAAGCCACTTTGAAAATTGCTGATCACATGGTCCAGAATTTGGTTGCACTGTTTTTACTGGACCATGTGATCAGCAATTTTCAAAGTGGCTTAATAAATAGTAAAAAAATTCCAAAAAATGTAAAATTTGGTCTCCAAGTAGATTTCAATATGGAGAACAACTTGAACGGTTCGGATCGACCATTTGGACTTTGAAAATCCGAAAACGACTTGGTAGCACCGGGGGCTAGGAATTACCACTTTGACCTTAGTCACTCTCTCTCTCTATATATATATAGAGAGAGAGAGAGAGAGAGATTGACTATGGTGAGTTGTGAAGTAAAACGTCGTTTTACTTCACGCTCATACTCCATTTTGAAAATCTAAACAACCGATCCGAACCGCTCAACGTGTTCTCCATATTGAAATGTGCTTGGAGACCAAATTTTATATTTTTTGAATTTTTTTACTATTTATTAAGCCACTTTGAAAATCTCAGATCCGGGTGAACAGTAAAAAACAGTAAAAAATTCTGGACCATTTGATCAGCGATTTTCAAAGTGGCTTAATAAATAGTAAAAAAATTCCAAAAATTATAAAATTTGGTCTCCAAGCACATTTCAATATGGAGAACATGTTGAGCGGTTCGGATCGGTTGTTTAGATTTTCAAAATAAAAATATAAGCGTGAAGTAAAAATGACATCTTACTTCGCAACTCACCATAGCCCAGCTCTCTCTCTCTCTATATATATATATATATATATATAGAGTCCGGCTAGCGTCCAAACGTTTGGATAAAGGCCTATATCCAAACGGTTTATTTTTGCGATTTCAAAGTCCCAAAAGTCGATCTAAAGAGCTCAACATGTTTGGAATATTAAAATGTGCTTGGAAACTAAATTTATATTTTTTGGAATTTTTTTGCTATTTTTTTAGAATTTTTGAAAATCGTTGTTTTGATGAATTTTTTATTTTTTTCTTCCATATCAAAACAACAATTTTAAAAAATTCTAAAAAAATAGCAAAAAAATTCCAAAAAATGTAAAATTTAGTTTCCAAGCACATTTTAATATTCCAAACATGTTGAGCGCTTCAGATCGACTTTTGGGACTTTGAAATCGCAAAAATAAACCGTTTGGATATAGGCCTCTATCCAAACGTTTGGACGCTAGCCGGACTCTATATATATATATATATATATGAGGAGGGTTCCAATATCTCATGTTTTTCATACCTCATCATGCCTTATATTTAATATCTTCGTTTTCAAAGCCTAAATTGTCGATCCGAACCGCTCAACAGGATATCTATATTAAATATGCTTAGGGACCAAATTTTATCAGTTCTGAAATTTTTTTACTATTTTTTTAGATAGGTACAAAATCACTGTTTTTGAACCGTTTAAAAATAGTGATTTTGTACCTACCTTAAAAAATAGTAAACAATTTCCAAAAATTATAAAATTTGATTTCCAAGTATATTTTAGTATGGATATCGTGTTGAGCGGTTCGGATCGACATTTTCGGCTTTGAAAACGAAGATATTAAATATGAGGTATGATGAGGTTTGAAAAGCATGAGGTATCGGAACCCTCCTCTCTCTCTCTCTCTCTATATATATATATATAGAGAGAGAGAGAGAGAGATCGACTATGGTGAGTTGTGAAGTAAAATGTCGTTTTACTTTATGCTCCTACTCCATTTTGAAAATCTAAACAACCGATCCGAACCGCTCAACATGTTCTCCATATTGAAATGTGCTTGGAGACCAAATTTTACATTTTTTGGAATTTTTTTACTATTTATTAAGCCACTTTGAAATTCGCAGATCCGGGTGAACAGTAAAAAACAGTAAAAAATTCTGAACCATTCGATCAACGATTTTCAAAGTGGCTTAATAAATAGTAAAAAATTCCAAAAAAATATAAAATTTGGTCTCAAGCACATTTCAATATGGAGAACATGTTGAGCGATTCAGATCGGTAGTTTAGATTTTCAAAATAAAAATATGAGCATGAAGTAAAAATGACAACTTACTTTGCAACTCACCATAGCCCAGCTCTATATATATATATTACGTTCAGGAGACAAATCGAACACACAAGGAATAAAAAATAAGGGGGCTAAAACAAATCAGTTAAAACAGTTCCTTCTTCTTTTGAGTGATGACTCAGGAGGTAGGAGATAAAATTTACAAGTGGCAATAATTGCCGACATTTTTATTTATACCCAAAGTTAATTACAGATTAATAAAAATATCTAGATCCGCCAACTTTTATTAAAAGTATCCAAACCGGCCATTTAATGGCCCCCTATTTAAAAGGGAAACCGGCCATACAATGGCCGGTCCCCTAATTTTTTTTTTAGAGACAAATAACTAAAATGTTGAAATATAACACTAAAAAATCGAATTTTTTTTAAATATTTGTCAAATTAATTTTTTTATAGCATATTTACCGGTTCTTTTATTAAATATATCACACATACTGTTTCTTGTTTGAACATACAAAATGAAAGATATTTAATATTATGATGTTGGTTATTGTCAAATTAAATTCACTAGCCGCATGCGAACACTAAACATTAGATCAGTAATTTTGATACAAGTTCTGACTTTTACCATGCTGCATCACTGTCACTAGCTGTAAACGGGTCGTTGTGTCTACCAATGATAAAAAAATTTAACTCAATTTTTAAGGCACTAAATGACATTTTTTTTTGCAATTCTGACTCCGTCAAACCCTTAGGGATGACCCCGAGGGTGCCATTGCCCCCATCTCGTCTCAAGCTTTCCGAATTGGGGTCGTACGTGCAAATCCGAGTTTCCTAGACAAAGTTATGGTCGTTTAAAGTTTTTTAAAAAACAACTATGCTTTCGTGTAAAAACACCGATGATGCACCAATGCTTTATGCACGGCTTGTCGACGGCAGAAGTACATCGATGTTTTATTACAAAAATATCAACGGCGCACCGATGTTTTTTCAGCACTACCCTGCTTAATTGCCAATGCTAAGACTAACAAAATATCGATGTTTAATTATAAAAACATTACCGATGCACCAATGCACCGATATTTTTTCAGCACTACCCTGCTTAATTACCAATGCTAAGGCTAACGAAATATCGATGTTTCATTGCATAAACAACGATGTTTAAGTCCCAATGGATTGGATGCATGTGCATAAGTCCCAATGAATTCTATGCTTATTAACAACTTTAACAATGAATCATGTAATCAAATTCTCAATCTCATTAACAAAATCGGCCTAATTTAGAGTAATTTAGCGTAA
Source organism: Carex kokanica (assembly GCA_025461125.1). Taxonomy (NCBI): domain Eukaryota; kingdom Viridiplantae; phylum Streptophyta; class Magnoliopsida; order Poales; family Cyperaceae; genus Carex; species Carex kokanica. The sequence continues at coordinate 2,734,738 of JAJGRX010000163.1, read as the reverse complement.
TTTCATTATAATTACTGTAATTTATGAAAGATGGCACAAAATCAGCCCTATTCATACGTAATTTAGCGTAATTTACCGTATTTTAGCATAATTCTACACAATTATTGTAATTTAGTGTAATTCAGCATAAATTAACATAATTTCAAGTAATTTAGCGTATTTTAGTATAAATATGCTATCAAAAAATTAATTTGACAAATATTTAAAGAAAATTCGATTTTTTAGTGTTATATTTCAGCATTTTAACTATTTGTCTCTAAAAAAAAAATTAAATCAGGGGACCGGCCATTTAATGGCCGGTTTCCCTCTTTAATAAAAAAAAAAATTCAAAGGACTGACCATTTAATAGCTGGTTTGGGTATTTTTAATAAAAGTTGACGGGTCTGAGTATTTTTATTAATATGTAATTAACTTTGGGTATTAAAAAAAATGTCGGCAATAATTGCTCATGTTGTAATTTATGGGTTCACGTTTGGAGCATGGAAACATGGCAATTCAAATAATTCCTCTAAAATTATTGCAGAATTGTAACTTTCCCTTTTCCAATCCCAATCACGCTATTTCTGAGAGTCATAACTACCGAATACCGAATCCATTTCCGTATGTGTGAGTGACAATCTGACATAGACGTAGTGAGATAAAAAGTATTATTTTCTTTTATTTCTTTCTGCTTTAAAAAAGAAAACTGACGAAAGCGGTGAAGAAATTGACTCTTCTTTTTACCGACGCACCTTTCTCTCTCTTCTTTCTTTTTACGTGGCACGGATTGGGATTGAGAATTTTTTATTGGTAGAAATTAATGAAAAAAAAGAGAGAAAAATAGAAAGAGTACATGAGTTGTGATATTAGTAGAAAGACCGGTAAAATTCTTACCGGTCTAAAAGTTTTTTTCCTTTCACTTTTTCTAGTAAAATATAATTTGTTTTATAAAAATAGATAGAGTATCATAAAATTTAGATATAATAGAAATATTATATCTATTTTTTGAAAAACTTTTCATATTTTACTAAAAATCTAATATCAGAATTCCCTCCATCTATACATCAGATTTAAAAAAAAAGAAAAACTAAGTTTAGACCGGTGGAATTCCTACCGGTCCAAACTTTTTGATTTTTTAGACCGGTAAGAATTTTACCAGTTTTTCTACCAATATTACAACTCATGTACTCTTTCTATTTCCCTATCTTCTTTTCCATTAATATCTACCAATAAAAATTTCCCATTGGGATTGGTACCATCTGCCTTAATGAAAAAGCGGTCAATAAATAAATTGCCTCAGTAGTCAGTTCAGGAAGTTATTGCTTGGTTTCATCGTTGCAATCTCCCCTTCTATCCTTCTCTTTCCTGTCTCCCTCTACTAATTTCGCACAACTAAACTAAAAACAACAATATCATGCGCACCTCTGTTTTGTTATTTCCGGGAGCAAGAGCTTAATTTTGACGCTTCTACGTCTATCTCTTCATCTCCTTTACCCACTTATAATGTCTAGTTCAAGAGGGCAGGCTTGGTTGGTTACTTTCTGGGTCTCTGTTTTTCCCCCAATTTGATTTGATTTTTTATTATTTAACCACGAATTTTGTTAAATCGATTACTGCAGGTTCTGTACAACAGGGCTGCCCAGTGATGTTGTCTTTGAAGTGGGAGATATGACCTTGCACCTCCACAGGGTAAGGTTACTTTTTATTGCCACTTTCTGTCGCACTTTTTATTGGCCCCAGAAATAGATTCCTTTTGTGTTTGTTGAAATTCCTCTGTGCTAATCTTCAAGCTTTCCATCTTGAGGCAGTTCCCTCTCATGTCCAAGTGTGGGAAGATTCACCGGCTTGTGGCAGAACAAGATTTAAGTCGCAATCTGCCACGGGCGAGAAAGAGACCATCACGTACCGATAAGAAGAACAAACCAATTGAATCAGACGAGGAAGAGGTTGAGATAGTAGAAGAATTAGATGAACAAGAGGAAGGAGATGAAACAGAGAATGACCAAAAGCATGTTTATCACATCTCACTGGTTGATTTTCCTGGTGGACCCGGCACTTTTGAGATGGCAGCTAAGTTTTGTTACGGTGTGAAGATTGAGCTAACATCTTGGAACGTAGTGCCGCTACGCTGTGCGGCCGAGTACCTGGAAATGTCAGAGGATTTAGCTGAGGATAACCTCATATCATGTACAGAAAGGTATCTAAACAAATCTGTTCTGCGCCACCTCAGTGAGGCTTCGAAAGCCCTCAAATCCTGCGAAGACGTCCTGCCCTTAGCAGAAGATCTTGGCCTAGTGCAGCGCTGTGTTGACTGCATTGCCACTCGTGTCTCAAATTCTGATCCTTTGCTTCTTTTCGGTTGGCCGGTGCATGAAAGCAGTGGCAATATAAAGAGTACTCCTTCCAGGCCTGTCTTGTGGAACGGGCTTGACACTGGGACCCGTCGCCGGAGCAGGCCCAGATCGTTCACCTCTGCAGATTCCTGGTTGGACGATGTATCATTTCTCGGGTTGTCTATGTACAAGCGCGTAATTCAAGCCATGATTGCCCGTGGTGCGACGCCAGAGGTCATTGAGAGCTCTCTTGTTGCATATGCAAACCGCTGTATACCTGGTCTCTCCCGATTATCGCGGCGGCATTCGTCTGCACCAGTGGTGTCAGAAAAGGATCAGAGAGAGCTCCTTGAAACTGTTATTGGTAACCTACCGCCAGATAAATCTTCTGGAATGGCCAGTACCAAATTCCTCTTTGGGCTACTACGGACCGCCAGTATCCTCCGGGTGCCAGAAGCTTCTAGAACAACACTGGAACGAAAGATTGGCTCGCAGCTTGAGCAAGCAACATTGTATGATCTCTTGATTCCAAACTATTCTCATGTCATGGAGATGTTGTATGATGTGGAGTGTATAGAGAGGATCTTTAAGTACTTTCTGATGCAGACTGAGAGATCTGCTGAACCAGTATATGAGGAAGAGCAAAATGAAACCACCCCAGCTCATATCAGGACATTAACCAGAGTAGGGAAGCTTCTAGATAGCTATTTGGCAGAGGTTGCCTCGGATGCCAACTTAAAGCTAGACAAGTTCTGTGAGCTCGCGCTTGTGCTCCCTGATCATGCTCGTGTCTACGATGATGGCCTTTACCGTGCCATTGATGTTTATCTCAAGGTACTTCATATTCTCTAGTCAGATGTCTCAATTGTTTAGTTACTTTTTGCCCCCCTTCAAATCTGTTGCCATACCTAATTTTTTTTTTATTTGGCAAAAAAAAATTAGTTATGGAGGTTTAATTTAGAATTTAATTAATTGGCATGCAGACACATGATAATTTGAGGGGGGAAGAGAAGGAGAGAATTTGTGGGGTGGTTGATTGTAGGAAGCTAACAATGGAAGCGTGCACACACGCAGCTCAAAATGAAAGGCTTCCACTAAGGGCCGTCCTACAGGTGCTCTTTTTTGAACAGCTGCAATTGCGCCATGCAATTGCGGGCACTCTGGTACTGCCAGAGCGGAGACCGAGACCACATTGGCCACTGCAATCGACATATGGGAGGGAGGGGGACCACACATGGCAATCGGCTGTGACGGAGAACCAGGTACTAAGGCTGGATATGGATAGCATGAGGAACAGGATGCATCAGCTGGAGCGCGAGTGCTCTACTATGAAGAAAGCTATACGGCAAATCGATGACCAGGAGGGCTCCCATGTCAAAGATACAGATAAAGAAAGTAACAAAGGCAGTGACACTAGTAGCAGTAGGAGGAGGAAGGGGAAGTTTGGATGTAGGTTCAGCACACAGGTGTGTGATTCACATGAACGGAATGTGGTCGAGTCGAGAGCAGCTGCCAGAGTCGAATTGAGCCCATGAAGCTTGCATTTTGCTTAGATTTCTTTTCTTTTGTGGTGGTTTGTCAGTTGTTTATTTTTTTGCTTAGATTTTTTTTACGGCCATATAAATATAATTTATGTTTTTGGAGTACTGGATGTTTGCACACCGGCACTTAATAAAATATTCTACAGCAATGGCTATAGATGAAAGGAAATTTATTCAATTTCAATTTGGAGATTTCTGATGTTGAAATAAGTTACAACTACTTTTGAACAATTGGTGCGAGGTCAATCATCTGAACTCCAAACTCATTTTATTTTTTTCTTATGTTTCTCTTATGGTGCTGTGTTAAAAAATAAGAAAAAGTAAATTTTGATATTTTGCCCAACTCAAATCCTAAATATTAGGTGAAGAATGGGGACCTCTTATTTCATTCATTTCCAGGCTTAAGATTGTTAACTCGAGCGAAAAAGACAAACCCAGGTTACCCAGCTAGCATGTGAAGAAAATAGACAAGGCCAGGCCAGGCCCACTTTCAGGCCCATCAATCATTTGATTCATTGTTTTAACTTTTAACAGCAAGTGTAAACCAGGAAACAAGGAAAAAGAAAGTTCTTCAAATTACATCCATCCGATTTACTAATCCATTAGATTAGAAGCTTCGGTCCATTTCATTTATTGTCCATGCACATTCAAAAAAAGTTAAAACCATTTTTACTTCCTATACATGATTTCAAGATTTTTTTTCGATACTGTGGAAAAGGCCCAGAAAAATAATATTTTACAGTCGGATCCAAAAAGGAAAAAAATAAAAATAAAAAAAACTATGCAACACCAAACATTAATAGTCACTATCATCTGAGATATCTTAAATTTAAAGGTGGAACTAAAAAATTTATATAAGAGAGGTTAATTTTTTTCTATAAGAATAGTGGATTCATTATCCACTTATTTTTATTAGAAACTATAACGATCAAGTATCTAAGGCAGGTGTCTAAAACTTAGCCAAACTATTTAGTTACAAAACATCCATATCTGTTTCATAAAGCAAGCCCAAAAACTACACAAAATAACAAACAACTCTAAAACATAAGATAACAACAACTATTAGTAATCCAGTAGATCTCAGTCTACATCATCATCATCATCATCATCATCACTTAAGGCGTCGCCAGACGTTGGACTTAAGAGGCTGTCAAGCCTAAAATCCTCCCTGAGAAGGTCCAAAAAAGGGTCATGGTCCCTGTCGTCCTCCATCTCCGCCATGGAGGCTAGGATCTCCACTGCCTCCTCCTCCACCTGATGTTGATATGGTAATTGCTTAACATCAGAGAGAATTATGAGACTCAAGTTTAAATAGGAATCATCATTGCGAGACTGACACCAAAAAGTAGTTAAGGAAATAATTCTAGTACCCAATTAAATTCCATTACTCATCACGTAATCATTGCGAGAATATCCTCCTCTGTGCTGGATATTCTCAGTGGAAGAATTTAAATTCCATTACTCATCAGGTATTTTGATTTGGGTTTTTTAATTTGAGCATATTGATTCTAATCCCCCTCCCTTTGTTGTTTTGATTATAGTATTTTGATTCTAGCATGCCCTTGAATATAACATCTTAGTTCAACAGTTAATTGGTTGATTGTTTAATTAATTGATTTTATCTTATTTTTCAATTGTAGAGAATGAGCGATGGAATTTGAAGCAAAGGTAGAGCATCAGTTTCTATAGTACATGATGAGTTGATGGGACATTAAATTTGAGAGTGAAAATGACAGCATATTTTGAATTTATGTATCAATTTTGGCAATATGAGCCAGGGTTGTAACTTTCTTTTTTGAGTAACAAAATGAACTAGGTTTGTAAAGAAATATATTTGCATATTATTGTTGGAAAAAAAAAATGTAATTGTAAAGCAAATGCTCTAAATTGTATGTACTTATGTTGTGCTTTAGAAAAATTACAAAGTCGCAATACTATCAAGATTGTGTTTTGTTTGAAACTGTGATTTCTATACATCAAGCATATAAAAACAAATATTATATAAAACATCAAGCATATAAAAACAACAGTATTTGTATAAAACACCAAGCATGTAAAACATCTAGCTTAATTCCCTAGCAATGATTGTGTTGAGTATAGAATGTTGTAAAATAAAATAAAAATTCTTGCACGCACATGGCATATTTAGGAAGATAATAAGCTCCATCAATTTCAACTAACAATTGTGATACAGAAATTTAGTCACCATTACAATAAGGATCACAAAAGCACCACACTCATAAGACACCTACTTTGATCATGTTCATACAAAAAATATTCTTCTATCATTATACCAAAAATACCCTTTCTATAACTATACCTAAAATACCCTTTGTATAAAACTACCATAAGTATTATTTTTATGACTACCAAAATACCCTATGACTATACCACATATGCATTATCAATCCAATGACAAATCTTCACTATCATATGCATTGTCGTCTTCCAATGACAAGTCTTCATTCGCATATGGTTCTTGTGTTTGATCCTTCGCTAATTTTGCATCTTTCTTTTTCTAGAAAATAGAACACAGTAGTGCATGTTATAAAAAGGGTTAAATAAAAAATGCTTTCAGATTTTGATGTTACAAAAAAGCAAAAATAATTGCCATAAGCCGAAATTGATGTTTTTGTTAAATTATTATACCTTTGAAAAAAAGTTCAACTCAAGGTATGTGTATACCCATGTCCAATTTTTTGTTCGCCTACAAGCACATTTCCTCTTTATTATGTAAACCAATACCTAAATGCAATGCATCTCAACCATTGCCCCTTAATTATGACTTCATTCTGATTTTTACTTAATTGTTTTTAAACAAATCAGAGCTTAAGGCGAGACTTTCAATATGAATTTTATTTTGAGATGGTTGAACCGTAACACATGCTGGTTTTGATACTAATTTTTTATTTATTTATGGCACAGAAGTTCACATAAGTTCCAGCAAGGGGATCTGAATTTAATACTAAAATTTTAGTTTAAAAAACAAGTACCGGTACCACCCAGACTGATATGTTCATCCTTGTATTTGACAAAGAATAGTATAAACTATGCATCATGTGAGTACTTCATGTTCTTGTGTCCTCGAAATTTGTTCTTGATCCTTCAAAGAAGTTTCATCCTTCATTCTCTACAAACAAAAATAAGAATGAAATGATCAAATATGTTGAAATATAATATATTATTTGCATAAATTACTAACAAATAAACTGTAACCTTGGACAAGTAACAAATGTGCAAATCTGTCAGGCAGTGTGTAAAATCCAAAATAGAAAGAGCAAAACTGAGCTCCCAATTTTGCAACAATAACTGAGGTCCCTACATTCTAAATAATTAAACAAATGACCAAGAAATGAAGTAGAGGCCGACATACTCTTAATCTGGTTGTCAGATGGGTACCAGTATAGGCAGTATAGAGTACATACCACACATGTCTTAATTTGCAAGATTAACAAGATCCAAATGAGTAAAATTCTGGTAGGCTTAGTTTAACATCAACAAGATCCAATTGAGTCAATTTTGCAATTACGAACAATAGTCTCGATGCCCAATACTCATCTCTTCAATCAACTTCTCTAGAAATCACTTCAAAAAAAATTAAGCATAAAAAATTGAATAAAATCAGCCTTAATCAAGAGATAAGTTTGAACAGTGTTGAATAGAAGTAATAAAGTCTCCTCTACTTCAGTGTTTGCAATCAGCCATAAGTTCCAGTCAAGCTACAATTATTCCAAAATTCGACTACATCTAATAGAAAGAAAGGGCAAATCTGAAAAATAGTTAGAATAATTAACGAAATATTGGTATAGTGGTACATAGCTTTCAACTCCTAGGGTTTCCAAATCAGGTTAGGCTATTGACGTGCTCTAATGGGAGCAAGGCTAAGTACGTGAGTGAGAGAGAGAGAGAGAGCGACTTACAAAGGAGAGGCACTAGCGAGACGCACAGAGAAGGAAAGGAGGGCAGTGGCTGAGGCGAGTCTGAAAGACGCGGCTGCTTTACATGGGAGAGCCTGAGCACGAGAGAGAGCAGCGGAGAGAGGGAGGGTGGTAGGAGAGCCACGAAGGGAGAGCTTGAGGAGGCCTTCGCGAAGGGAGGAAGAGAGAGAACCCTTGGAGGAAGGAGAAAAACAATGAACAAAATAACAATTTTATGGAAAGAAGCGGAAGGGAGAGAAACGCAATCCAACGGAGCGATTTTTCTAACATTTGCGTCTCTGTTTATCTCATCAGCGCCTATCAGAACGCGAATCTGAAGTGAAATCGGATGGCTAACGGGTCTGGCAGCACTTTGCTAAAATGCTGCTAGCAGCAAATTAGCCAGATTATATATGAGTCTGGCAAAATTGCTTTCAAAAGCACTTCGACTGAAGTGCTTACGGAGTCAAATTTTAATATTTGATATTCAAAACGTCGATCTAAGTAGCTTAATAAATTAGTTATATAATAAACATATAGAATACCAATTTTTACTATTTTTGGAAAATTTTAACTATTTTTTATGATTTTTGAAATATGGTCTCTTTTGGCTTAAAAATACTTTTATTTTTAGGTAAAAAAAGGTCCATCTTTCAAAAATTATAAAAAAATAGTTAAAAAAATTTCAGAAATAGTAAAAATCGGTATTCTACATATTTATTATATAATCAATTTATTGAGCTATTTAGTTCGACGTTTCGAACATCAAATGGCTAAGTTTGACCCGTAAGCACTTCGGTTGAAATACTTCCGAAAGCAATTTAGCCGGACTCTCTCTCTCTCTCTCTCTCTCTCTCTCTATATATATATATAGGGATGGGCTAGGGTGAGCCATGGAGTAAAACAAGTTTGTACTCCACGCCTCATTATTTCCATTTTGAAAATCCAAACAACCAATCCGAACCATTCAACATGATCTCCATATTGAAATGTGCTTGGAGACCAAATTTTATATTTTTTGGAATTTTTTTTACTATTTATTAAGCCACTTTGAAAATCGTTGATCCATTGGTCTCGAATTTTTTTACTGTTTTCTACTGTTCACAGTGGATCAGTGATTTTTTCAAAGTGGCTTAATAAATAGTAAAAAAGTTCCAAAAAAATGTAAAATTTGGTCTCCAAGCACATTTCAATATGGATATCATGTTGAGCGGTTCAGATCGGTTGTTTGGATTTTCAAAATGGAGATATTGCGTGGAGTACAAACTTGTTTTACTCCATGGCTCACCCTAGCCCATCCCTATATATATATATAGTGAGTGGCTAATATCAAAACGTTTGTTCCTAGGCTGTGGAACAAACACTTCGGTTTTTACATTTTCAAAGTCCAATCAGTTGATCCAAACCATTCAGCATTCCATCTATATTAAAATGTACTTGAAGACCAAATTTTACATTTTTTAAATTTTTTTTACTATTTTTTAAACTAATTTTAAAATCGTTGTTTTCAATGATCTAGAAATTTTTTACTGTTTATTAAAATCAGCGATTTTAAAATTAGCTTAATAAATAGTAAAAAAATTCCAAAAAATATAAAATTTGGTCACTAAGCACATTTTAATATAGAGATCACATCTAACGATTTGGATCGACCGTTTGAACTTTGAAAATCAGAAAACCAATTGGTTGCACCACGGCTACAGAAGAAACGTTTTGATTTTAACCGACCTCTATATATATATATATATATATATATATATATATATATATATATATATTTCTGTGGTCAAAGCCGTTGCTTTAATTTGTGTGGGTATTCAAAAAAGATTTTGGTCAATCATTCAAGCTTGATATTGGTCGCGAGCCGCATGAAAACTAAATTTTTTTTTATCAAAGCCACAGTTTCAAACTTTTGAGCAAAAAAAAAAAGGGAAATGTGTCTGCAGTTTCAACTGCGGACACATGTTAAAAATAAAATTTATTAGAATTTATGATTATTTGGTTTAATTTTTTTTTCTCAAGATAGTAAAATAAAAATTTCAGCTTATTTAGCGAATGTACCGCCCGGTTTACCTTATAAGCGGATTTTTTTTTTACTTTATTCAAACCAATGTTATCAGAACCTGATCGGACATCGATCCGGTAAACCTCCGGATCAATAGTTCACTGGTCGGACCGGTGAGTCAACTGGTTCAATTGCTCGTTTTTCTTAAACAATAACAACTTATAACATGAAATCCCAGAATGATATTTACTTTTATGTCTATAAATCATTCTATAGTTTAATCTTTATAATTAAGAGTACCAATATACTTCTACAAAATTAACAAAGCAAGTCAATTGTTTAAACATATTTTTGTGCTTTTTCAACGTATCAATATGACAAAACAAGTAACATTTGTATTTCTGTATGGTGCATACTTAACCCCAATTGTTCATTTTTTTCAACTTCATTTCTTGTTGGCCCATCGACAAACAACTAAGAAGCATCGTCCAATCCCTACGAGCCAACCTGCACCTGAGTTTAGAGTCTCGTGCCCTGAATTGGCCAGTTGATTAAGTCAAGTCCGAGGAATGCATTCCTTTCTTCTCAACTTCAATGACCAAGATCGAGACTGACGACTCGGACATGTTCTCCTCATCTCTTTATTTTAGTGGCTGCAAGGAACTGTCTTAAGAAGGTCAGTTTTGTCATTTTCCACCTTCGCTGTTCGTTTTGCTTTCCTCTCTATCGGACATACTCCTCTTTTGTTTTTGTGTTTTCAGATGGCATAGAAGACCCCTTCGCCCATCTAAGCTTGGTGCACGTGAGCTGTGGAAAGAGTGTGTAAGTGGTTTATGTGAGCCACGTTTAAATATGAAAATACCGAATAGAGGAAATGAAAAACTCAAGTGGAACTGTTTTGAACCGGGAATTTGCGTCGGTTTGATTTAGCGTTTTTTTAATAAAACCGGCCGGTTAAAACGGTTCATTAATTGAAGCGATGTTTATGAAGAACCGAACCGGACAAGTGACCGATTCTGGTTTTTTCCGGTTGAACCACCCGGTCCGATCCGGTTTTAATAACACCGATTCAAACTAATGTAGTCTAGAAGTTAGTCCATTTGTAACGTTAAATTAAGCCCTTATTTTGGTGAATAATAACTTTCGCTTTTATGTTATCTGTACTCCTTACTTTAACTAAATATATTATATTTTTTACTTTTAAAGTATTTACTAGTATTATACCCGTGCGTTGCAACGGGAATATATTATAACAAGAGAACAACAATCTCATATAAAATAACATATTTTCATACAAAATTTAGATTAAATAACATATAACATATCTTAAATAACATATCAAATGACATTTACATATAAATAACATTCCTTAAATCATATACTAAATGACATATATTTTTTTATATTTTTAACATATTTTCATAAAAAAATCTCAAACAAAATATCATATTAAATGACAAATAACATTTCATAAATGATATAAAAAATAAAAATAAAAATAAAGACATGACCAATCAATTATCAATCAATTCAAACCTTCAAAAAAAATTATCAATCAATTCAAAAATTCCTTAAATAACATTTAAAAAATAGAAAGAAATCATAAAGATGAAACAATTTGCATGTGATGAAGAGTACGTGTCTAAATAAATTTAGACTTCAATACGTACAAAAACATAAAAAAGATGCATAGAATCAGAATATTTGATCAGAGAGTGATATTCAATCTAAAATTTCATCTTTTAATAAAGACGTTAACGGACCAGAACATCTACATGCTTAATATAAGAATGAAGATGTGAACTTTGGTTAAGAGATATCAGGCTGCCAATGGAAAATGTATTTTCATTCCTGCCCAATAATTTAGTACTATTGGACCGACAAGCTGTTCAAAGCATAATATTGAGCTTTTAGGATCTATATTATATTATCAAATAAAAAAATCTAATAATATCTTATCTAAATAAATGGACATGGGTACTTGGCAGTCATGTTCTGAAGTGTTTTATTCGGCTTTCAATGTAGTTTGAGCTACTTTTCGCAATTCTATTTCAATTGTATAAGAAAAAATAAATACTAATATATAACAACTATAATTTAATTATTAGTGGCTCATGTTCGAAATTCGAATGAGAGAGTCATTTCTAAATATTAAATAGTTGGGTGGCTCGACCTTCAACATTTACTCAAAAAAAAATTACGAGTTGGGTTAAAATGTTTTATTATTCCTATACTCCAATCATGATTCATATCCTTATCTCTATTTTCAAAGTCCAAACAATTGATCCAAACTGCTCAACATGATATCCATATTAAAATGTGATTAATTAGAGGCATAATTATATATATATATATATATATATAGAGTAGGGCTATTGTACTTCGTGAAGTAAAACTTCGTTTTACTTCACGCTCATACACCCATTTCCAAAATCCAAATCGTCGATCCGACCGTTCAAGTTGTTCTCCATATTGAAATGTGCTTGGAGACCAAATTTTACATTTTTTGGAATTTTTTTACTATTTATTAAGCCATTTTGAAAATCGCTGATCCATTGTGAATAGTAAAAAACAGTAAAAAATTCTGGACCAATGGATCAGCGACTTTCAAAGTGGCTTAATAAATAGTAAAAAAATTCCAAAAAATGTAAAATTTGGTCTCCAAGCACATTTCAATATGGAGAACAACTTGAACGGTCGGATCGACGATTTGGATTTTGGAAATGGGTGTATGAGCGTGAAGTAAAATATTGGTTTTACTTCATGAAGCACAATAGCAAAATTCATATATATATATATATATATATATATATATATATATATTTTAGATAGGTACAAAAATATTTTTTTTAGAAGGTCCAAAATCTTCTATTTTTATACTTGTCTAAAAATTAGTGAAGTGTAAAAAAAAAATGTAAGATTTGGTCTCCAAACACATTTCAATATGAATATCATATTAAGCACTTCGGATCGGTTGTTTGGACTTTGAAAACGTAGATAAATATGTCAGGCATGATGTGAGCACAAAAACAATGAATTATTTTTCCCTACTCTTTAATTACAAACATATAGAGTAACTGTTATTTTAGTAATTTATTAGTAATTATTCTAAGAGTATTAGAGTACCACATCACAATTTATAATTATTTTAAATTGCTAATTTCAGAGATGTAATAGAATAAATTTCGAAGATGTAAAACGATATATTATAAATATTCAATATGCAACATGAATTGAAATTATAATGCAGGTTGATAAATAATTTTAAAGTTGTTGATATGGTAGAATGTTATGTTTTGTGGTTGAAATATATTTTAAATTTTACACGGTAATAGTATAGAAACAAAGAAAGATAAATAAGGAAATAAAGAAAAAATCGATTTCCATTGTGATCCATATAGAAACGAAGAAGTAAGGAAAAAAAAACGGAAGGTGGAGTTTGCTCAATTGAAGAGAGAGAGAGAGAAACAAGGAAACAGAGAAATATATCACTAAATTTTAGAGCTTACTCAATTTTAATTGTAACATATCTTGTGACAATACGCGTGACGAGTATGTTTTTAACTAAATTTAGACTTCTACACATAAAACAAATGCATTTAATCAAAAGAAGACAGATTATGTGATTGGAGGGCTGATATTAAATCCGAAATTTGATCTTTCAATTGTAACCGTTTGGCGGATTGGAGACCCAACGTGCTTAATAATGAAATTGAGATATTTGCTGACAAAATGGACTTCCTTTCTATATGAGCACGTGGCTGGAGGCGCAAAAGTGTATCACAAGTTTTCTGTTGGAACGAGCGGCTCATGCTTCTCTTCTCTTGCGGTACGACTTGGCCGCTTCAAAGCTCCGTTAGCGACCCAAGTCTAAAACGAGAAGCGGAAAAGGAAAACAACGCCTGGTATAGTTCCACGGTGTATACTCTGTTTTTGTTTCTTTCCTTCTTTCTTACTTTTATTTTCCTTCGTTGAATGCTCATATCTGCTCTTTTCTGGGATATTTCCTTTGCTGTCCCCTTTACTTGTCTACCTTTTTTAAGTTTTAACCTAATAATAATAAATTGACCCTCGCTGCTTCACAAAAAGTTGCATTGACGGTTGAATTGATAGCACTTTTGGTTCGTCAAATCTCCTGGCTACTACATATAGCCAGGCTTCAGGGTCCCCAATCCCCATAAACAAAACACAAGGGAAGAGATCTACAGAGCTTAACTCAAAAACAAAATGGCAGGGGTAGTTAACAGAGTGCTCCGGACAAAAACACCTCTGCAATGGGACCTCCCGACATCATCATCATCCTCATCTCCATTCCATCTCCCATCTGTAAGATCCCCGTTACACCACGGATTCAGCGGAGGCCTTGCATCGCAAAACAGAGCTCAAGCAAGATGCAATCTACAACGGGGTAAAGCTGTGCTGATACCAGTGCCTGAGAACAAGTGCCAACCTTCTCTACAAGAAGGCAAATGGAATCACTTCATCACTTATCTTCACAATTTCTCTCAATCCATTTTTATGCTTTTCCGACCATGGCGATATTGTTGGGTTGAAGCTCTTGAAATTCTCTTTGAGAAGGTACGACACATTCACATTTATTGATATAATTTTAATCCCTTTTAAGTGATGATCTGGTCTGTTAAGTCTGTTTCAAAACTAATTAGATTTATTCTATTGCTTTGTTGAAAACAAATAAAAACAGGGTATCATAGGGTCCCAATCTTTTGCACTCATAGCTGTGGCAGGATCTCTTATTGGTTCCATCTTGTGCTTTGTTGAGGTAATCTAATTAAATTTCAAAGCTTTATAGATAATTTGATAATTCATTGACTGGAATAAGCCTAATAAAATAGGAAATTTATCATTTGTAGGGTTGTTTCCTTGTTCTAAAATCCTCGACTGAGTATTTTCACTTTATGTCTTCAAAAATCGATCAAGCCCTTATCGTGAAGCTCCTCGTTGAAGCAATAGGTAAAGTTCATACAATCTTCACATACTTACATCTTCTGGTAATACATCCATTTCATTTTTCCATCAATTCCAAATCATTGTTGCATATATTAATTATGTGATTGTGCTGCCATTGTTGAACAGACATGTTTCTGATTGGAACTGCTTTGCTTACCTTTGGAATGGCTTTATACGTCATGTTTGTGGGCTCAAATTATTTGCAATGGAGAGGATCTCACACTTCCAAATCCGACTTTGGCTCATTTAACCTCAAGGTTAAAATTTACCAGTACTAGTTAATTTCAGAGTCATTTCTACACATCGTCTCGCTTCTAAGCGTTATAACCTTGATTTTATTACATATTGACAGAAGCTAAAACAAGGAATGGAGGCGCAGTCGGTTGGACGAGCAAAAACAAAAGTTGGTCATGCCGTGCTGTTACTGCTACAAGCAGGGGTGATGGAGAAATTTACAGATGTGCCCCTTGTTAGCTGTGTTGACCTGGCTTGTTTCGCAGGAGCAGTACTGGCCTCCTCTGCTAGCGTCTTCCTTCTGTCTAGACTCGTCATCCATCCAAACCAGAAATGAAGCATGCTTGTACATAGAATTTAGATAGAGTGCCACCGGACTTCTCCCCCCGTTTAACTCACCATTACTGCTCATGGACTCTACGCGGTTTTGATTTATAGGATGAATATTTTTCCTTTTTGTATCTGATTTAATAAATTTGTAGCACTATTATGATGTTTTATTATCACACAAGAATCCCATAAGATGAAATAGATAATAGTGATAGCTTCCTTAGTTTAATTAGAAGCGATGGTGAACTCTTTGTATATTTTCTTTTGTACTCTCATCCTAACATATAGTCTTAAACTTTTGTATTTAATTAATCCTACGAATCTGAATAACGAGATTATAAAGTTGCTATTTTTGATAGCTTTCAAAAAATTTCCTTATTTATTGTATGTTTAGTTATGAGCAAGCTTTATGTGCCTGTAGTTAGGTGCATCAACGGTAGATCATGCTAATGATAGTACCAAAGAGGATGACACTTTATACCTTTCAAAGGATTAATAAATAAAAAGGAAGATTAAAAAACAGATACAATTATAGACATCATATGCTAAGTTCAACACTTTTCCTAACAGTTAGAGACACTGGCATAATACAAGGAATGAACTGCTAGAATAATTGAATTTCTTGTCACTGAATTTAATTAAACTTCCATATTTCTGACATCTTATAGATGAACCTAACACGAACATAAATAAATTACATAAATGAGTGATGAAATAGTTCGGGTACCGTTAATTAGGATTCTTTTGTAAAGACATCATTGAGGTGCCCATTCATATTGATGTCAAATATGCCCGTATTACGCTTAATCCCTCTTATCGATATGCATAAAAACTAATTTGTATGTTGCTTGAAGAGGAAACAAGAAAAAAAAATTAAGGCTTTCGCTGGTATTTTTGTATACTTGCCCGTCAATCTACAATTTCAACCTGTATCCCTTGGTACCAGTGTCTCTTGGAAACAGAATTTTGCATTATTTCAGAGCCATTTGCTATCTCTCTGGATGATAAGCATCAAATTATTTCTAAAAAGCCTAACGAACACTTAATCGTTGAACAATAAGTGGTACAAATTAAATTAGTTTAACCTGTCTCAACCTAGACATACCGTCTTTTCTGAGGGACCAAAATTGCATACTGAGTTCATTGTCCTTGCTAGTGATGAAGTACCTTCAGATCATAAAAAGGCATTGGAAATCCACAAATAAATTTGTAGAAGAAAATAAATGTAGGGGTAGCGGGATTTCAGAGGTGTTGCTTGAGATAAGCACCCATAAATAATGGAGTACCTAGTGGAGATGGCCAAATGGTCACATTTCTAGGGAGGCCAAAATTTTCTGCATATCAATTTCTGAAGGCACAGTCTCAGTTGGATATATCTTTTGTACCATCTTTACGAAACTGGCATACTTGTCCAAAAATTCTTTCTGCAATTAAGAAGAATATTTTGCCTTAAATAAGTATATTTTGAGAGTACTATATTTGTCGAGTAGAACTAGGGTGCTCCTAAGCTCACCAAGCCCTTTCGTGAGCACGACTCTAAAACCTATCGAATTGACTTCAAATGATATTTTCAAACCGTTAGATGTTCAATCTATATTAAAATGTGCTTGGAGACCAAATTTTATATTTTTTGGAATTTTTTTACTATTTATTAAGATGGTTTGAAAATCGCTGTTTTCCAATGGTGCAGAATTTTAATAAAAACAGCGATTTTCAAACCATCTTAATAAATAGTAAAAAAATTCTAAAAGATGTAAAATTTGGTCTCCAAGCACATTTTAATATAGATTGAACATCTAACGGTTTGAAAATGTCGTTTGAAGTCAATTCGATAGGTTTTAGAGTCGCGCTCACGAAGGGCTTGGTGAGCTTAGGAGCACCCTAGTTCTACTCATATTTGTCCTGTATATATGTATGTCATCGGGTTCACAATTTAACCCTTGTCTCTGTTGTCTTAAGAGGGATAATATACCTTGCATTTGTCCCACAAAGAAGGAATAAGTTCTTCTACAGTCAAATTCTTTTGCAACTTCTTGTACATCGCACTTTGGGTCTTGTCTAGCTGCATCAAAAGATAGGATAAGCAAAATGAGTTCATTGACTCACTTAAGCTGCGAATGATAGAATAACTCGAATAATTTTGTCTACAAATCAAGACATACTCCAGATATGGTAGATTTTAAAACTTTACGTAGCTCCCCTTTGGACATTCCCATTTGAATTGGTATCTGCAATATTCATTCCATGCATTGAAGCAATTCAATATATCAGCCATACAATTAATTAGGCCCGAGTGCATGAACTCCATTAGAGTTTTTTTCTATATACAGGAAATTGGAAGTACCTCCTCAGGTGGCATTTTGCCGATCAATAGTTCCTCAATTTTTCTTGCAAATTGAAATAATTTCTCAAAGTGCTGCACAGAAATATCAGTTAGATACATCATGTGTTGATCTGGCACAAACAAACACTAGTACTGAGTACAGGAAAACTTACGATATAGATGACCATATTGATATGACGCAAGCAAGCTTGTTCATAAGCTTCACTTGCTTGATGGTAAAACTTTGCAAGTGTTGGGATGCTATTCGCTAAATCGTAGAGACCATTTTGAAATGCAGCATAGTTTTCGAGAAGCATTATATCAGCATACTTGGGTTCCACTTGAGCAATCTTCTCCAACGTCACAAACATTATGCTCACTATTTTGGTGTAAGCTTGATCTATCAGATCCCTAGAACTACCATGTACGTATTCCTCCAACCGCGTAGCAAGTTGAGCAAACCTTGAAAACAGAAGATCCATCAATTGTTGCAGCATGTTCGAATAAAACACTATATTGCTACAACTAAATATTATATACTTCAAATAAAAAGATATAACAGAAAATATGCTAGGAGGTAAAGTAGAATATGTATGCAAAGAAAACCTCGGAATGTAGGCAAGAACTCCAAATGTTCTTGCATTCCTATCGTACTTCTCAACTTGAAAACATGAGTCATCAACAAACTGAAACAAGCATAACACAGCACTGCCTACGTTAGTCACAATAGCTCCTTACAGTTACAAGAAACATCCAACTGCATATATACTCAAAAAGCAAGTTCAGCCATACCACACTAAAAAATGAATGAATTCTGCTCTCCAATTCGCCAAGCAAAACATGCACAAATGCAGCATTCTCAGCCTTATGGCCAGCTAGATATCGATCAGTGATCCCATACATTGTTATGCAACACCATATATCAATATTTGACGCCCAGTCAATTATTGCAAAGAAATCATCCTACAATACCATGTAAAAATTATCAGTTGGTTCTATTCATTAAATTTGCAATGAGCTAACCTATTCAGAAAAATAGGAAGAATGAATGATAAAAAATATAAAATGACTCTGTTTACATAAATATTGAAAAGCTATATATACCTCAACACCTTTTAACATGTTGTTCAGGCAGTCATTTAGCATTGCCATCTCAATTGCATTATTAGCGTTACCTGTAAAAGGCCAAAGAATTGCAACTAATGAATTCAATTGTCTAGAACTTAAATTACATAGCAATTTCTTTGTACAATTATTTGGAAATATAGGCTCCTAGCTAGGTAGCTAGCTACATTGGGCAATCATTACCTGTAGTACTGGAAATGGCAGCAGTATGACCAGAAGAGGTAGTTTCGGCATCAACAGATGATGATTCAGGAGAACTTTCAAAGCACATCAAATGTGAAAAGAAAGAGCTCTACATATATATATATAGAGATTCATTATTAAAATATTGAGATGTGCAATAGGCACAGTATGAGATGTTAGTTATGGAGAACCAATATATTGTTAAAATGAATAGGGTAAAATTACAAAGTGGACCTCGTCTATGAGGAGAGGAACAAAAACATTGATAATCTTTGCATATGCTTCAGAAACGGGCTTGCTGTCAGCATAGCTTCCTGTTTGACCCGTAAAGGGCCCTTCTAGTGGTACCCCATTATTTCTTGCAACCTTTACGCTAGCACGTAGCTCATTTGAAAAGCAGCTAGCCTAACAAGCACATAAAACAAACAACAGATCGTCTAAATGTTAGTTAGTTTAGTGGTTGTATATATTCTCAAAAAGTTGAAGCATCATGCATTTTATGAAAACGTTAAGAACTTTGGTACCTCTTTCCGAAGAAGTTGGTTAAGAGATTGGCAGTATGACATCCTCAATGGACCCATGCAGTTCTTGTCAAGACTCTGTGACAAGTAATTTAACTAAATAACCGTAATCAAGATTTATATCAACTACATACAAATTAGGACTATTACCTTAATCTGCTGGAGGAGGCGTGCATAAACCCTGCACTTGTACCTAAGTTCAGAATGGTCGGGCCTTTTTAGCTGTCCTTTCTAAAAAATAAGCACTAAAAGATTATTTATAGAAGTACATATGTGTAAGCGTTGTATGTTTGAAAGCATCCACAGGTTTATACTTTCAATATAATTAGCAAATCAATTGCTTAAAAAAAGCACCTGAGAAAAGTTGCTCTGATCATTTATCATATAGTCAATCAAAGTAGGGAAGTATTGAGTAAGAAATTCTGATGCTCTACGAACGAAAGTGCACCTCAATAGAATAAACTCTGCACGTTTCTCCCTGACCTGTTGAGATTTCATATTAAAACTATATAAAAAAAAATTCAATGTCCACAAAACCAGAATTTAAATTACAGGCAGCGAAAGCATCTCAACAAAGCATGTTACAAGTCACAGTATTGATCAAGAAGTCAAAAAGACAGAGGAGTTGGCATATACCGCTCGCAATTTTGCATAGGAGGGGTCCAAGTTGGGCAATTCAAGGTCTCGAATAGCACTTGTCAACCATTCGCATGCTTCAATATTCTTTGACATATTATTCTCATCAAACGATCCCACAGTCAAAGCTTCTTCATACTGAAATGAATCAAGTGATCCAGAATCGATGGCTGTTTCTTAAGCATTTAGAAGAAAACTGAGTATTTTGAATGTAAAAAGATAAACAAATAGATAGGTTTTGTAACCTCATGAGGAATTTGCAAGTGCTCCAGAAGTTTATCAAGTTCCTGAATAAGTGCTTTATTATTTTCGGATTGGAACTCTAGCTTGTTGTTACGATATTCGATCTGCAGGATAATTTAAAAATTATAAATTGTTGACAATAATTGTAGCAAATTTAAAAGATCAAATTTACAAAGAGAATTTTCAGGTACAATTAAGAACCAATTCAGTTCTGCTGATTTGGCTTTTTTTTTTTTTACCTTTGATGCAAAGATGTACTGCCAACAATGCTGCCTCCTTTTTACAGTGACATATAAAATTATAAATGGATAATTATGAAAATATATAAAAAAGAAAACGCACAGATTCAATGTCCTCTCTCATATGCCTGAGCTTGACATTGAAAATAGCGAGCCACTCGTCCATATCTTCCATGCAAATGGTAGCTGCCTCTAGACCTCGTATCACCTGCAACCCCAAGCACGTTTTAAAAAACATTGAAGTTCACATTGCTTCTTCCTTGTTAATTCTCTTACCAAAGGAAAAAAACAGAATGAAAAAGAAATATATTGCATATGACATGTAGAACCTCATCTACAACAGATTCAGTCTCTAGTATAGCATGGACATTTGCTGATTCCAAGGCCAAAAGTTCACGCTTCATTCTTTCTGAAAATGCTTCAGCTTCACCGACTCCCATAAGATAGCTACATACATTTATTCTCACAATAAAAAATTGTACTGCATATAGAGTGTTTCACTTAGTGCGTGGCCAACATTTGCCATACATACTAAAATTTGTTCACTGTTTCCTAATATATGGTTGACTTCGCCAAATATTGTATACTACAGCTTGGAACCTTTAAAAAAAAAAAAAAAATGGCCTACGGGCAAGGAATATGCAAAAAAAAAAAAAATCACATGTTTAGGGGACTGCAGTCATGAATCTGCTTTAATTAGGGTTATTAGCTTAGAGCCTTAGAATGCAACAATTAGATTGTAAATTGTTAATTCATTACCTTCTACCTCCCCCTCATTACTAACCTCCCCTCCCTCCCCCCATCCACATACACAACCCCAACCCAATATTAGTTAGCAGGTGTTTCACCTACTGCCTCAAAAAAAGAAAAAAATATATATCTTATCGAATGTTATACTAATAAGAGAACATTAGACAAATATGAATAATGGTTCGGGTAGGCTAGGCATAGGCAATCATTAAGAGCGGGACACTTCGCATGGGCTCATATAAGTTTGTATTTGTTTGTATTAGAATGAAGATGCTTTCATTAAAACCTGGTGTATACTAAAACAGTAAAACCTTTTCATTTGCCATTTCAAATTTAATTCCTCCAGTTGCCTACGGAGATGCAATGGTACTTTAGTTGGTGTTTATACCAGTCCTCGTGGTTATTCTCATTGCAAGAGAATTTCTGGTTTCTTAAGTGTGATATCAATGCATTTTTTTTCATAAAAATCAGCAACATGGCATGCATAAACACAATAGTACTGTTATGATGACAAATTAGAAAATCATACAAACAAAAATATATTATAGAAGGGTTAAAGAAGGCACATACGTTCCAAGAAGGGCTTCCATGTCCTCCTGTTCAGCTTGAGAAACGAGGTCACGCTCAACTGTACCTTCTGATTCAATCTCTGTTACTGTAGAAGGCAATACAACAGGTCCATAAGGCGTGACTTCTTGATTTGACTTATTAACCACTGTATTTTCCTACAATATATGACCGTATTATAATAGAAGTCGTTTATGAATTTAAGACAAGTTTTTGGAGATCTCCAATATAAAAAGGTATTATATAGAAAAAAAAAATCCTTTCATTTCTAATATTTAATCTACTAGACCTCACTTTTTGGTTCCACAAAAAAAAATTACATGAATAAATGCTGACAATACTGGCTCTATTTTTATCCAAATGACTTGTGGCAGGTGGTGGGAACAATTCATTGTCTTAAGTTTTTTTCTTATATTTCTTATATGGGTAAAGGTTACCATATGTGAAAATTTCATCATCTTATATGGGTAAAGTTTTAGATGTGCACAATAGAAGTACCTTAGCCCAAAGAGCCATCTCCACTATATCCATGCCAACAACTTTTGGTATACTCCCTAATACTTCCTTGCACAAGTTTAGTATACACATAATTATTCGGTTCCTGTAATCAAGAAGCTAAGTCAATTTCTTCTTCGAAAAACTTATGCACAAATGTGCAACAAGTATTGGTCTTGTTAGAGTTACCTGTCATCCTTGTTGCGCATTGTCCACTGTGGAGGTGCAACACTCTGGAGTCTGAGGTTATCAAATCCCTAAAAAATATCATGCAAATCAGGTACAATCATACTATATATATATATATATATATATATATATAAAATGGAATAAGAACTAGATACTTAAACAAAGATATACCAGCATAAATGTGCAGCCACTGGGATCACTCTGCATAACCTCCACTTTTGAGAGGTGCTTTAGTTTGTATATTTTTGCAGGCTGCATACGTGGAAAAGAACGAATAACAAAGTAAGTACCATATATATATTATATCAATGATAAGATGCACTTTGCTGCAGCCATCCTTTTGCAAAAATATAAACTTCTTTCAATTACTGCAAATTTCAAGTTTCAGGATTATCATCTATTTAAGAATTTTATAGAAGTTAAAATGTGAAAAAAGGGCAGAGGAGATCCGAGCTGACAATGGGATCAAAAGCAAGTCCGATGGGCATCCCAGCCATCCGATTTCAAGTTTATTTCAGTGAATGATTTTGATAGAAACGGATTCATCAATGAAGTATTCAATTTGGAAATTGGATGACTAGGAATTTACATATTTGTGAAAGATACTGCATACCACAGTAGGCATATGAGAATTCCCTTTTCTATGATGAAATTGAGAAAATTGAAAATCCAACAACAACAGTAATGCCACTGAGGAGTTTAACATGATTTCTTTTAGAATGCCATTTTATCACCTGACCATTAACTAAGGCAACTAAGCTGCACATCTACAATTGGAAATGGAGAGTTACCTCGAGAACACCACCATGAGAATACTTGAGAACTCGCAAGAAAGCTTTGGTCCTCTGTCCTTTGGATTTGGCTGTGCGACACACATGCATTGATATTGCATCATGGTATCATAGCATAACATAACATAACATGAGAAAATAGGAGGAATTAGAACTGACTGGAAATGGCGAGGACACGAGGTTTCGCCATGTGGCGTGCCAGCTTGGTGGGTTTACCCCAGACTGCGCGGCTCTTGACAGTTCGGATGCAGAGCACGACCTTCTGCTTGCCACCACCAGATGCATCAATGGCAGCCTCGCATTGCCTCTTTAGTTCCATGTCATCGGCACTAGACTTTGCCATTGTGCTACTATAGAAGAATTATTATTTAGCAATTTCCAATTTCCAATTAGTTAATTTGAACAAACCTATGCTATGCATTAGAGTAAAATGTTAAACAAAATCAAATTAATTAGAGAATACAAAGAGACGGGAAGAACGAAGAATCGAAGAGACTAAGGTTATTTTTGGATATAGCCTCAAAATCCACCGATCTATCGAAATTCGTTGAGGCTCATCTGCTTGCTAAAAATAGGAGAGCACCCGGACTTGATGGAAAATCGAATGATTAGTATGAGAATGTTGGAAAATTGGTCTTCCTTATATTTAGGCCCAATGGAAATAAGCCCATTGGGCCTAAATATATCTGAAGAACAATTTACATATCTCTAAAAAGAGGGAAGATATATCCTATTCCTAGATAGTTAAATTTTTCAGTTAAAAGAGGAAAATCGTAGATTAGGTCTGTATTTTTGCTAATATTCAAGATTTTATAAAAAGAGGACACCTAATAGGTGTAAACGGAGCGGATTCGGAGTGGATAATGCTAATACCAAATCCGTATCCGTTTTTCAATGAGAGGATACGGATACGGATATGGATAGTAAACGGATATCAAAATTCAAAACCAAATCCGTCTTAAACGGATACGGATACGGAGCGGATAATCTATGGATACGGATTCGAATACGGTTACGAAACGAATAATTGTCGGATAATTGAGTCATATGAACTTTAAGTACAAATACTAAATTAAAAAATTAAAAACAATTAAGAAAAATAAAAGTAAATTAATAAAAAGGTAAAGAAATGGAGAAGATATAGGAATGGAGAGGAGTTAGGGAATATTAACCGCTGAAAGTCAAGTTACAGCGAAGCGGAGAAGTTGAAATCTCGGATCCGGATAGTGCGGATATCCGCTCCGTTTATACTTTCAAAGAATTATCTGTATCCGTATCCGTATCGAATTTCCCTATGCAAAAAATATCCGTTTCCGTATCCGGTATATCCGTATCCGTTTAAATCCGGATTTGGATAATAAGTGGATTCGGAGCGGATATCCGGACGGATATCCATATCCGTTTACAGCCCTAACCAATTGACTTTTGGCTAAAGTATATTTGATAAAACCCTACTTTTGCTTGCGCAGTAGGGAATGGAGAATGGAGAGGGAGAAGCAAAGGAGAAAAAACAAGAGCCAAATCATGGAACCGAATTGGTATCGTACTGAAAAGATTTGAGGATTTTGCGTTTGGATAGGTACATCTACTTTTTGAATTTCTCAAGGGGAATCAGAGTAGGTCCGATGGGCATCGGACCTACCTTGGTTCGATGGGTGTAATGACCATTCGATCTGCATCAAGATTCGTGTGCTCTGTATCAAAATCCGTGCAAGTGTGTATCAATTTCCGTGCGCATATATCTTGATGCTAATCGTACGGTCGTTGAGCTAATTGAACCTAAATGTAGGTCCAATGCCCATCGGACCTACTCCTATCTCTTCTCAAGGGGCGTATACAAAATCTCAGTACTAATTACTAAATCAGAATCCCATGACTCCAAAATCTCAGTACCAACTCACAAGGGCTACATGAAATTCTGTGTGGAACTAAATGGTGTCAGGCAATTTTAGACCATCAATTGTACAGTCCTTGTCCAGTCTGGAACTACCAAATAACCCTTCAAAGTTCACACACATCAACTATATTGTATAAACCAAAATTTTGCATCCTTTTCCATGTCTCCTGTTTCCTGTTTGGCATTGAGATTCATTTCATTGCTGGTTCCCTAACAAGTTCATTGTTCTGACAATTTAACCAATCAAAATTCAAAACCGTATAGATTAAGTCAAATGTGGTCCTTTCATTTGTTTAGATTGTTTTTTCTTTCTCTTTCCCAGGCGGAATGGGCAGCAACGCTTGTCAACTTCTAGGAGCAGATCTCAGTTATGCATTTTTAAATAAACACAGAGAAGACAAAATCAATTTCCAGCTGAACAGATCATAAATGGGGTCAGTTCAACCTAAAAATATATAACATTTGAAGTGAAAATTCAAATATAATATATATCAATTATCATGAGGATGCATAGTTGAACTGACAAGACATTACATACAATTAAGACAAATAGAGTTCAAAATGGGAGTCAAAATAACTCCTTAATTGATAACAAATCTTTGGGAGTTTCACTAAAAAAAAAAAAAAGATTGCATAAACATGATCATAGCTAGGTGGACGCAAGTTGTTTTGACAGCAAGGCGATTTAACTTGCGTAGCATGAGGTCGCCTGGCACCGTGAAACGGGCGACCTGATTCAACTCGGAATGCTTCCTTGCAGAGAACAAAATTATATCCACTCAATAGGATCGGTCTTATTTCGGTTCTCAATTTTTGTGCTTCTGAACCGAATTATTTTCACTCAAAAAGGTCACTCAAGATCATTTAATCCCTCACAAATCAAAGCATCTCGAAAGGAGAAAAAAAAAAAAGACTTGTCATTTGATTTATTTGGTCATGTGGGTATTGTGTTCATATTTCGATCAGGTAATAATCCTACTCTAAGCTTAATCAGGTATCTTGAGTCAGCATCAACTGATTGATGTGCATTTTTCATTAGCACAAGAGAAGCATTCCCTGATGAAAAAGCAAATGAACCAGTGCCTCCGACTATTGCCAGTTGCTCTGTTCTTCTCCGTCCTCCCATCGCTTGTCTTACCTCGATGCAAAGACTCCCTGAGAAATTTGGCAGGTTGAAAAATGCCAAGTGTACAATATTAAAAGAGGAAAGCAGCAAATCCTTGTGAGGCAAGACAAAACCGGTCAGAGTACCAACAACTGGAGAACTATGATCCGGTCCCATTGTCAGCCTGTGCTTGAAAACATACGCTGATGCTGATTCACCATGTCGAGTTGTGCTTTGGTTGCGGGAATAAGGTTGTACATAGAGGGAAAGGGAAATCCAATTATATTCAGCTGAGGAGGTTTTATGTAATCTTTTAGGGATTGGGGAGACAGTTGTGAGGAGGACAACGGCAAGGATTGCGGCCGAGACCGACACAAAGAATATGATCCTTGCAAGCATTGTTTGTTGTCATGAGAGTGGGGTATTAATTGTTTTCATGAGAGTTGAATCTAATTTGCAGTGATGTGGGTTAAGTATACTTGCTCCATCTTGATTTCATCTTTTCCTAGCTAGAATTGATCTGTACCAGTACCATTATCAAAGGGTCTCCAAAAAGGGATTTTCATCTGAAAACTTTAATTGCTTTATGTACGACTAAGGAGCAGTTAATCCCATAATCCCATGTGACCTCAGTTTCGTTTCTGCCTTTCTGGATTTCTAATTTTAAATATACTGTACCTTTTCTTTAATAGAACAATTTTATTACTGAATATATGTAATTACTGAGTTCCTATATTTGTTAAAACTCTCCACAGATAAATCTCTTATAATCTCTGAGCAGATGTAACCCAATCATTTTGTTTCTGCGGTACATACTATAATCAATTAGAATAGAAATAAACTGAACGAGTCCTGACAAATTTAATGTATCGGGGTGGGCTATATCTGGGCTGATAATTAATGCAATTAATGTACGTGGTCGTACCAAATCAGTATCCTGACCCAATTTCAATCATTTTGTGGGACTGGGGGCCATCTGATCATTTTGAGAAATCACTATCACCTCCATATTGGATCGTTTGTTTTTCTTCTTCAAAAATTCCTCTTTCATGCCCTCTCACTATGTGTGTTCTACGACTACGATACACAAATCACAATATGTGTGTTCTACGACTACGATACACAAATATTTTGGATTTTAAGAAGGGTTTTTATGCAAATTTCAACAAACACACAAAAATTTTAGAAAATAAAATAAGGTCGGATGTTGCAATGCCCCTGTGCTGTGCTGCAGAGGATCTCTATGACTTGTGTTGAACCGGATTAGAAAACTCATCAAATAATACGGTAGGAGGTAGGGAATTCGTATCCTCTGAATACTACAGAGGCACTGTTCTGTGGAGTAATTGGATACGGACTGTTCTTTTAACTTTTGCACGAATCTCAAAGCACGAATAATACTGCCCCCTCCATCTCCCCGAATAGGCACTGGCTGAGAATAAATCTGGACCATAGAGTGATTTAATGTTTATCCGGGAGGATACGGTTCCGGAGGTAGGAGGGGTCTTTTCCACTGTACCATTGATACGGTGGAAAGAATTTTCGTAAACGAGAAATAGAGAGAAATGGTACCCTCCCATCTCTCACGGTACCATTAGTACGTTGAAGTTGTTTTTTTTTAAAAATTAATTTAAATAATACATTATTTCTTTTACTATGTTTACAAACATAGCATAAAAAATAATTGGAGATGATTATCAGTCAGCATGGGATAGTAGGTTGCACGTGGATTCCAATCCAGGGCACGAGATGTGGTCATGTGGCATTGAGAGTATCTTGATTCCAACTCAAATGATTCGGATGGAACTAATCCAAAACTATAATTGAGGGGGCAGGGGGACCCATGAGTTTATAACTCAACTCTGTATTAATTACAGCTAGGGGTGTTCATCGGTTTGGTTCGGTTTTTGGTTCGGTTGAAACCGAACCGAATTAGGCAAATCAAAGTTATAATTCGGTTTCTAAAATAGAACCGAACCGAACCGATTTAGCATTGCAACCGAACCAAAGTTTTATTTCGGTTTGTTCGGTTTGTTCGGTTCCAACCAAAATATATTAATTTTTTTTTATTTAAAGCAATTGATTTATAATAAACCGAAGTATATTAAGAAATAAACCGGAGTATTAAGAAAATAAACCGGGATATTAAGAAATAAACCGAAGTATTTAAAGCAACTGATTAAGAAATAAACCGGGGCGGTCCGGACCAAATTCATAATATATAAAAGTTCAGTCAGTTCGGTTATTTCGGTTTTGAAAATTATCAAACCGAACCGAACCGAAATTATAATTCGATTTTAAAAAGCAAACCGAACCGAACCATTAAACTGAAAAAACCAAACCGTTTGGTCCAAACTAATTCGGTTCGGTTTAAAACCTACTAAACCGGACCCAATGAACACCCCTACCCATGACCCATCCATGCAGCCAGCAGGAATGAAATATGATGTTATTCTAATGAAAAGTAGGATCCTGCTTTTCTGATCTCAACCATTCAAAAATTTTCATTTGCGTATTTCGATAAAGAAACTTTTTTCATGCACAAATCTCAATGAATTTGATAATTGGAGTCGGAAAAGCAGAATCCTGCTTTTCCATTAGAATAACAGCAGATTCGTATCCCAGCCAGCAAGGGACAACATCAAGGGCACGAACATATTTTTATTTCTTCTCTCTTCATTTTTGATTAAATAGCGGAGAACAGTAACATATTCCCTTAAAAATGTGCTGTGCAGAGACGACTATTGTATCGGTAGGACGGAGACAGAGCTCTGCACTATGGTTTCTTTATCAATTGTAAATAATTTTAACTTAGATTCTTGTCCTCCTCTTTCTCTACTGTTTTATTCGAATTTAAGTATTTAACTCGTTCGTCGGTGTTTGTTCCTCTATTAATTTAATTGTGACATCCTGTATTCCTGCTGGATCCTCTATTTCTAGAACAACTGCTACAGCATGCATATCCTCTGTTTATCTCATTTCAAGATGTCTATGTTGGATCATTATCCAACGTTGAGCATATATGTAATATAACTGTGAATTGTATATTATCATGTATGATTGTTTAACTAAAGTGATATAATATGGATTAAGGATATTTGACAATATATGCATTCATTAGAGTGTGGTCCATAAATGTGTAAAATAATACAGGCAAAACTCATACTCATTGATGGACTGATTATGAGATTTGCAATTAAGAATAACCACTAAATGTGGAATAACTTTTCATCTAAATCTAGATATCTAATTTTAGATCTCTAAATATAGACGTCTGAAATTGGACATCTATATCCGGTGCGCTAGATTTAGAGTTATATATAAGGATTGGTCCCCATGACACAAGATATAATGAAAAACACAGATTTTGAAATAAGTTATTCTCTATAGAAAATACACAGATTGATCTGTGTGTCTTCTTTTCATCTTTCACCATCAAAGAATAGAGATGAGAGATCCATTAAGAAAATTAGAGATGACCTCTCAAGGGCCAAGTCTTGATGTCTTGGAAAATCTATTCTTACGACCATACGACAAAACAACAAGAAGGGTTTTTTGCCATTAGAGTCTAGTCTCGCGCTCACGGAGACGATTGGCGATCTCTCCAAGGATCGAGTTATTCCATGGAAACATCCATTGAATCAGGTATTATGTTCCGCACTTAAGATTTATGTTTTATTTGTCGACTTTGGCATATGATGGTCCTTAAGATTAAGGTGGAGAACTGTTTCTCCTTCCCCAAGGTGTAAATGTTTGACCCTAAGATAAGGTGTAATTATTTGACCTCCTAACAAGTAAAATCATAGTCTTTCTATGCCAAAAGTTTAGGTCTTTCTTGATCTAGAGAGAATTAGGATTAAATTGATGATTTCTTTGTCAAATTTTTTGTTGGATCTTCTTGGTTGGATTTTATCTTGAAATTAAGATTTTGGAAAGCACAAATTTAAGGATTTTGTTCATTAATTATGGTTCTTAATTGCCTAGATCTGATCATTAGGCTAGGCTAGAATTTACTAGAAAATTTCCTAATTGAAATCGTAAATTTCTGACATAAATTTAATCCTGGCAACGCCTCTCTGCGGCCTCCATGG
The DNA here is from genome assembly GCA_025461125.1 of Carex kokanica. Taxonomy (NCBI): domain Eukaryota; kingdom Viridiplantae; phylum Streptophyta; class Magnoliopsida; order Poales; family Cyperaceae; genus Carex; species Carex kokanica. Next base: position 2,704,276 of record JAJGRX010000163.1, on the reverse strand, counting down.
AATTAGACAGTTATGGGTAGTTATGAAATTAGAGTTTTGGCGAAATTCATTTATTGATAAATTTCCTACATAAAATATACAAATTTAGAATTAAGTTTCCAAATTTAAAAGGTTATTTAAGTTAAATTTTATTTCTAATAAATTTTATAAAATAAAATATACAAATTTAGAATTAAATTTCTAAATTTGAGAGGTTATTTTTGGTGAAATCTATTTCTGATAAATTTTCTAAAATAGAATATACAGATTTAGAATTAAATTTCTAAATTTGAGAGGTTATTTCAGGTGTTTCCAAAATTAGACTCTTTAGATCATGGGTCAATTTCAGCATAATAAATGCAATTTTAGAGTTATTGATGAAATGATGCGGCCGCAAGGATTTTGATGCAATTGCACAAAATACCTTTATTAAATTGGCAGACCACACAAAATTTCATGAGGGCCGCATAACTCTCTGGAAAATTACAGAACAGTTTTTAGGATTAAAATTGCAGTTATTATATGCAATTATATATATATATATATATCTATTTAATTGCACTTCTGTTTTATGGTTAAGGTATAAATTATAATTCTTATAAAGGTATTAAAGTTATATGTATTTTGAATTGAATTAATGAAGTCCTAATTGTACCCAATGGTACCTCTTTTGACAAGATTGATTTAAATTCATTTTACAAAATGATATTAGGTGTGCATTTAATGGATGTGATCATTAATCGGCCCAAAGAAAGATAATGGTTGTTGAAATTATTTATACAATTGAGTGATAATAAAATATAGTGATGACTATTATGTGTTTACATGTGTCAATATTGTCGGCCCAAAGGAAGACATGTTGTTTGACATGTTATTAAGTTATCAATATTTTATTGTTGCGCCAAAGTATCATAAGAAATTAATTTGTTGCCCAAAGGTGATCAATTAATGGAAAAACGATGCTTTGGTTTAAGATGGTTTTAAGGCTCATAAAATGTGATGATTTATTAAGATAAGTTACTATACTATGAATGTAACAATGTCTAGGTAATTCGAAATTCGAAGTGTATTCTTAGGGATCCCTGACTTACCTGGTTGTGAAATTCGTGTGTATAGTAACAAAAGGGAAAATCGTCTCATATATTTTGAGTAAGTTGGACCTTTATTAGAATGTAATTTATAAATTCATAATTTTTTATTCGTGTTGTTCTTTGTGATTTTTTGTTCGCAATTTTTCAGTTAAGTCGTTTCGGATTTTCAAAGTCCAAACGGTCGATCCAAACCGTTAGATGTTCAATCTATATTAAAATCTGCTTGGAGACCAAATTTTACATTTTTTGGAATTTTTTTACTATTTATTAAGCCACTTTGAAAATTGTTGATCCGGGTGAACAGTAAAAATAGTGCAACCAAATTATGGACCATGTGATCAGCAATTTTCAAAGTGGCTTAATAAATAGTAAACAAATTCCAAAAATGTAAAATTTGGTCTCCAAGCAGATTTTAATATAGAGATCACATCTAACGGTTTAGATCGACTGTTTGGACTTTGAAAATCCGAAAATGACTTGGTTGCACGAGGGCCTTGGTGCAAACGTTTTGATATTAGCCACTCTCTTCTGGACTATCCAAAATCAATAATTTTATATCTATCTTAAAAAAAGTAAACATTTCCAACATTTCGATTTTTACATTTTCGAAGTCCAAACAGTCGATCCGAGCCGTTCAACATTTAGTCTATATTAAAATGTGCTTGGAGACCAAATTTTACATTTTTTTAATTTTTTTTACTATTTATTAAGTCAATTTTAAAATTGTTGTTTTCAATGATCCAGAAATTTTTTACTGTTTATTAAAATTAGCAATTTTAAAACTAACTTAATAAATAGTAAAAAAATTTCAATAATGTAAAATTTGGTCTCCAAGCACATTTTAATATAGAGATCACATCTAACAGTTTGGATTGACCGTTTGGACTTTGAAAATCAGAAAATTAATTGGTTGCACCACGGCTCTAGAACAAACGTTTTTAAGGGCGGATCCAGGATTTTCGTCGTTGGGGGGGCAAAAAAATATCCAATCGGGTTTAAATTCATTAACCAATTGGGTACTCGAAAAAAACCAATGTTTTAACTTATACTTTCCAATGTTTTGACTTGTAATTTCTGATGCTCTGACTTATAATTCTAATTACCAATCAAAATTCAACAAATTTATTTCAATTTTAACCTTAAATTTAACCCGATTTACAAATCAAACGTCCAAGGGGGGCAAAGTCGATCGGGACCGATAAATCTCCACTAAAACTCAAAATCCAGGAACCATCTGGGTCCGCCCCTAAACGTTTTGATATTAACCAACCTCTCTCTATATATATAATTTGGTCTTCAAGCACATTCTAATATGTATATCTTGTTGAACAGTTTGAATTGACTGTTTAAACTTTAAAAAAAATATAAAGATATAAGATATAATTGAAATACGAAACAATAAGATATTTTAACTCTATTTTTAACTTAATTATTACGATAAATAGAAACACATATGGATGAGCGAACATGCCTTGATTGGTTGATTGGCATAGCCAAACCTCATCCATGATCTACATGGGGGTCACCACCTAAATTAAAAGGGGCATTTTGGTTATTGTGAAGGCCCCCAACCGACTTGAGCGAATGCAAATAATTATTGAAAATTTTCATACTATAAATGCAAATTATGCTAATGTAGGTCCCATATTGCATAATTCTCGCAAGCATTTGAATGTATTTGAATGAAGAAGCGAGAACGTTGAACGCCCCTGAGTCTGACCCCAGTCCCTTTTCTGTAAATAATGAGAAAGAGCGAGGCTAAAAACCATACTAGAGTGTTCCCTTCCCTATCACTGACCCATTGCAAGCTGTCCGCAACAACCTCCAGGCTGGCATCCTCTCCATGCTACTCCACGACAACAATTCTAACAAATGTTACACTTAAATGTCTTATGCACCTTGTGAGTTTACATACTTTTACAACATCTAGTCAGGGTTTCCCTCTACTGTGCAGTGCAGCTGACAAAGCTTGAATAAGGAAAGGAAACAAGTGTTGTCAGATCCCATCAACTTTTGATAATGTTCGTACAACTCGCTGGTTTGTCAAGAGTTCTACGGCTCCTTGGTATTCTCTTCAGATGCTCTCTGTGATCCCGGTCTACGTAACGCAATCAATGTCAAGAGGCCCAAAAGCAGGAGTTCGGATCCTACTACGTAACTAAATTTTTGAGTTTTGACTCGGACCGTCCGATCAAAATTCGGATCAATCCGATTCAGGATAAAATACGCAGGACCCTTTAATATTCGTGTCAAAGTAAATCGGACGGTCCGGATTTAAACTTAAAATTTGAGATACCTTAAATGATGAGTTTTAAAAGCAGGATGTCCTCAGTCCTTGCATCTATTTAGTTAGTAATTTGAACTGTATCGTATTTTACGTAAGAGTGAGGCTATGGTACTTCGGCTAGTGTACTATGGCTAGTGTACTACGGCTCAATATGGTACTTTTTAAAATCCTAACGGTCGATCCGACCGTTCAATGTGATATCTATATGAATATGTACTTGCAAACTAAATTTTATATTTTTTCGAATTTTTTTACTATTTTTTTAGATAGATAGAATTTTGATGGTCCAAAATTTGTATAAAACACTGAAAATTCTACCTATCTAAAAAAATAGTAAAAAAATTTGAAAAAATATAAAATTTAGTTTGCAAGTACATATTCATATAGATATCACATTGAACGGTCGGATCGACCGTTAGGATTTTAAAAAGTACCATATTGAGCCGTAGTACACTAGCCATAGTACACTAGCCGAAGTACCATAGCCTCACTCTTTATGTAATATGTATGGATAATTTTTTTTTACTTTATCAGAGTAAAATTATGAGTACCAGAATCGTTAGTGATTTTTAATTAGTTATTTACTTGTGTTTTTTTTTGTAATTATGATGAATTTAATTTATGCAATTTCTGCAAACTATTGTTTAACTTTTTACATAGATTTTTTTTTAAATAATAAGAGCAATGAAGACATTATTTCTTCTATCATGTTTAATTATGATATCATGCACATGATAAAGTAGTATTTTATTCGTTTACATTTACCTTATAATTACTTCATTTTAAAGGATCAGTAGAAGATACATACAAGTCTAATACTAAATGTATAACGTTATAATGCAAATCAGACAAATTTATAACCACATCACATATGTGACATTCCTAACTTTGACATAATTTCTCATCTTTGTAAAAAAAATATTTTTTGATGTCAAGTAACTTAATTCATTTGGCATTATTTATTATCTTATTTCTTAGAAAAAAAGAGTGACTTAGTAACTAATTATTCATATATTATTATCTATGAATAAAGATAGCATAAAAAATAAATTTATCTACCTTTTTACATCTCAATATGGTAGCATTAAAAGTTAAAACTAAATAATTGCATTACTAATGAGTCGATTCATGTTGGGTATGCATGAAGGCAGTTTTGAATATTTGTTTCAAATATTCGTCACATTAATCTTCCATGTTCAGTAACTATCTAATTGAGTTAATATTCACAAACAAAAAGGGACTTAGATTTTCAAACTATGAGAGTCAAACATATATAATTGAGAGTCAATAATATAAAATTTTATTACAGAAAATGAATGCTTCCATAACATTTTATCCTAAATTATATAGAAAATTATACAAAAATAAATAAAAAATAAGGATCAATTGACATCTATTTATCTTACTTAAATCCGTCATTGTTTACAATATCTCTATTCGAATTTCCAACACGTGACCTCATGTAGGAATAACATTATCTTTACTACTAGATCAAAAACTATTTTTTCACTATTCATCCTGATATACCATGATATTATATATGTTAGTATCAAAGAAAGACTAATTTTCTTTTTTTTGGACGAAAATACCCATAAGCTAGCATCAAACTTAAAAGAACAGTACAGGAGAGCTCCAGTACTAGTAGCATCATACATGCACAGAAAAATAAATCTAGTTAATACGTAAAAAAATTGCATACCAGAGCACAACATTGAATCCATCAATCAAACAAGTAGATCAACGAGTAGACCCACCCACCATTACCAGTCACTACAGCAAAACTGGGTATCAACGACCGATAGACCGGTTGCTGATAGATACGGCGCCGGTCGCTAATGAGAAAAACCGGTCGCTGAAGGCATCGTCACTGATGCTCTCCGATGATGTCACCGGTCGCTGATGCTCTTTCAGCGACCAATTTTTTTTTATTGCTGTTAGATTTTGCTGACGTCATGTAAATGCTTCAGAGACCAAAAAAACCGGTCGCTGATACTCAAACCGATCGCTGATACTCTTCTGTCAGGTTTATGGTTCCTTTTGTTATTTACTTTTCCCCATTTATATGTTTATGAAAATCAATACTGTATTATTAAAAAATTATGGAGATTCTAAGTTGAGATAAATTATTAGAAATATTTCAACACAATTTATAAAATATATAAAATATTCATACAACACCAACGCATGTTTTTAACAATGCAACACAAACATCTCATAAATCTAAAAAATAGAAATTCAACTCCTAAATGAAGCATTCAAATCCATCGCATTTCAACCTGTAAAATTACAAAAAAAAATGTCTTGTTAAATATAAATTGTTTGAACAAATTTTTTGAAGTTGAAATTTAATAAAATAAACAATGGTATGATTGGCTTACTCAAATTATTTAGTAATTTCTTCACCATTCTTTTCATTTCAGAGTCCTTTGTTTGTGGTATGATTGGTTTGACCAGACTCGGCTCAGTATTGACCAGCAGAGGTCATTTATTGACAAAGGGGTATTTAGGGCAGCTTCCTGTACCAGTTTTTATTCACTGACAACTCTTTTTTGTAAAATTTGTACAGGGCATATCACAGTTCTGATTTGGGTGTTCTTGGTACTAAAAGTTTCAGGAAATGACATTCTATATGCTGGTAAAATTTCATGAATTTGGGGCTTCTTAGCTGTACCAGACAAGGGCTTGAATGCAGGAATAAATCTGGAACTGTGCTGGTATTTTGCTGGGTTTTCATATTTCAAAGGCTGAACTTTGGAAATTCATATAAAATCGAAATAAAATTAGAAAAATGTGAAATTTGTGTCCATTTCATGTGTTTTGAAGTCATTTATTTACCAGTATAGTTTGTTTTGCATTTTGGTCCTTGTACTGGTCTGCACTGGCTGGTTTACCAGAACAGGTCAATTTCTTGGTTTTTGGTGTTTGTCTTAATTTATAAACAAAGTTGTACCTTGGTAGAACAGTTTTGCTCCACAACAAACCACAGTAAACAAAGTTGTACCCCTGTGCTGTCGGATTCAAAAGAAAACCCACAGAACCGGTACAATCTAGTACCGAACAAGCAAGAAAAAGGGACCGAGCCAGGAAAATCAACAACCCGCGCAAGGCTCATTCAAACAACGTCACAAATCTAGATCAATCACCATAGGAAAAGGGGCTGAAGTACTTACCCGATAGAGGATCAAATCGCGAAGCACTCCGCTCGCCTCACGGTCGTCATTGACTTCAAGTAAACACCCACAGATAGCGCACCAGGCACCGAAAGCAATCACAAAGAAGGCACATCGGGCAACAGTAACCTCTGCAACGACAAATTCAAAATAGGTGGGAAGGAGAAAATTCGAAATCCATAGAGGTAAACAGAATCATTCGAAATCCTCTAGGGTTTTGGAAAAATTCAAAATCCACAGAGGTAAACAGAATAATAGGTGGGAAGGCGAAAATTCTTAGCACATGAGATCAAATTCAAACAACCAAAGCCAGAAACATTTTTAGGGATTTTTTAGGGAGAGAGAAGAAAGAGGCGTTGATTTTTAGGGAAAACCTTCAGCGACCGGGCCAAAGAAGGCTGTCGGCACCAGTCGCTGAAGGGTTCGTCGCCGGAACATTTTAGTTTATTTTTTATTTTTTTTAAATTTTGGGTCTTCAGCGACCGGCGACTTAGCCGATTGCTGATACCGGTCGCTGATGCCCTGTTTTGTTGTAGTGAGTACATATAAGCTATATTGAATTAATGCAACAATAATGATACTAATGTTTCTAAAATTGAACTGTATTGATATTTGAAAAACAATAGTATGATAGTATTATACCAAATCGTATTAATATACTAATGTTTTATGCAAAACAACAATATAAGTGAAGCGATAAAATAATAAAATTTATCACATCATGTATACAACAGTAGATCGGGTCTAGCTTACAAATTCACACGCCGCCTCTTTTCTATATATAAATATAGCAACCCAACCTCAGAAACCTTGTCCTCCCACACCTTCTCTCTTCGTCTTGGAAGTTTCTCAGCAAATCACAACATATATGTTCTCTTCTTATATATCTTAGCAAAAACATTGACACGTCCGTCCAATTCCATTCGTCGTATATACATCAATATATTCCTAATTTCAAACTCGCATTGGCACGGACGTAAAAATGGGAGCGTGCAACTCATGCGAGGCAACCGCCGTGGCAGCCGACACGTCATCGCGGTCATCTCCTCCCACTGCCAAGGTGGTCCTACCTGACGGTACATTGCAGGAGTTTTCCTGGCCAATCAAGGCATCCCATGTCACTCAAAAGGCCTCGGTGGACCACTCCGCGTGCTTCCTCTCCAGCTCCGACGATCTTGAGCCCGGCTGCCATGTGTTAGCCATCCGACCGGACTCCGAGCTTCAGCTCGGCCAGCTGTACTTCTTGCTTCCGGCCTCTATGCTGCGCCGTAGACTTAGTTCAGATGAAATGGCAGCGCTAGCGGTTAGAGCTAGTGCTGCTCTGGTGGGCCACGGCAAGGATCCGTTGGATTTCCCCTGTAGTGACTGTTCATGGTCTACCGAGGATACATTGCGCCATGTGCAGGCAAAAAGGAAAGGGAGGTCTAGTAGGGGAAGTAGCAGAGGCAGAGATTTCGAAACAGAGCTTGGTGCCATTCCTGAGTAGAAGGCAATATATTGCATAGGTTTATGCCCATATAGATGCCTGGATATATATATATATATATATATATATATTTTGTTTATTTATATATCATTTGTTTGGGAATTGATTTAATGGAGAAGAGATCGGTTACCATGCATGTTCTTAAGCTCTAGTTAATCTATTCCAACTACCTAACACATACTGGCAGAATCGTATACTATACATACCAAAAATATCATCGTTTAATTAATTTTGTGCCAGTACGTATATATATGATCGAATCTCATCTACTCCTGCGATAGTTCACAACTTCACATGCATGATGCATGCACATTTCGACGGTCATTGGTAGGTTAATATATATGAGGATGTATATATAATATATTGAACCGATATTAATTTAGTTTAGAGATAGCAGATACGCGCGCGTAGGTGTGAATATATATACATCCTCTTGCGGAGTGTAATAAGCGGGAATCTTCATTGCTCTTTCCTTGTTTGTCTTCTACTCTGGGATATGTATGTGCTCGAGTGCTTGACAGTTTACCCCTCGATTTTGTACAAATCACCAGCGTGCTCAGACAGTTTGCCAGTTTACTGTGGGATCCACCTAACTGGAAACTCTCTGACCGTGTACGCTTGTCATAGACATAGCATCTCTTCTTTCTCTTTCTCCATGCAAAAGTCAAACACAAAAAAGATACTGCTTAGTACCAGCTGTAAACTATTATCTTTTGTTTTCAAGTTTGTATCCTAATTTCGTCAAAGAGAAAATTCTCTTCACAATTATTATTGAGGGTTTAATTAGCTTATGAAATTAAAAACAAATTAAGGCAATGCAGTACGTATTACTTGAGAATGTATCGAAGTGAAATTTAAGCTGGTTGGTGGATTATTTGAGGAACAAAACAAAAGGCACAATGAAATGGAATTGATGGGTGGCAACTGGCAAGGCAGTACAACATTGAACTCACGCGCTTCTCATATTGGGATTTGGGACCAATATATAATAATCGAGTTGCTAAAACATCATGAAAATGAGTATCTATATATATATAATATATGTATGATTTGAAACTGATAATTAGGGGATCTGGGTCTTTACACATGGAATGGCAGCTATATATACATATATATGTAATATTGTGGTTGAGGAGTAGAACTAGGGTGTTCCTAAGCTCACCAAGCCCTTTCATGAGTTCGACTCTAAAACCTATCGAATTGACTTCAAACGATATTTTCAAACTGTTAGATGTTCAATCTATATTAAAATGTGCTTGGAGACCAAATTTTACATTTTTTGGAATTTTTTTACTATTTATTAAGATGGTTTGAAAATCGTTATTTTCCAATGGTGCAGAATTTTAATAAAAACAGCGATTTTCAAATTAGCTTAATATATAAATAGTAAAAATTCCAAAAAAATGTAAAATTTGGTCTCCAAGCACATTTTAATATAGATTGAACATCTAACTGTTTGGAAATGTCATTTGAAGTCAATTCGATAGGTTTTAGAGTCAAGCTCACGGAAGGGCTTGGTGAGCTTAGGAACACCTAGTGTTTTGCAAATACCCCCACGGGTCAGACCCGTGCCCGCCCGCCCGGGACCCGTGCCCGTGCATGGGTTCACGGGTTAAACGGGAACGGGTTGAGAAGGGCCGGGTACGGTTTTTTTTTAAATTTACCCGTGATACCCGTACCCGCCCGTACCGACCCGTGGACCCGTATTACCCGTACCCGTCTACCCGTAGACCCGTGCCCGCCTACCCGTGTATTTTTTCTTTTTGAAATTCAAATTCCCCCCCCCCAAAAAAAAACAAAAACAGAAACAAAAAAAAAACAAAAACAAAAACAAAAAAAGAAAAAAAAAAGAAAAAGAAAAACAGAAACGAAACAGAAAAAAAAAAAAAAAACCCGCCCGGACCTAAAGCCGCCTACCTGTGACTCGTGTTGCCCGGGGGGTTTGAGAGGGGCCGGGTAGGGTTTTTCAAAAAAATACCCGTACTAACCCGTCCCGTGACCCACGTTGCCCGCGACCCGCGTTGCCCGTGACCCGCCCCGGATTTTGCCCGTGTCCGCCCGCCCGTACCCGTTTGCAAAACACTAGGAACACCCTAGTTCTACTCCTGGTTGAGACATCAGACATGCAGCAACCTCGACAGGTGAGCAGCTGCCAAGTTGGTAGATTAGCTGCATAAATGCTGAGTTTATAACTCAACTCTGTATTAATTACAGCCTTACTGGCATTACAAATTTATAATTACTCCAAGTTCCAAAACGCCAATATGATCTGATCTGTCTCCTAGCCTCTAGCCCTAGCTTCCTCTGTTTTATCTTTTTAAACTCTTATCATTTTTTTTAATATTTTCTTTCTCCCAAGGAAATTTTACTTCTAAGAACAAAATGTTTAGTAAATATGTCCAAGTCCACTTTAATTTTTTATTAAAAAAAGAAAAGGAGTTTATAAAACAAGACCGGAAAAAAAATATACACAGAGAGATTGTAACAGTTTTTTTTTTCTTTCACATTAGTCTGATCATCACTAAATAAGTAAATATTGAATTAATATAGCCCACTATATTTTGAAAGGATAGCGCTATTCTGAGAGCTCACTTTCAAATATTGAGGGCATAATGAATGTTTTGTACTGTTATATCACTTTTGCCCCTAATTAATGATTTTTTGAAGTTTTTTATGTTCTAAATTCTTTACAAGGAAAATTATTTAATAAGGTGAAAGAAATAGCTGTAAATTTAGGCCTCTTTGTTTATAGAAATAAATAAATTGGTATGGACAAATTTTATCTTCCATTGCTTAAATTTATATGGTGTTAATACGTATAAATCAGGAACTTATAACAAACAAATTGTAATGCATCATGTTAACAAATTGAAACCTAATTAAGTTGAACAAAATCAATAGCATGTGAATATGGAAAGAAATGATATATTTGATAAGAACCATGTACTGTTTATGTTATTTCTTTTAATGCATCATTACAAATTAATTAACTTTCTTTTATTGATAATACGAAGCAAAGATAGAAGATAATTATTGAGAGTAAAATTAGTATTAAAATTCCTCAGCACTGAATATAGTATTTTGAGACCTGAAAATAGCACCGCCCATTTTGAAATAGGCGGACATATTCGTATATACTTTGGATTTAGAAGTGAAGAAAAAACAATTAATTGATTAAATGACAATTGCTGTAATCATGGATTAAAAGCCGTTTAATAATAAAATAAAGGGGCAATTTCATGTATACCCCTCAAAAACTTCAAAATTACGTATTCCCCCCTCTAAAGTTTGAAATTACGTATTCCCCCCTCTAAACTTCAAATACTCACAAATTTACCCATTTTATTGTCTTTTATATTAAAACTTATTCTAAATTTATAAAATACCCATTTTACTCTTTATTAAAAACATATAAAACTCATCAGACTCAAATTTGAATATGAACGGTTCATCTACCGTCCGATCCGCACGCATCGCATTAAGATCTATGCGCATCGCTTCAATATTTGCGCTGATCTAGCACGCACGGATCTTAAAGCAATTCCGATCCATGCGCATCACATTAAGATATGTGCATGTCACTTCAATATGTGTGTGTTCGCATCAAGATTTGTGTCGATTTTGCGTGCACAGATCTAAAAGCAGTTCGGACGGTAGATGAACCGTTCAGATTCAAATTTGAGTCTGATGAGTTTTATACGTTTTTAATAAAGGGTAAAATGGGTATTTTATAAATTTAGAATGAGTTTTAATATAAAAAACAATAAAATGGGTAAATTTGTGAGTATTTGAAGTTTAGAGGGGGGAATACGTAATTTTGAAGTTTTTGAGGGGTATATATGAAATTCCCCCTAAAATAAAAGGTCCACAAAATTTAGGGTCTTGAGCAGGTTTGTGCAATTTAACCGGACAGCTAGGTGTTGAATAGTGAAACGCCTGTATCAACACAAAAATTGAACCAAATATAAGCTATACCAAGTCTGTTTTGAAGATTTTAGTGGATGTGATTATATATATATATGAGGAGGGATCCGATTACAACACTTTTGAGTTACCACAAAGCTACTCTAACCATTATCTACATTTTTAAAGTCCAAATCGTCGATCCAAATTGTTCAACCTAATCTCCACAATAAAATGTGCTTGCAGATCAAATTTTATATTTTTTTGAATTTTTTTACTATTTATTAAGATGGGTACAAAATTCAATGGTCTGAATTTGACTAGTTTTTATAAAAATACTTAATAAATAGTATAAAAAATTCAAAAAAAAATGTAAAATTTGACTTGCAAGCACATTTTATTGTGGAGATCATGTTGAACGGTTTGGATCAACGATTTAAACTTTGAAACTATAGAAAATGGTTGGAATAACTTTGTGGTAACTTAAAAGTGTTATAATCGGATCTCTCCTCTGTATATATATATTTTTATCTGGCGTGTATCTCAGTACAAATTCACCTCACTCGTTCAATTTAATATAATTTATCATTCAGTTTATTTGTAAAGTATATTATAAATTTATTTAATTCCATGAAAACAATAATAATAATAATAATAATAATAATAATAATAATAATAATAAAAAGTGTGCCGTACATTTCTCGTCGATCTGACATACAAATTAACACAATAATTACGGATGCCATCATGATTTTGGACGAGCAACATGGGGATGTAAGGCCATGTTTGGTTGTGGAGTAAGAGGTGGATTAACTCTCTTACTCCACACTTAATCCACCAAACATGAAGTAAAATTGATGGAGTAAGTTGAAGTAAGATTTAAATTAATCTAGAGTAAGTTACTCCACCTCTTCAGATGGATTAGCTTACTCCACGTCATGGGACTCACTGTCATACACTAGTTCTATTTTTTATTTTCTCTCTCTTCATTAGACAGCAGACAACGATATTTCTAGAGTAACTTAATCCGTTGCTTAAGTTGCATGACCCAACCAAACATGATTAACTTACTCCACCTTAACTTGGAGTAAGCAATTTAATCCGGATTAAAGTTACTCCACAACCAAACATGACCAAAGGCATAAAGCGCACCAATTAAAATTTCCCAAATTGATACTTAAAATCACGTTCTAATTAGCATATTCCCTCTAGTAGGCATAGCCCAATCAATGTTTAGCACGTGTAATTGAAGGTTGGAGTGTCCAGAAGGCGTTTCCAAATTGGCATCGGGCTCCCTACCATTTCTCCTGACTTTGTCCGTTAGAGAAGAGAAACAAGGTCCCTTTCATCTATGTGGGCACGGAGTAGCATGAGCTGTGAGGCTGCCCAATGGATGGTCTTCATGAGCTGCGTGTACGACTGGAGACAGCAAGGGGCGCGTGGGTTCAAATGAGAAACAAAGGGATCCGTATCTCTGCATTAACTCAAAAGGAAATTTTTTGAGTTAATGAATTTCAATCGTTTGATTTTAAACGGAGCTAGTCCGGATCGTGTCTATAACATAAGCGGTCATTTAATATTAATACAGATCTAATTGACACGAATCTTTAAACAGATTGGATAGTCGAGATTCATTAACTCAAAAAATTCTCTTTTGAGTTAATGCAGAGAATATGATTTCGAAACAAAGAGAATAGCGCCATCTCTCTCTCTTTTTCTTTTTTTTCAGCCCATCAGAAGCCCAATAAGCTAATTTTTTCCATTTCCTTTGGTCCGAGCCCGTTTGCTGCCATTCCGATGCCACTTTATTTGTGCAATCTTTCTTTCAAAGATATTACAAGTCATGACATCGGCTAATGCCATTTAGAAATCAAATCATTTTAAATTTCTTTGCCTTAAAAATGAGTTCATTGATCCTCTCCATTTATATCTTCATTGAACACTCCATTTCTCATTTTTTTAAAACTAAATTCCAATCTTAGAGATCTCCAAAGTTTGTGCACCTTTTACATTCTCCAACTTCTTGGTAAATTTCATCTCCACTTTTTGGGATACAACATGTGTATAGAAGATGACTTCTAGAATATGGCTATCTATCATTCTTACTTGTTTAATCTAGTTTCTGGTTGAAAAAATAATTGTACGCGGTGCTATCACCAACAACATATGACTGCTAAACCTGTCAATTATAGTTTCTAACTCCAATCGGAATCGCATGCGGTTTGGCCAGAATATGCACCCTAAACTGGTATCAAATGCAAATATGAGAGCGGCTAATCCTAACTTAGTACTAATCACATGGATGTTATAGCACCCTAATTGAAAAAGGACTGGTAAAGGTATAGTGCCCAAACTTCACCTTAATCAATCGCATAAAGATCAATGATAAGTCTGCATTACCAATACTAGAAGGATTTAAGTTCACAGTTAAGTTCTTCATTTATATCTTCCGTAGTTGAATAATGATGCACCAAATTGGTACTACTACTTTTAAAGATTTATAAATCCTAATTTATACTTGCGTTCAAATCACAAGCGCATGATCCTACTGTGTACTATGATTGGGGTGTCGATCCTCAGGGATAGTGTATTAGATTTTAAACACTTTTCACTAGTCTAGGTTATTAGAGGATTTTTAAAAGTTTGATGCGGTGGCGCTAATTATGCTAAGGTTAGAATTAAACAGTAAATAGAGGGCCACTAGCATTCAGGTTCTCTCCTTCTTAATTATGCAAAGTATAAATTTCAACGTCTCTCTACGTCGCATGCAGCCTAAATTGTCCCACAGCTACCCCGCATGCGGCACTGTCACTACCCGCAGGGTTTGCTAGGTTTTTGCTTATGTGATTTGAAAGGTTTTCTAATCTTGCGATCGGCTTTTGGGCTACCAAGACTAAAGTATTTTAGGTACGTAATTATATTATTTTTCTATATTATCTCGTATTTGAAATATCCCAAAGACCCTACTAATCTAAATGTTTTCTAATATAATCTAAATGTACAATTTACGCTATCCTGCCAAGGGAGCCCACTGGGTTCTAACCCTAGTCTTTGCACCGCTGCGAAGTCTCATTAGCCGAAGTGTATATAATACTTACATGCATTATCCTACTTACACTAGGATGCAATGACTAAACACTTATTGGTATGTGGATGATCATTGGCATATAGTAGACAAAATTATGTATGCAAGGATTTAATAAAAAGGAATTTAAATAATAAATAATAACTGAAATCAACATAAATAAAACATAATTAAGAATTCAAGTACAACCCTCACCCTAGATATGAGAAGCAAAATAAAAGGAATAAAATAAAGATAACATAAATTACAACCCAATTGAAGATGGATAAACCTCTGCCTCCTTAGATGACACCTTCTTCTCCTACTTGGCTTCCGATGGCTACCCTTCTCTCTCTAAGTACTCTCTAACCTAACCTAGCAATGATAATTGCTAATCTTGATTCTATATACTTAACACAATTAAACACGCACACCGAATCCTATTACAAGAGGGGTATTTATAGCTTTCCTAATATGAGAGATGGAGTAATGGAAATAGTCGAACTTGGAGTGCACTCCAAGTTTGGATGAAGCCAAAAATAGCTATAATAGTTTGGCTCTAAAGCAAACACGTCCTTCTGGAAGGCCTCTGCCGAAAATAGCACCAACAATGGATGATTTGATCTAAAGGAAATAGTCCGCAGATCGTGCGGCTTAGGGTTATGTCGCATGCGACACAGAGTGAGGTCGCACAGCTTCCTGACTTAGCGGATTTTCTTGTAATTTCACAATTTTGCAAGTTTTGCACTTCGTGTGAGGTGTTGCATGCTTTATGTGATTCTCTATTTTGACGCTATATTTGAAAATCGCCTAAATATGACATTTTTGCTCTGTTTTTGGCCTAAATGTGAAACTTTCTCAAAAACCTGCCAAAAAACACCTAAAAACGCGTTTGTGGTAAATAAATTGGGAAAATGGCTACTTTGCATTCGCTTTTCGTCATTTTCTAGAAGAAAAGATGAGTAGAACTAGGGTGTGATGTGCTCACCAAACTCTTTGGTGAGCACAACTCTACATAAACTATCGAATTCACTTCAAACGAGATGAATCCAACCGTTGAAACCGATGTACTTTACGAGTGATGCATGTACATGCAAAATTTTGAATTTTTTTAATTCATTTAGTCTCAAGTCAAGTGGTCAAAATTGATGAAAAATGAATGATCCAAAATGAAGTTGTTTTAATGCATTCAAAAAAATTTCAATTTTGACCACTTGACTTGAGACTAAATGAAACTAAAAAATTCAAAATTTTGCATGTACGCCCATCACTCGTAAAGTACATCGGTTTCAACGGTTGGATTAATCTCGTTTGAAGTGAATCCGATAATTTATGTAGAGTTGTGCTCACCAAAGAGTTTGATGAGCACATCACACCCTAGTTCTACTCAGAAAAGATAGTGATTTTTGCTATATGTTTTGGCTTCATCAAATAACCGAGATTACCTCTCTATTAATCTATAGAACGCGACGTTCGTCTACATATCTATATACTAATATGTTTTTAACTGAGATCAGATCACAAGGAATCAACAGCTATGTCTATTTTCCTTATTAAATCTAGATAATCATACCCTATTTCTAACAGGTCAACCTTATATGCCTAAACACTATGGTGTAGCTATCGCCATACAAACGAGGTTAACACGCACCAAATTACGATAGAAATACAAAGAATAAAGTACAGTCGAATTCAGATCAAGAGCAAATGATAAATAAAATGAAACTTCTACATTAAACTCATAAGAATTCAAGATTACATGTCTTCACCCTAGAAATGTGTTGTTTAGCTTCTCATGAAGATATCAACAACAAAAGATACAAGAGACATGATAAAAGCAATAAAAGAGTGAGTTAAAAAGGAGTACACCTAAAGAGTCTCTCTTGATCTTCTACACGCTATCTCTACCTCTTGACCTTCTCCTCTTCTAATGAAATTTGTGTATTTTCTATTCTAATTGGCTATTCCAGTGTATAATAGCATATCTAGCAAACCCTAGATCTAACCAATTTATACTCTACTAAGTTATATCTACTCTTGTTCAGATAAAGAGATGAGTTGTGATTCGTCTATCATGTGTTAGTGAGCTTAGTGGAGCTTGGTTGCTAAGTTTAGTGTTGTAACTGCTGATTACCAGTTATCGCATGCGGTTGGATTATTCATCTGCATGAAATTCATGCATTCTTCTATGCTTGTGGAGCACCTTTATGTGTTTAGCAGCCTCCACTTGCATGCGGATGAATGGGCAACCACATGGTTGGGAACTATGTGTCCATAATGCTTCGTTTTATGCCTGTTTTAGCTCTAAAAACACTAGAAATATGCAATTCTTCAGAATCAAGTAAAAAACAAAAGTAATCTGATTCGACCTAAATTAGACAATTGTAATTCAAATTTTGGCAATATTTTAGTTTAAGTGATAGAGAAAATCACTACTTATTTCAGCCCTATCAGCCGTGACTTTCCACTTTTGTTGGGCTCACGTATCACGAGTTGTATCTTTTCTTTTTTGGGTAATAGAAAATGGGCGCCGACGAGGTGGCTCTCCCCAGAGACGTAGGCATTTTACGCCGAACTTTGTTATCATCTTGCGTGTCAAATTTCTCTAACTCTACTATATTTAATTTTAATTGTGCACGCTTGTTTGTTGTTTGTTTGACTTGTTAGTTTAGAGGGTATAATCGAAAAACGTCCGAGAGTCTTTAAACTCCCTATTCACCCCCTAAGTGTCGTTAGGGACTATGAAAATACCTTCACAAACCTTACACTTTGGAATCCTTTTGAGAGGTTTAGCCTAATCTATTGTTGTTTGTGCCGAAACTTCAATTATCTTTCCAGCAACCTCAAATATACTTCAACTAAATTGATCCAGTGTGAGATTAAAGTGATGCTAGGGATTGTCTGGACTTAGAGCCTATGTTGCTCACCTACTTGGAGTTGTTGTGCTCACTTTCTCTCTTTGAGCTGTTGTGCTCATCTGTCTGTTTGTGTGGACCGCATGAGTGTTGTCTCGTATCGGCCACAACGTGTATTCCTTTCTTCATAAGGTAATAGAAAGGCGCGCATATTTAAGTTGCGTTGCCCCAGAGACGTAGGTCCGTTTGTGGCCAAACTTCATTAACACCTCCTGTGTCAATTTCTCTAAATTTATCTATTTACTTTACTGTACTTTATTATTTATTTAATTTACAAGTTCTTGATTCCTCCAAGAACTTAAAGTAGGTAGATTACTTAAACACATGAACGGCTTTCAAACTTGTCTATCCGACCAATAGTTACAAGTTGTAGGGTTTAATTTTTAAACAGCCCCCTATTCACCCCCCTCTAGGTGTCGTTAAGGACAACAAAGTGGTATCAGAGTATGTTATTCATAGTAGATCTAATATGGCACCAACTACATATTTAAATGAACCACCAATCCTAGGTTTGTCAACTCACAACTTCAGTCAATGGAAAATGCAAATGATTAATTACTTTTAAGGTCAATAAAGTTTGGGATATTATAGATAAGGTTTATATACCAAAATTTAATTACCAAATAATTTGACCAAAGAATCAAAGCTTCAAAAGTTAGATAAATATTACGTAGAATTCATCATTTTAATTCGGTTAGTGAGTTAATTGGTGTTGTATGTATAAAGTATTAAATGCCTACGAGATGTGGGAGGCACTAAGAAATTGTTATGAAGTAGATAATCAGGTTGAAAAAGCTGAATCGCTAATAAATAGACAAGTGGCAAATCTAGCGCTCTTGGCTGATGATGATGAGGATCAAGAAGAGTATCAAGGATTAGAAGGTACACACATTTCTTTTGCACGAAAGCCAAAATAAAGAAAGCAACATTGAAGAGCAAAGAAATAAAAAGCCCCCTATTCACTCCTCTCTGGGAGCCGTTAGGGACAACACGAGAATCTCAATGGTCTGGTCATTTTTAAAATTTCTACAAAATCGTGGGCATTTCTGTTAATTTTTATTTAATATTGGATATTAATAAAAATTTCGAACTGGACTTGAACAAAAGTTTGAAAAACTCGGGCGCGAAAAAAAATAATCAAAGACTTAACCTTATCTTTATTTAAAAAAACTAATTAATGTGAAAAATAATTGATATTCAATCTGTTTTACACTATTTTTTTACTTACTAATTAGTCGATCCGATCTGAACCGTCAAACATGACCTTCTTATAAAAATTTACTTGGAGAGCTCGAACTCAATATCTCGATCCAAATCGTTAAATAGGATCCAAATTTCTATTTGCACTTTATATACAACTATTCATTTTAGAAAAATGATACATTAAATGGGGAAAAAATAAAGAAAAAAAGAAGAAACTACTACACCCAAAATATAAAATCTTATGCTTACCAAAACAGAACAATTATCTCACACCCTTTGTTCAAAGAAAATGATCCACTGTTATGAGTCTTGGAGGCTAAACTCAATGCAAAATTAGCCCTGTAAATTGTAATCTCAAGATTACCGACTTGATTCGACATCGGTACTTGCTCGAGAGAATTTCCTTTTAATCAATGATGCGCTCGCAGAGTTGTTACAATCATCAAGCTACTACAAACT
Source organism: Carex kokanica (assembly GCA_025461125.1). Lineage (NCBI taxonomy): Eukaryota > Viridiplantae > Streptophyta > Magnoliopsida > Poales > Cyperaceae > Carex > Carex kokanica. The sequence continues at coordinate 2,684,719 of JAJGRX010000163.1, read as the reverse complement.
ATCATCTTCTATTTCGGACCTCATGACAAAGCTTGGAAATGCCGTCGTGATATCCCTGACGAATAATTCAATTTGGTTAACGCAATAATTTGAAGAGTTCCAGTGAGTAATTGCTCCTGCATTTAGGGACGGATTCAGGATTTTGGTCAGGGTAGGCACAAAATATTGACAAGAGTATATTTTTTTTCTCCTGATGAATCGGAGCGGAGTAGTGAATAGGGATCTAAAAAAATCACGGCACGCCTAATATGTCACAACACGATACAGTTCTTGCCTGTTATGTGCCGTGATCATTTTTCGAAAATTTGGCACGACAAGACACGTCACACAAAAGATTTGGTCAAGGCACGACACATGGTCATATGTAATTAGGACCGTTAGATCTTGATCGAATGTTGAAGCTTAAATAAAGTAACCTAAATTATGGAAAAAAAAAAATAGTTAAATTTGACAAATGTGACCGGTCACATGTGGTCACGGTGTGATTAACGTGTTGTGACCATTCACATGCCATGACTATCCTTCCAAATTTGGTTACGACACGACACGTAATCCAAGTTACGGTGTGACTAGTCACGGCACAATACATATTTATATTCTTAATAGCGGACCTCTTTTTTCTCCTAACAAATCAACGATTCTTCTAAGTAGAGTAATGAATCGGACTACTTTTTTTTTTTCTGTCTTTCTTTTACGTGAATCAATCTTTACTGATTTTCTTTTCCGCACAATTTTCTTCTACTGGACCATGAATTAAATCCAGGAGTAGGCATTATATCCATCCAGAAATAGGCACAAGTATAAAATACCACTGGATTTTAAAAAATTTCGAATCCAAGAGTAGGCAAGTGCCTACCCCTGACCCTTCTTGGGTCCGGCCGCCACTGCCTACATCTACATATAAGAAAATTTAAGTGATAAACATTCTTACTTTAGGTAAGGCAAAGTCATATTTTTTAGCAGAGCAGGATTCTGACTTGCAAACTCTTTCCATTCGTCAAGATCGATCCTTCCATCGCCTTTCAAATCAGCTTGTTGAAATGTCTGCCAGATGATTTGGGGCAATTACAATTAAAATCTTGATTTATAAGTTAGATGTTAATTAATTGAAAGAGTATTTAATTTCTGGGAAATCTTCTTTACCTTGTCAACAATTAATTCCACCATATCATCTGATAGTATTATATCTGATTCATTCAAAATAGCCAACACCATCTCTTTCAACTAAAATTAGAGGGAAAAGCAGTAGATACTTAATTTTAAATAAGTTTTAGTGTACTGATAAAGAGTCTTCGGATTTGATGAACATTTTACAAGGATGAGGCAAAATGACTATGATGTACCTCTTCTTGCTCAATGAACCCGGTATGCCTCAGATCATAAAGCTTAAATGCAACTGCAAAATGATTAGTAATACATTCAGCAGCGAAATCAACAATTAATAGGCAAAAATGGAATTTTTTTTAGTAAAATATGTACTCACAATTAATTTTATCCGACTTAGGAGTGTCAGGATGGAAAACACTTAGGGATCGAACAAATTCGCCGAACTCAATGACACCATTTCTTTTTAGATCAAACAAGTCAAATATCTGCAAAAATTAAACAAAAAAAAAATAGTTAAGCATGCTCTGTTGATGTTATGTTTTAAGTGCACATGTTAAGAGCAAAGAAGACAAAATCGGCCGTTCCGGAGCGGGATCGGACGGTGCCGATCCGATTCCAGGCCGATTTACGTGGATAGTGTAGATTTCGGCCAATTTTGGCCATTTCGACCAGTTCCAGTCAAATTTTGTCCCGTTCCGGCCCTTTCCAGTCAAATTTCAGCCGAAAAGCGAATTAATAAATAAGCAGAAATTTTTTTGGAGCCAGCGGGAATCGATCTCTTGCCCTTTAGCTGGGGGTTTATGCTAGTTACCACCAAATCATCAAAGTTTTGTTGTTATATACGACAACTCATTTATATATATATCAATTATAATTCACTAATTTGTAGCAAATTATTCACTCACGGATTGATAAAACAATTTTTCACTCACTAATTTATCAATTTTTTTTCTATTTTTTTAAGCTTCTGATAAAAAAGTCCGATTTTCCGATCCGATTCCGACCGATTTTTCCGATCCCGATTCCGATTCTGATTTTTCCTTCTATGGTTAAGAGCATATTATTTCCACAAAAAAATTAAGTCAAATAAGCATGAGTTTATTGTTTCTAACTGGTTGAAGGAAACTTTTTTTTTTATGAAGTAATACTTACTCTGTCTGCAAATAAATTCTTTCTGGTACTATTCCTGAAAAGTGCCAGTTGAAACTCTTCCTGGAAAAAAAAGGAAAATAAGAGGAAAAAAAGAAAGCAATGAAAATGATGGAGGGAAAAAAACAAAGAAAAAAAATGAAAAATATCGTTAATATACACATACCTTGTGTATAAGTCCGTCCTTGAATATTGAGTGACTTAATTTCTTAAATAACTCGTACAAGGCCTCAACCTCATTCAAAGAAACTGTAAATATATTACAAATTGGTGAATTATTTTTCTTTTTTCACAAAAAAATAACACACAAATCAAATAATATATACTCACATGATGTCTCTGAAGCAAGAAGTGTTGGATCCTCGTATCCAGGGATGCGTTTGAATTGTTTCGAGATCATGCAACCCATATAACCAATGTATCAATTATACAGCTTAATTCAAATTAATGGCGAGTATAGCAACTCCTTAGACCTGAAATTGGATAGAAGGGATCTGAGCAATGCCAGAGGAAACAACAAATTAATAACATAAATTGGGATCGACAGGATTTTCATAGAACATGAGAAAAACTGGAAGTAAAATAAAATAATCTCAGTTCTCGTATCTATTGTTTGATAAAATCAAGATCATTTTTGATATATCCTATGCAAGAACCTATCTGATTTTTAATTTCTTTAAAAAGGAAAGAAAGAAAGAGAAATTAAATTCCATTTCTCTGTTAATTTGGATATATATACTAGTGCTTATTCAAAAAGAAGAAGAAAGGAAAAGAAAAATTGCCACATGCATCAGGTCAAAATTAAGAAAAAGGAAAAGAGAACATGAAATAGACAACGCGCGCACTTGTATTAAAAGAGCAAAACCTCTTGAAAATATAAGATGCTAGATTTGGTGCTCCAGCTTTCTCCTTCTCTCTTTCTCTGAAGTCTGAAGTTACTTTTCTTTTTTCTTTTTCTTCCCCCTACAAACTTCCAGGTTTTCTTCTTGGCTTAAATAGCACCAAGTAAGAAAAGCATCAATAAAAAAAATAAAATAACCATGCTGCTGTACTATAATTGTATGATTGGTTATAAAAAATTTGATTCAACGCAATAATGTTGATAGAAAAGTCCAATCTGCGTTAATTTATTTAAAATTTCAGAAAAAGACACCATATCTGACTTTGTTATTCTTTTAGATAGTATTAAATTAAATATAATAACCCTGGCTTACTAGGTCTAGGTGGCAGTATAAAACCAAATGTATGCAGCAACATGTAATCTTAAATCATATCTCTGGTACAATCTGTCGGTGATTAACAAAGATAGTAGGTTTTGACTTGGGGTTTCAGATCCCTAAGCAACCTGTTATCCAGATAAGCCATCTGAGCCGTCCATCTGTCAGTTATAGAAAATTAGATTAGACAAGATTTACTTTTTATTTTTTGAAAACCCATCATAAGAGAAAAACATGATTCACTGCAATAAAACATAAACATCTTATTTATACGACATCAGAAAAATGAGTATATAAAATAAAAGGTGTATATTGGTGGCTATTTTCCTTTTAAAATTTTGTGAAATTATTGATGCATTTTTTTTTACCTGTATCTCTAATTTGCATTATTAACAAATTAAATATTCAGTTGCACAGTGAAAGTTCATATTGTATGAAAGTTAATATTGTTAGTTAATATTGTATGAAAGTTCAAATTATATATACATGTCAGCTGTTACAATTAAACTCTCATTCAAGCTATGTGTTTAATTATATGATATAAACACTTTCTACAATTCACTTGTCGCTTTCTTTTGTTTGCCTTTTCCTTTTTATAGTCAGCAAGAGGAACTGGTGTTCAACAAATTTCATTAAAAGAAAAATAGGCATTAATTACATACGAAAGCAAAAGGGTATAAATACAATTGTTTTGTGTTTCTCAGCAGATGGGAAATAAATGAACTTGCATAAACTCAAAACAAAATGTAATTTAATTGAGTCTTGCATGAACAATACAAAGAGGTTTACTATATGAAAAAGAAATTTTTATGTGGTCAATCAGAACAATTCAAATTCTAACGGTAAATCCGAACCAATAAACATAGTCACCATATGTTTATCTACTTGTAAGCTAAATTTTACAATTTTTAGAATTTTTTTACTATTTTTTTAGATAGATAGAAAATCACTGCTTTTTATGGTTCAGAATTTTCAAATGAAATTATTTTCTACCCATCTAAGATAATAGTAAACAAATTCTAAAAAAATGGCCTCGTAGAGTCAATTGTAAATGTGGTTTTGGTACTGATAAATAGGTACTCATTTGTGCAAATAGGTCACTGATTTGGTCCCAAATTGGTATTAGCCTGAAAGTTTGGTCTCAAATTAGCTGAAACTTGCAACTTTGGTTCCTAATTACAGATACTTGTATTTATTTTGCATAAGGACCCTAATCGATATAAAAAGTATGTTAACAAGACTTTTCCATGGTACAATCAAGTCGAGACTCTTTATGGGAAGAGTATAGCCTCAGGCTCATCGAATATAACCACTGCTCCAAATTGTTCAATTCCCTGCACATTCAGTGAAGTTTCTAGCTCAGATGATAACACAGACACGGCCCAACAAGAAATGGATGATTTCAGCAATAATGAATTTCACATGATGGCAGATGGTACTGACCTAACTCAGGAGCCAATTTATACGTCGGTCGATATGACCACAAATGTGCTAATTTCGGAGTCAGTCGATCCCGTGACAAATGTACCAAATTATGAGCCAATTCATGAACCATCTTCACTGAATCGTAAGAGAGTTAGAAATTCAGCTTATCAGTCCTCACGCCATACCAAACAGAAAAAAAGTGTTAACTGTATGGATGAATTTGCTAAAAGATTCCTCTCCCAGCAGCAACAACGAACCGAACTGATTGTTCAAATGGGTCAAGCAAATTGCGTACACGATCAAGTTCTTAACAAGCTGCAATCATTGGCATTACCAATGACAATTCACGTTGATATGGAGATGAGTTTGCGAAACTCTTGGATAAGAGGGTGTTTTATGAAAGAAGATGATAACGAATGCCTAATGATGTTTATCGATCACGCGGTTGAGTTGTTTTGGTCTAGTCAGCTGCCCCTTAATTCCTAACTAGTCAATAGATTTGGGTTTGACCTACTTTTGTTTAGTAGGTTAGTAATCGGATGATGATATTCTGACTTTTGTTTATATGACATAGTTTATTACAATTTATGTCATGTTTTTGCTATAGTAACTTGTAGTTCAAACTGAGATCCTGATATATTAGACCTATTTGTATTTTGTATGGATTTGCAACTGTGAATGTTTACAATGTTCTATTTATAAAATTGGCAGCTCTTAACATTTGATACAGTGTGGTTTTTTTTTTGTGATCTTTAATCGTTTTATAATCTTTTTAATGTTTTCAAAAACAACTTCGACTTCTTTTTTCTAATGGATTTGATATGATCCTACGGTTGTTAATTTCAGCTAGCAGCGTTTCTAACTGAGAAGGAAAAGGTCTTTATTACATATATTAAAGAAAAAAGATATGTAAGGACATTTAGGTCTTTTCATTCTATCATATATATGTTACTATTTGTTCTTAATCCCAACGAACAACTACTCCTTAGATAGGATTAAAACTTTAATCCTTCCCTCTTAAGGAGGTCACGCCGAACACCCTCTATATGGCTTAAAGCAAGTGTCACAAAACTGGTATAAAATATTTGAATTTTTTATGTGTGACAATAATTTCAGCAAGACTATTTCTGACAATTGTCTTAATGAAAAGGTACTCTAGTGGTAATTTAATTATTCTTTTATTTTATGTTGATGACATATTGGTTATATGTTGGTTGTAGGGAATGATGTAAATGAGATTGGAGATTTAAAAGAGAAGTTTGAGAATAAATTTGCAATTAAGGACTTGGGTTCCGCAAAAAAAAAAATTTAGTACGAAGATCACTAAAAATCACAAAAAATGTAAACTTTGGTTGTCACAAGAAAGGCATTTAGAGAATGTGCTTGAACGATTCAATATAAGCAAATGCAAACTAAGTTCTACTCTGCTTGGAAGTCATCTCAAGTTGACACTTAATGACTGTCCGAATAATGAAAAAGAAAAGAAAGAAATGAAGAAGATGTCATATGCATCTGTGATCGGTTTATTGATGATATATGCAATGGTGTGTACAAGACTCGATATTACTCATGTTGTTAGAGTTGTAAGTCGTTTTCTTTCTAATTCTGATAAAGCTAATTAAAATGCTGTGAAACTTACCTCCAATCTCTCGGATTTTTTGTACCAAGTTTCTATCTCCATTGTCTCCTCACATCTGACGAAGAAACGATAATGAAAAGGAGACTTGAGGTTTATAAGAGGAGTAGCAATTTAGTTTTTTTTTTTTTTTATGTATTAAAGACCTTCCAAAGAAAAAAGATGCTTTGTCTCTTTCTCTTTTGGTGTAATTGAAAAGGATTCACTGATACATGCACAGCATATTTTACAAAACAATTACGAAAATAATTTACAAAATAATATTTTTTTCTCTTTCGTGGCCTCGTGACTGGGAGTCTGGGACAGCTAAATTTTCAAAATTTAAAAGACGTCAAGACAGAAGTCATTATCCTACAGCTGGTTCACATTTCCCAACAGGTCCATCACACTTAGAACATGATTTGACAAAAAAAAAACACACCAAAATTGCCCTCTTTTTCTTTTACGGAACTATAAACTGTGAAAGCCTAAGATATTATATAAAAGAAAATATTATAAGAGTCTGGTTAGATTATTATGTATATCTAGTGATGTGGTGCTATGATCTCCAAAATTAATATATTGGATGAGCTTCCAACGAGAAATGACGAATCTAATTGTCAATTTTTTTTTAAATTCTTTAGTATAAAATTATGGTAAAGTGATAATTGAAAATAAATACATTAAAATTAACTTATAAACCATTATTTTTCTATCACTTGACTTTATATTAAACGAGTCAAAAAAATTATAAACTTTGTTTGTAAATGCATCACCATAAATAAATTGGTTTCAAACTATTGAATTTATTTTCAAACATTTGATAGATTTATAAGCCGTAACAGATCATGTCACTAGATATACTGAGACATCGATCCTGATCTGATTGGATATTATAAATATATAGACTTACAAGTAGGGCTGCAAACGAACTGAACCGAATCGAACTTACCCCACTTTGAGTTTGGTTTGAATTAATTTCGAACGAACTCAATTTCGAATCGAATTTTTTACGAACTCAATTTCGAACTTTTACGAACTTTGTTACGACTTGCGAGTTATGACTTATGACTGGGCCATAGTTCGAAATTACAACACTTCAATAAAAATTCAGGCATTTTGAATTCTAATTACACAGTAAACTAAAGTTTATATCAAAGTTTATTACAAATACCAAAATTTATATCAAGCACCAAAGTTTAGTACAATATATCAAAGTTAAGTACAATCACAGTATCCAAAGTTTTCCAAATAGCCAATAGGAGCAACATCACCAAAGTTTTCAAATATTCAAAGTATTCAAGTACAACAATTTAAGTTAGAACTGAGAGCAATTATGGACTGGGCGGCGTTATATTTTTATCAGCGAACATAAGTTATCAGCGGAAATCAACGGTTCACGTTTGAGTTAATTTTGAACTAAGTTTGGTTTGCGAACCTATTTCGAACGAACTAGGTTCAGTTTGAGTTTGGTTTAAATTAATTTCGAACTAAGTTTGGTTTGAATTAATTTCGAACGAACTCAATTTCGAATCGAATTTTTTACGAACTTTTTCGAATCAAACTCGAATCAAATTACGAACTACGAACTTTTTGTACAGCCCTATACAAGAGAGAAGATGACTTTCAATCTTATATGGCACAGAAAGTGTACTCAAACCAGTTACGCAGTATCTGACCCCAACAAACTGCACCTAATCTCCATCTCCAAAAGATCTCAACTGTTCGATTATTTTAAGATGGTGCATTTTTGAAAGAATTCGTCCGCGTTTGCGCGCCGTGCACATGCACTACGCACAGAGAATCAGGACTCGGAAGAAATAAAGAAAGAAGATATGTAAATTACGTAATGACGTCAAAACTCCACAATTCCGCAAGGACCGTAACACGTGTCGGTTTTGACTGTTGACATGGCATTATCTGATAGTCTAATCCCTTCTTCATTACACGTGCCATAATTCGTTCCCCACTCGGCCACGCTTTGTATGTCATAACTCATAAGCGCGGTGTTGTTTCTGTTATTCCAATGTATCAACTCATAACACTCTACAATAAAGTGCATTAAAATAACATGCGCATACATAATTCCCAGCATTACTTCCTACTCAGGGTACTCTGTTTATGAGTAATTGATCGAGAGGTTGACTTGCGTGCAAATCTACAACAAGATAAGATAAGAGTAGAACTAAGGTGTTATTAAGCTCACCAAGCCTCGTTGTGAGTTTAATGAGTTTAATTCAAAAACTTACTGGATTGACTTCAAACGATGTATCTAAACCGTTGAAACCGATCTACTTTATGAGTGATGCGTTTATATGTCAAATTTTTAAATTTTTGAACTAATTTAGTATGAAGCCAAGCGGTTAAAAAAAGATGATTTATAAGTTCATTTTAATGAGTTCATTTTTCAACATTTTTTTACTGCTTAACTTTATACTAAACTAGTTCGAAAAATTATAAATTTGACGTATAAATGCATCACTCGTGAAGTAGAACGGTTTCAATAGTTTGAATGTGTCGTTTGAAGTTAATCCGAAAGGTTTTTGAGTTAAGCTTACAAAAGGGCTTGATGAGCTTAAGAACACTTAGTTCTACTCATAAGAAAATAGATCTGATTCTGTCAAAGCGGCTGGCTGTGATCAACAAGAAACGTAACAATAGTTTAATAATTATCAACGCAAGCAATTGATATGACAGCTCTTTGAACGGACACAACCAAGCAGCCGTTTGGAAATAATTAATAGAACAACACATTTAGAGGAGAAAGGGTTATCTCATTCTCAATCGCATGGCTTATGACAATATTTACTGTTTAGCTATACACAACAATACGAGGCATGCAAAACTTAACAAAAATTTAAGTATGATATATTAAAAAAAAATCAAGCCACTTTTATTTATTTTTAAAAAGAGTCTTATAAAAAATTGTCCTCTATCATTTTCTTCAACTCCTCCAATTTCTGTATTACTCTTGGCTGCAACATGTCCCTGGCTTCTCTCTTAACAATGCCATGTCTGCTTAAATTGAAAGCATCTACAATTGTTTTTGCTGAGTTGTGCAACGCCTTCGGTGTACTACATAAAACATAAGTATACGTTAAATATATTTATTTAACTCCGGATAAAAGGGAAAAAGAAAAGGATAAACATTTTTCTTTTCTTCTTTTTAAAAATAAGCTGAAAGGAAGGGGGAGGGGTCAACAAAGGTAACGCACATCCACAAGTACTCGACTTTATCGGTTTCATACTCGAGAGGAGTAAATACGTCATTTAGTGCAGCAAGCCTTTCTCGTGGATCCTTTAACATAAGAAGGTGTTTGAGTATTCTTATATCCTTTGGTATCATTTTCTCTATGCTGTCAAGTCCAGCCAGGTAAAGATCATACATCACATCCTTCGCCTGTGAGGAAAAAAACAAAGAACATAAAAGAATAACCATTGAACGGATTAAATCCTGGTTATCACCAAAAGTTGCAGTGGTGAATTTCAGTACCACACCAGACAAGTTCTCTATCAGTGTAGCATTACTAATAAGTACAGCTGCTATTGGTCCAGAACTATCTGCTTATGATTTTGGTTGGGATAGTGCTAAATTGCCTTCAAACTGCTCAATTGAGGCGGAAAATTGGGCCTCTAGTGCCATATATATGTAGTCAGGTGGGCCAATACTAATGTATACTCATTGCTACCATGTTGCTTATCATCAAAATTGTTCAAAACCATGTAATTTAACCAAGCCCATTTCCTTTATTTTATTTTTGTATTTCTTCTTTGTTATACCTAGCCCTGCCCGTTCCTGAGCCCATCAATGGTATCACTAGACCTGGAAAAGATCTGACTGAACAGCAGCCACACCAGAGCCAACATATCTTGAAACATCACCAACATCTAACCCAACCCAAGCAATGCTCGAATTCAGATCCTCCCCGGTACCGTAATAGGGAATCTTCTACAATTACTGGATCTGGACCGTTCTTTTTAACTTGGCACGAATCTCAAAGCCCAATAATACTGCCCCCTGCGCTAGCCCTAATCTCAAAGCGGCTGAGAGTTAATCTCAAACCGTAAAGTGAAGGGAATCTTTTACAGTATTGGAGAGGATACTTGTCCAGCAATGCTCAGCTCAAACAGCAGTCAAATACAGTTAAGTTTTACCCAACCAAAGCAACGTAAACCTAACTTATCATAAACTTAAATCTGAGCAACACAAATCTGAGCGTGCCTGTCAAGCAGAAAACGGAGGTTCAATGCAACTTCAAATCAATCTTGTTGGATAATAACCTTTTGACAAGACCATCCATTGGCATACCAGTCAGGTCCAGTACACGAGTATCAGTATAAAACAGGCACTAGTATAGTACAAACAAGTTCAATCCTTACCTCCTCCTTTGTCATAGTGCTCTCTTTGGCTTCTGACCAAGCTTTAGTATGCATCATTGGAAGGAAGGAGTTAAGCTGGTTCTTCGTAGCAAGATCGTCTATCTTTTTGGATGTAATATCTCGAGTAGGTGAAGAAAAAACGTCATTGAATTTCACCTCAGCAGCTACCATATCCTTCATGCTCCCCGATGCACCGTCATATGATTGCGTTGCAGTCAGGCATGCCTTCCCCAGATTCATCAGAGCTGGAGAGAGTGTACATGCAATTAGCGGATTAGCATAATTAGCAGTGGATATATACCCCAATTTTGACAGAAGTGAGTATATAAACACTCAAATGATTGAAATCCCAACAGTTTCCAACAATGTAAATTCCATACAACAAGTTTCAGTTTTTCCCATCTAATGCTCACAGAAAACAACTCTTTTTGGGCAGTCACACCCAATATTTTACTGTACTAACAAGTAGTACTCAAACTGTCTTGAATTTGCAAATAATGCCTGACAATTTTTAGGTTATTTGAAAACAATGACCAATTGTCAACATAAGATTTAAGTCGAACCAAAACTAACAACATTACCCACAAACTTTATATTAAACAAAACAAATCTCATGATAACCAAGATGAAATCCAAAACACAAAAATCTAGTTGGCTTCATTTTAATTTAATTTGAGCTTAGGGACAAAAAATACGCTCTAACATTACAATTTAGGTGCCTCACAGTAAACAGCATATCAAAAAGAATGCCGGGACTTGTTGCAAACACAAGAAAGGTTGGTGCATTTTGCAAATATGATTAGTATCAGGATTCAGAAGTCATCAGCAAAAACCTAAAAGAAAAGAAAGAAAAAAAGTATAACAAGGCACATCTAAATGCTTAGGCAATTCATACCATTTCTTTCCTCTGGATTCTCATAATATGAATCAGCCAGTGCCCGGACATGCACAAAAAACTCCTTTGTGAAGTCCTTTCTCCGTCTAGTCACAACTGTCAAAATTTTAGATGGGTCCTTTTTGATAATTTTAATAAGATCATTATGCCTTTTTACATCATCATCAACCTGAAAATTGATAATTGAGCTTAAAATTGTCCCAAGTGAAAACATGTCAGAATTAAAGAGTAACTTACCTCTTTCAATTTTCTGCTAAGTCGAAGGAGCTTATGCTTCATTCCTGGATCAGCCGCAGCATCAGCTCTCTCTTGACATTGCTTGTAGAAGTGGGACCCAATATCAGTCCATGTCCTACTGTAAGCCAAAAGCTTCCTCCAGTCTTCTGGATTAGGCTTGTCTACCAGAAAAACCTGATCCAGAAAGAAACATGAACGGAAAAGGAAAAGGAAAAGAAAATGACTTCAAGGGTTAAGAACAAAGGTGTAGAAAATTTATGTTTTATTCATAATTAAATTAGATTTTACCTCAATTAGTTTGTCGCACACTTTAAGTATCTCAAACTCATCTGTTGGTATATATTTATCCTCAACCTCCTTATCTTGTGCTTTGCCCGTTCCATGAAAGCAGGTTTCTTTCTTTGTAGAACCAGATGTTGATCCTTCCAAGCAATCACTGGTAATGGTGGGAACACGTCCAATTACAGCAAGAGATGGAAAACACGGTTGGATAAAATCATGGCATAGCTGACCTAACATTGGAAATTTTATAATATCATAATAAGTGGATTAATATCCAAGCTTACTTAATAAATTCATTCGCATATGCACTATGCAATTAGCATGCAAGTACGAACGCAACATCCGAAGGGTTTAAAATGAAACAAATAGAATAAGAAATCAGAATGAAACAGGATTTCACCTCTTAAACGGAGGGAATGGGAAAAAGCTTCTTTGGGGGGAAGAAAACGAATAGAAGAACCAAACCGACTTCTCCCACAAGTCGATGGTCGCAAGGCGAGAGAGAACGCTGTCTCCATGGCCAATTTGTCTGAAAAAATCTCTAAATTCTAATCTAGAGCGAACTGTCTGTAGTGTAGGGTTTAACGATTGGTTGGTTCACTTGGTGAAGGCTTTTCACGGGATAGCTGTATTTGGGCCCCAAATAGGCCTACTGATTGCTAAAGGCTATCACATATGTTTTCAAAAATATACTGCTTTCACAACTCAAAATAGTTGAAATCACGCAACTTTTTTTTTTTTGCTTACACGGCCCGTAGGCCATTGAAATAGGCATTCGCAAGCAAACTTTGATATATATAATGAAGGCCCTTTCGATAAGAGATGAGTTGATGAAAGCTCTCGTTATTTTGGCAGATAAGCGCTCAACAAAATTGACAAAAACCAAAAATACTGACTTGGACTCTGACCCCGATTTTTTTATTAATACCCTCTGAAAAAAAGAAAAATATCAAATATGTCCTCAGTTTTTTTTTTTTTTTAAAGTGCCCTAACCGCCCCCCTGCGGGGCGGTCCAATATTGCTAGCCAACCGCCCCCTTGCTGGGCGGTCCAATACGCCAAGCTAACCGCCCAAGCGTGGGGCGGTTCGGTTGAAATTTTTTTTTTTTTTTAAACGCCCCAGCGCCCCCTCCCCCCCACCCCACCACCACCACTCTCGGCCACCATCCCCCTCTCTCTCTCGGCCACCCCATCTTTCTCTCTCTCGGTCACAATCCGATTATTTTCGGGTAAGTCTCTACGTAACTTATTTATTTATATTTTGTAGGAATTGAATTGTTAATTACCGTGTGCGGATTGTTGATTTTTCCGACGCGATTGAATTAATAAAAATTAGGATTTAGGTTTTATAATTTATGGTTTAGTGTTAAGGGTTTAGTTTAAAAATTGAATTGTTAATTACAGTGTGCGGGTTGTTGATTTTCCCGACGGGATTGAATTGATCAAAATTAGGGTTTAGAGTTTATAAATTAGGGGTAAGGGGTTATAAATTAGGGTTTAGGGTTCAAAATTAGCGTTTCGGTCCAAAATTCCTAAATTATACTATTTTGGTCAAAAAATTGTGAAATTTACATTATTTGAAAATTATGCAGTGCATATACTATTGAGAGGGGGGATAGTTCATCTAGTGCAGAGGCTCCTAGTGCATATACTATGGAGAGGGTGGAGGCATCTGGTGCAGAGGCTCTCGGTGCAGAGGCATCTGGTGCAAAGTACCCGGCTCATGCTGCTGACACATTCAGTCCTCTTCTGTGGATTCCGCATGTTAAGCACCGGGTCGCGCTCGCATCTATGGAGGTATGTTGATTTTTTATATTTAGTTCAAATAACCGTTTTTTAATATGACATATAGTAAGTCGCTTAGATTGAAATCATTGTTAAATGCAGGACGAGATGATATTGACAGTGAGACATCACAACCCTAAGATACCGTACGTCACTCATTTATTGATGAAGCGGTGCATTATGAATCTCGGGTTGTATGAGCTGGTGACCATGCCGCAGAGTAAAATCGACCAGGCTCTCATTCGTTTCACCTTCCTTTTTGGGGAGATGACCGTGACCCTAGGTGATGTGAGCGCTTTATGGGGTTTACGGATCGATGGCGACCCCATAGGCAGTGTCTCCGACAGTCCACTTCATGTGGGGATGATACGGGAGCTTTTGGGGGCTGATCCAAAGGCACTGCAGAAGAAGAAGAAGAGAAAGGAGGAGGAGTTCCGGTATTCGGGGTACTGCATTAGCCTAGCGGCGCTTCGCATTCACTTCTTCTAGAATCGGATCACCGCCGAGACCACTGATTTGGAGACCGTCAGGAGGTAATCATTAACATCTTGAAATTAAAATATGTTATGAACTCAACAGACAAAATCATTATTTATCTTAACTATTTTATATTTTTAGATATATGAGGAGTCCGTGAGAAACCAGTATATATACATCCAATGAACTATCAAAAAAATAGTAGTGATCCTGTTGTTGCTTGAAATCTCATAAGTATTAAGTCACAGATTAAATTTAGCCCTTAGTTCGTAGTTTAGCAAGTGTTTAACTTGAAATTAAATCGGTTAGACCTCATCGGTTAGCATTTTGACTAGTTAGATTCGAATTTGATCGCTCAAAGGCACCTGATTTATTCATTTGAGCCCGACTTAAATATACTCGATATATACATTTTTGGTTGAATTTTTAATATATAGTCACTTAAATAATATACAATTCTTACTTTTAAAGATTAAAATACTTAAAATTCCCCCTATTGTTATTAATTAATAAATGTTAGTAATTAAAAAGTTTGGCCTAAAAGTATTGGGTGTGAGTTATATGAAATTTCTATTTGTCAAAATGATGTGAAAACAAATAAAATTTCATGCTTTTTTCTGGTGAAAAGAAAACGACAAAAAAAAGAAAGAGACCAGAATCTATCAATTCGTCCAGCGTACTATGGAGAAGAGAAGTAGACAGTCTAACAAATTTGATACCATTATGCGAGGATAGCCTAACACAGCTTGACACACGGCTTGGTTTTCCAAGTTTCTTGTTTAGAAAATTTTATCTTTGCCAAATGTAGAGTGATCTGGTATTTCTAAGATTTTCATTCTTTCTAAGTGATACAAAAAGCATCAATTTTTGCAGTCAGCCTTGGAAAGGAACATCCAACCTTCTCTAAAGGCAACATGAAGTTACAACAAATTTTTACAACAGCAACCCCAATTCTACCACCACCAAAATATACTAATTGAAGAGATTGGGGATGCAGGCACCAGACTCCTGGCTCTGATGCTCTTTCCAGATGCGGCCAGTGACACGCAACTTCAGCTCCTTGCGTTCCCCACCAGAGAAGAAAAGCGCCATGTTTCTCTGGATTATGAGGCCATCATGGCTATCTCGTACTTTCCTATGACTATCCCGAATGCTTCGAGGGGTGCCTTCCCACACCATTCGCCGGCCACTCGCCCCAACCTCGATGCTATAGCTGTAGGTCTTTGCCTCACTCTCATCCCCCATGAAACGGATGAACGCCATGTATACCGGAGCCTGCCCGAGCAAAAAGGCCTCAAAGTGCAGGCAGAAATACTGCCCGAAACAATGGAACACCTACCAGTACAAAAAAAAAATTAGATGATTCTGAAAATGTTATTCATGAACAGGATTTAAAGGCCCTAGGCATAAATAAAGATCCAAACACACTATGATGTTTAGTATCAATTATAAATAATTTTAATATATTGAGAAGCGCTATGGTGCTTATGGGTTCGAAACCCAACCTCTTATATCCATTCAAAGAGATAAAGCATTATTATATGATTCTGCTATATAAACCTAAAATTTCTTGACTTGAATTAAGCGACTGAGCCAACAAAGCGAAAGAAGCATACACCAATAAAACTATGTAATATACCTATAGCAAATTAGGAAGCAGTATTTGAGTGATACATACCGTCAACATCCAGGTAGCATTCTCAACATCTCGTGGGTTGGACTTGACATAACGATGGTTAAACGTGGAACCAGTATGCATATCAACCCTATGGTCATCTCTTAGATGCATGACAAGCTTGGCTATATCTCCAGTCACTGAGCAGTCGGACCCGGCATAAGGGCAGCAAAATGGCCGGTACCTGCACTGGGACTCATGCTTGGGTTTACTGAAATAAGGAAATATCTCGGGGCAGCCAAGAGAGGCATACTTGCATGGCATATCGAGTGACTCTGCCACTTTTTCCAAGGCCAGGCACCTGATGTCACCGAGCTCCTGCCGACAGGTGGGGCACCGGTTGTGCACTCTTGTTTTGCACGATGAGCACAGTGTGTGGCCATTCTGGCACTGTAAGATTGAATCAATAAATAGTAAATATTACTTGTTGCCAGTTACAATTAATAGAGTTCAATATTACTTGTCAATCTTTATTTCCCAATGCAATTTGGGGAGGCGTGCAATTAATTCAGAATTTAAGATTCAAATGAAACTCGAATGTCAAAAGTAGTTACTTTAGTTTTAGATGCATCGGGACTTAAATTGATCATATTTGGTTTATAATGATTAATTAACGAGAAAGAAATTATTCGATCATCGGGCGTCCAATTTCTACATTCTTAATTACAATTGTCTCAACTAAAATGGAGGTAATCACAGTAACCCTAATCCCAATTCAAAACAAAAATCCCGAAAAATTGAATCAATTGGACCAAGACTTACTTGTACACAGATTTCCATCGAGCGAAAAAAGAAAAGCAAAAGATGGAAAGGGAAGAAAACCTGGTGGATGGGAGGGAACATAGAGTGCGTACATACGGGGCATTCTAGCAACTCGTGAACATTTGATGTCTGAAATACACCGGGTCCATGCGCCGTACCACCGCCGGAGCCTGCCGTGGAGCCGCCTGAGATTGTGTTCTTTGAGAAAGCGCGCGAGTGGCGCGCCACCTCGTCCTCATCCGACGAGGAGGAGGCTTTTTCTTGGAAATCAAACTCCATCTTTGTACCTCGTCCTTGGAGGAGAAGGTGGAGGCAGCGTGGCGTGTCTATGGGAGATGGAGAGAGAGAGAGAGAGAGAGAGCCAGCGATGGAGCTTTCTCTTTTTCTTTATCCTTTTTCTTTAAATTCGTGTCTTTTTGCCTCTTTATCTCTGTGCTCTGCTCTCCCTTTCAATTTAGAATCTCAGATCCTGTGCGGCAGGTACGAAAGGATCATACTGATACTGAGAGGTGGGCCCCACAATTCATGCAAATAACACTGAATCCAGTATTATCCGCTACAGTGGTTCGCAATATGGTGTTTTTCATTTTCAAAAAACTTTGTGAGGTGTTTATGTTTTAGTCTACGCTTGCAGTTGCAGGTCAGGCTCCTGACTCCTCTCTAATTGTACGGAATTCTATTCTTTGGAATGTCCAATCGGACCAATCCTAATAGGCTAATACAGTCCGTTAATTTGAAATCGCAGATTGCTTTGCCTTGTAATTACTTATTAATGTTGGGCCCCAGAGGCAGGTGTCTGACAGCTTTCCGGTCAAGCATTATTTAAACCGTCAGATGTTAAATATGCGGGTAAAATTTATCTGGGACCATGGAACGAGTTCCTCTTCCTGGCAATAGGCATTAGGCAATGAAACGAAAGCCTATCCTTTTCATTGCAGGCCAGGCCCCACTGCCCCAAGGTGGAGAGAATTATTTTATTGATGCGTGATTGATTCGTGATGGATTCCGAACAACTAGTTTAAGTAGTTACATTACATGTACTCTCCGTTTTGATCAAAACGGAGAACACCCAATTTTGGTTTAATGGACCAGTTACCTACACTGGAGGTCAATTTTTGAGTGACACGCGACGCGCGGCATCCTGATTCTAATTTCAAACCCAAAACTGATTCTGATTGTACCCCGGTTATTTACGAAGCATCGATTTGTACGACCGAGAGCCTGACTGACTGGAATACTGGATCAAGGAAATGTTTAAAAGCTTTTTCAACTGTTTCGATTTGAATGTAAATACAAATAGATTCAATTTTTTTCAAATTAGTTCTATGTTTCGCAGAATTTGACTTCTAAATTAAAAATAGTGACCCGATTTGGAGAAAAAATGATGTTTAGAGACTAAAATTAGATCAGCATAAGTGATTAAAATGAATGCAAGATAAGGTTGATTTCCCCTTTATAGTTTATATTCATTTCGCCTCATTCGACTGGAAAAGAAAAGAAAAGAAAATGTTTTGATCATCCTTTTTAATTTTTTTTATTTTCTATTAATAAAAAAATGGCGAAGTTAGTTTATGGTTTTCAGAAGATAATAGGACAACGTTGATCATCATATTTTCTAATTTTGAACATTATAATGTAAAATTTAATTTTCAAGATTTACTTGGCGACATCTCCATCAAAAATTTCAAAACTGTTAATTTTCCGATTAAAATATGAAGACGGTGTATTTTCCCATCAAAACTAAATATTTTTTTTTTTCATTTAACCTCCGTTCAAACTATTATGATGCTTTTATATTTTAAATAATATCGACCAAGGTATCACTTAATAGGCTAGAGACTAACATTTTACTTTATTACTGGAAATTGTTGTATGTTTAGTTAATTTCAAAACAATATTTCTTAATTTAAAACAAGCAATTACATGAGAAAATCTTTTGCAATGGACATCTTATAAACGATAAATAAAGCGAATCAAAATGCTGAAGGATGTTGTATAATCTGAGTCCAAAATCCATTTAAACTCAACAAGTAATGTTATTTTTATATATGAGGGATCAAATGTCTTCAATTTTAATATCTTTATTGTCTTCATTTTTAATTTTTTAATAATATTTTTCTTAAAAAAATTATGTTAAAATAAAACCGTTAGATGTGATCTACATTATTTTTCTACATGCACAAAAAAAATGTTTATCACTTTTTTATTTTGGTTTTATACGAATTAACAAATTGAAAAATTAACGTTCAAAACTTATCTATATCAATATATTTTGGAAGCTTTTGCAAAACAAAGTCGTAGAAAATAATTTTACACATCAAAATCCTAAACTTCCACACTCCCTTTGCTTTTTCGCACAGAGCAAAAAAAAAGTCGATCCAACAAATTCTAGCCCCCCACCCCCCCATTTTGTTCCTCCCAACCCTTCTAGTGATACCCTCCCCTCTGACCTCTCTCTCGTCTTTAACTCCTCGACCAGAGAGGAGAATGAGGGATAAGAGAGGGAGCGAAGCTGAGAGTGTGGTTTTCGTCGAACCTCGAAGCATATAATCTCTACCTCTATCTCGATCGGAGCGCGTCAACTATCAGATGAAAACGGATACGGCCGTAGAGAGAGATAAAGAATGAGGTAATAGGATGTTTAATAGTGTAGATAAGTAGGATTGGATTATTAGAGTAGTTTAGATTAATTCATTAGAATAAAAAAGTTTAGAACTAAGAATAAGGTCATTTGACTTATTGTAAAAATATTTTTTTATTAATGAAATCATTAGTAGACATTTAAAGCCACTAACCTTAAAAAAATTGAAGAAATATTGTAATAATGTATATGTTCATAGGGAAAATGATATAGAGCATATTTAAGGTTTTATTTTAATATTTGAGTTTTAAATTTTAAGCTATTAATTTATTTTTAAAAAAAGAGGTATGATGGAGACACAAAAAATGAAAGTATTTGAGGCCTCCTCATTTAATATATTAAATATAATTTGAGTTGATTAAAACCCATAATAGCATTCAAAATTTATAATAGTTATATAAAATTAGTTTACTTAAAATAATTATTTTTAATCTGTATATTTTATTATAAAATAATTATATTCATTAGTGTTATGCATATATGAATTTTATTATTATAAGTATTTTAAATAATAAATTCAATTCGTTTTGATAATAAATATGAATCAGCACGTGGGTCCTCAAATTTTCATTAGATGTAGAGTCACATATAAATTCTGCAAAATTTTGTTGAAATTGCATTTAAATTAGGAAGCTGATATGAGTACCAGTGCTACAGTACCCGCACTATACCCACACCTAAATTGCCATAACTGCTTGTGCGGATCGCAACTATTCCAAAACTGTAATTTTGTTTTACAAATTTTAATAGTAACATTGTGAAGTATATAGCTCAAACAGGGTAAGTATTTATACATATACAATGAACTACATATGATATATGAATTTTCCTAAAATAATTGTACCCGCATCTTTTCTTGAAAAAATTCTCGTGTTATACCCGCATTAGGGGACCACTCAAACGGCATGTGGGGACCGCAACTGTTCCAAAACTGTAATTTTGTTTTACAAATTTTAATAGTAACACTGTGAAGTATATAGCTCAAACAGGGCAAGTATTTATACCTATACAATGAACTACATATGATATATGAATTTTCCTAAAATAACTGTACCCGCACCTTTTCTTGAAAAATTCTCGTATCGTACCCGCATTAGGGGACCACTCAAACGGCATGTGGGGACCGCAACTGTTCCAAAATTGTAATTTTGTTTTACAAATTTTAATAGTAACACTGTGAAGTATATAGCTCAAACAGGGCAAGTATTTATACCTATACAATGAACTACATATGATATATGAATTTTCCTAAAATAACTGTACCTGCAACTTTTCTTGAAAAATTCTCGTGTTGTACCTACATTAAGGGACCACTCAAACGGCATGTGGGGACCGTAACTGTTCCAAAACTGTAATTTATTTTACAAATTTTAATAGTAATACTGTGAAGTATATAGCTCAAACAGGGAAAGTATTTATAACAGGGAAAGTATTTATAACTATACAATGAACTACATATGATATATGAATTTTCCTAAAATAATAGTGCGGATACTGTAGCGCGTACAGTGTACGTACTGTAACGCGTACAGTGCGGATACTATAGCGTGGATACTGAAATAATTATTCTTTAAATTGTACTAAAATCTGAAACCCGGATGACCGGATTCAATTCATTACCAGAGTTGTGACTTTTGATACTCCAACGGGGAGTAAGTGCCATGTCCATGCGTGTCGCATTTTCTGGGAAGCCCTCCAATAATGTGGAATTGTCGCAATTTCCCGCTGAAGAATGAAGATGGTCCCTCTAGCTCTAAAAAATCAGAGATTGATCGTTCCTGATTCAAATTCCTTTAATAATGCGTTGCATTAATCGGAACATGCTGCAGCCGCAACATACAAGATCGTATATCAGCATTGGACTGTACAAGAATGTAACCAAATAAAATATTAATATTTTATTTTGTATAAAAAGTAAATTGTGGCATCAAGTTATGACACTTAAACACTTTAACAACAAAAGTCCATCCAAAATACTTCCGATCCTCTGAGATAACCTATTTTTTAGTTTGTCCAAAATCGAATTAGATAAAGAATTCAGATCTAGTCAAATTCACGAGGTATATCAATAAAGAGAGATAGGTTCAAGATTCGTGTCAATTTGCAACAGACCGTTTAGATTTGAACTCAAATTTTGAGTTATCTCACAAAATTCAAGCTCTCCAAAATAATACATAACGAGAGAAATACACATATATGACATACTCCTTGTGATGATAGTACGTCCCAAACTCTACTCCACGTGCACAGGTTTTGTTTGGTTTAGTGAGATATTGAACAATTTAAGAGAAAAATTTAGACAAAGAAGAGAGAAATCACAAAAGGGAGAAGACAAGAAAACATTTCATATATTAATCAAAGTCTAAAGAAAAAGATAACATGCCATCTCTTTTTATAATTTAGAAAAACTAAAAACTCCAACTCAGAAACTAACACCACATAATGAACTTAGAAGTTCTAACCAACTCTTGAAAACTCTAACATAATTAAAATATAAATAGTCAAACCTAGAAAATAGTAACATAATAAAGTCTCATAGAAAACACAATATAATTTAATATTGCAATTAATCATCATAGAAAATGATGAACTAGTGGGACCTCTTCTTGAGACTTATGCCCAGCCATTTAAGAAAATTGAAGAACAATTAACCCGTGAGTTCAAGCTCGAGTCCGGGTTTGAGTCCAAGCCGGAATTTTGGTTTTTGTCATACTCCCCCGATTGATGAAAGCTTAAATTTTCACCATGATATATGTGAAGATGTCGAATGTTGGAAACATTTGAAATGTGCATATCATTTGGTAGCTTGTTTCGATACGCATTTTCACCAAAGTTTTCGAGAATTTCATAAGGCCCAAACTTGCATTTGCTCGAATTCTCCTTTTCTTTGTAGACATCTTTAAAACAATACAATTTCATATCAAGCACCATTAAATCTTTGTAGATCTCTTTCAAATTGGGTTTCTACACATGTGCTTCATTAGTTCATAGGCACAAATATTGAATGCCAATAAATCGTCGCGCTTCTGCTGCACCGCTCTCTAAATCAACAAACTAGAGTCGTCTTCAATCTTTAACGAGCTGGATTTGGATTTTTTGTCCAACATAGTGTACTCTAATTTCATGGCAAACACAAGAGTGTTGTTGACCATAAACTTTGCATTTTCTGGTTTGGAACTTGGTTGAATAATATATCATTGTAGTTGGACTTCAAGACCTCATTGGTGGTCAAACACACACAACAAAAGATCAGTTCTAACCTCTACGGACAAGGCATTTGCAAGATTACTCGAAAGCATCGGCAAATCACCAACACAATTTTCATCAAAAAGTTCGAAGAGTTCTCAATGGACTCAATTTTTGTCTCAAGTTCATCTGTCAAGATGTTGACAACATCTTCATCATCGGGTTCTTGACTTTCTTCAGCCGTAAAAAGCCCATTTTCAAGCTCATCCGGCTGTTTTAGACATGTTGAGAATATGTGCTCAATGGGGTTGGGTGTTGATGTCGATCCTCTTCATCACATGTCACTCAAGATTTGTTGCTATGAAAGGGGTTGGTCTCTTCATCTTCTCTATTAAAATATTCTTCTTTTAAACCACAAGGCAAACAATTGAGGTCTTTGGAATAGTTGTCTCTCCGTCGGAGGTGAGGAGAAGGAAAAACTATATTACTATATATGTTGTAATGGTGGTGGTGAGGAGAAATGTTGGTGTAGCTCGTAGAGTTGTGCCTCAGTCGATGGTCGTGACTCTCACTTTGTCGGTAGTTAAGCGGTAAGAACTCGCGAGTCATCTCATACTTCAAATCATTCCAATCGTTGAGAAGTATTGAGGTAGCGACAGTATTTAAAATGTTGCCACCAAGTCGCTGCTCGTTCTTTGAAATGGAAAATCACTAATGAAACTCGCTTGTCGGGAGGGATTTTTTTTAACTAGAAAAGAATTTTTTCACGATGTTGGTCCAATTGAGAAATTCCTCAGGCTTGAGGCTTCCTGAAAAATAAGGAATTTCGAATGTCTACTATCCTATCGGTCACGGTTTGGAGGTGGGTTGTTTCGAGGTGAATTGTTGTTGTAGAATGGTGGTTCATTCAGATGTTGGCAGTTTTCATTGGGGTTGTGGCGCTCTATAAGAACGGCTAAGCGTTATACTAACTGATAGAGTTAATGTCCTAGAGCAAATGTTGCTATTATTTGTTCATACATTGGTTGATATGATCAACTTATTCCTTGAGTTTAACATTATGTATAGTATCTAGAATAAGATTCTAGATAGTGAGACACTATATCGTAACAAGTAAAAGAAAATGATGACATGCCATCTTTTTTTATAATACATCCATCATATAATAAATAACTTAGAAAAAAACTAAAAGTCCAACTTAGAAACAAACACCACATAATGAACTTAGAAGTTCTTACCAACTCTTCGAAACTCTAACATAATTTAAATGACATAAAAAATATAAATAGTCAAATCTAAACAATAGTAACATAATAAAGTCTCATAGAAAACACAACATAATTTAATATTACAATTAATCATTATAGAAAATGATGAACTAGTGAGACCCCTTCTTGAGACTTGTACTCAGTCATTCAAGAAGATTGAAGAATAATTAACTCGTACCGAATTCGAATTCGAGCTCGAGTCCGAGTTTGAGTCTAAGCTGGAATTTTGGTTTTCGTCGCCTTGTATTTGTGAACTAGGTTCAAATCCGTCTGGAATTTTAAATTTGATCGAGCACCTTTATATATTTTCACAATCGTCAAGTATACTATTTGCAACTGGGCAAGGGGCGATGTGGATCCAGGTTATTAAGGCGAAATACTACCCCAGATCGTGTTTCTGGGGATCTAACAGAAGGTATAATAGCTCCAAGTTTTGGAAAAATCTGATCCTAATAAAACCAATTCTTTATGGGCATGTTCAATGGAAAATTGGGAGTGGCTGCAACATTCACATCTACTCTCAACCATGGTTCCAAAACTGGCAGAATCATAGAGCTCATACAAAGGAAGACAGAGAGGCACTGGTGGCGCAGCTCATTGACTCACAAACAGGCAACTGGGATTTTGAAGCTCTGGTACACACATTCGGAGCTCAAGATGCAGTTCAGATTGCTACATCTGAAGCAACAAAACCAGGACCTAGAGGGGTACCCGATACACTACTGTTCACAAAGGCAAAGAATGGCCAATTCACTGTTGCAAAAGCTTATCAGCTGATACGAGGTGACATGGGGGTTCAAGCTGATAAAGTTTTTTGGATGTGGCTGTGGAAGAATCAGGGTCTCCTCCCTAAGCTCAAACTCTTTGTTTGGAGATGTGCCCAAAATGCCCTTGCTGTTAGAGAGGTTCTAAGCATCAGAATACCGGCGATTACTGCAATCTGTCCCCTATGTAATTCTTGTAATGAGACGGTAATGCACGCTCTCTTTGGTTGCCATTTTGCAAGAATGGCTTGGTGGGCCTCCCCCTTGAGCATTAGATCGGATACTTTCCAAGGAAACTTCAAAGAGACTATGCAAGCACTAATCGGGTCTCTATCGGATGCTGATATCAACAGCTTTGTATGTATGGCCTGGGCGGTATGGAGATCAAGGAATGATGCAATTATGGGGGGTAAGCAGCAAAACACCCAAACCTGCAACCACTACTTCAGAGAAACTCAATTGGCATGCTCCAACTTAACCCCGTCAAACAAACCTTCAACTGGTAATCCACCGGTACAAGGGCCGGCACAGGAGGAAGAAGAAGAATGTGTGTGCTATGTTGACGGATCCTGGGATGACAATGGGAGGGCAGGGGTTGGAGTAATTCTAATTAGAGAAGGCTCAGTTGTTAGATGGATCTCAAAATCAGTTAATGGAATGGGGGCAGCACAGGTGGAAGCAATGAGTGTGCTTGAGGCATATCGGCTCATGCAACAGTATCCTTGTGAAAAAGGGTGTGTCTTCTCGGATTCACTTGAAACTGTGGACTCTCTATCTCATAAACAACCACTGATTCATGACTGGAGATCCTTTAACCAAATATGGGCGGCCTGGTTACTGCAGAGACAAACTGAAGGAAAGTTTAGGGTGGTTCACAAATCAAGGGAGGACCAGTGGATCCAAAAGGCACACGTTCTAGCAAACCAAGGACGCATGTATGGCTGGGAAAAGGAGGGGACTAATATACCGGTATTCTCACTGGTGGAACAAGTTCAGATGTAACTTAGCTAGAATGTTTTTATGTTAAAGAGAAAGGAAAGCAGGTTTGATTTAGAAACCTATCGGCCTACGGGCCATGTAAGAAGCAAAAAAAAGTATACTATTTACTTCACCACTACATCTGAGCTTAACTTTTACATGCAAAAAATAAGGAAAGAAAAGAAAACTCAAAGAGTTTCTATTAGTATAAAGAGATATTTCTCAAGCATACACATACAAGAGTTTTGAAAATATATTTCTTTTAATTTTTTCGGAAAAGATAGCATTAGGAATTAGGGAATAAAGAAAGATAAAGTTGACTAAGGGACAAAAAGATACAGAAACACAAAATTTGTTTCTTTTTATATATTTTAAATTATAATTTGAAACTTTATTTACGCTAGAGAAAATTTGAGGGGGTCACATGTTGAGGTGAAAAAAAAAACACTACAATTAATGATGTGATACAAAAAAATACGTGCTTACGTGGCGATTTCCATCCACATTATTAGCAAAATTATATGAATGACTATAATTTACAATTCTGTCAAATATGATAGGGTACTTAATTAAATTTGAAAGCTGGAGGTAGAGAGGGAAAAACGTGCCGTGCCGTGACTAACACGCCGTGACTTTGGTCACGTGCCGTGCCGTACCGTGACCAAGTAAATTTTTCACGTGCCGTGCCGTGCCGTGACAAAAATTACGAGGGGTGGTCACAGCACGCGAATGGTCACGGCACGCGAGTCACGCCGTGACTCGCGTGCCATGACCAAACGCGCGTTAGTCAAATTTGATCGCATTTAACGTTTTAAAAAAAAATATGAAACGTTTCTTTAAAATTCAAATGTTTTAATTGAAATTTAAATGTAAATATTTTAATTAAAATAAAATTATACCTTATAGGAAGGTATGTTAGTGTATTGCTTCGCTACTGCCGTGACTGGCGTGTCTTCCGTTCCGTGACTCGCGTGTCCCGTGCCGTGCCGTTCCGTGACCAAGACAATTTCCGTGCCGTGTCGTGCCGTGTCTTCTTTGCCAACAATTGGTCACGGCACGGAACACGCGAGTCACGGCACGTGACCGACACACGTGCCGTGCCGTTCCGTGACGGATCCGGCTCCGGCGTGCCATTTTTCCCACTCTGGCCGGAGGCTTATTTGAACCCAAGTAATTCCATTTCTTCAATTTAATGCCATCAGAAAAGAAAAAAATGATGCTTATTAGTTTGTCATATTTATCACAATAGAATAGATAAATCCTTAAGGTTATGTCACACCCCAAACCGGGATTTCCGGATTAAGGAGTGATCAGTCCCCGCCTCGTGATTAATTATCCTTAATCACGCAAGGCTAATCAAATACCATAATCAAATAATAACAACGGAAGCAAACATACCATAAATAAGCATCAGTCATACATCACTAAATAAACATAAATATATACGGGTCCATACAATCCACATACATAAAGTAAGACATAAGCTAATGAAAAGGGATACAAGATCTATCGAGACTGATGTATAGAACAAAAGCATCAGACTCGTAATCCTAATCAAAAGGGTCCTATAATCTATCCTGAAGCATCGTGGCCATCAGAGACAGCTCCTGGCATCTCCTGCTGTGGAACACCAGTCTCTGTACCTAAAATCCCACATAAAAAGGTGGGTGAGCGACTAATCGCCCAGTATGTGACCCAGAATTACCCCTTCAGGGATCCTCTTTGGTCGAAGCACATTTAATGGTAAACTACGCAAAATTTGGTAATTCGTACTTTTAAATGCACATGATTTAATATAGTAATCCTAATTTAATAACTATTAAAAGAAAAATACATATAATAGATGACATGATGCGAATATCCTATCATGACAACATGCAAAATTTCCCAAAGTAAAAATACAAGACTGGAATATATTATTCAAACCGGAGTCCAATCTCCGAGGTACTGTGTGTACAAATATAATAATACGGATAGAATAATTATACACCCTGTGCTGTGTAAATCGGACCCAAGGTCCCACTAGACATTATTTCAAGGACGGTGGGCAGGGAGCTAATGATACAAGATGCCCAGAGACATCATGTGAACAAACGATACACGATATCAAGGACATCAGGCAATTAACTCGCAAGAGTATATAAGCCCACTCGCCGATGAATATATCTCAATCCGTGTGTTTTCCTTACTCTAAAACGATTCATCATCCAAACATATTCAATAGGAGAAATCATACAATGCAAGGCGTAAAATCAGTTAATCCGTTTCCTCATGAGCAGAGACGGAACTCCACCGCCTGGCCAGACCAATGGGAAGGGCTCGTGTCCGGCCCCGTGCAATAAAAATAAATCTGCCACCGCAACCGCGGAAGCCGTACTAGGCATGTAGCTCCTAATGTAGGGGAGACCAAGCTCGAATCGTTTCCGTGCCTCTGGGCTCGAGTCCGGCCCGCACGTAATGGTAAAATGAATCGAAAAATGATATATAGATCCAAATGAATACATATAATATTTCTCTAATAAGACCTCCAAAGGAATCAAGTGATTCCCTGGCCCAATGCCCAACGAGCCACCTCGCACCCCATCCTACGAGACGGAACGCGGACATTCGGTCTTCTATCTCACACTCACCAATGCATATGCTCGCTTATAAAAATAATATTGTCCTCTACGAGAAGAGGACAAATAATAACCCTAATATCTATAAAATCTAAACCTATCATTAAGTTATCCTACTCCTATTAAAGCGGTAAATTTTCATTTAGAAGGGATTATGCAATTCTAATTACAGTTCAGAAAGATAAACATGCTCTAATGCAACTACAAAATTTAAAGTGCGTATGACAGGTCAAGTGGTCGACTGGTTAGAGTACGCCACGAAAGAAATAATTCAGATATCCCACACCTGTAAGGCTAGCTGAAGGCGCGTGCTCTAATCGCCTCCGTAATCTGCGTATGCTCCGGTATCACCGTCAGCAGGATCGGTCCACGGATCGGGATCAGAATAGGTCTGATAACCTGTAATTCGTATCGTAATCTAATTAGAATCGAAACTAATTATCGTAACCCCTGCTACCCTTATTTTATTATTTTTAATCACGCGTTCTAATTAATTTTGTCAATTACGGTGTAAAATACTTAATAGATTCGATTGGCTCGGTCGATCCGATTCATTTCCGATTGAGCGTAAGTATTTACGGCTAACTCCATTTAATCTAATTAAGCGTAAATAAATTATTTATCAACTTTTAATTTGGAGATAAACTGTTTTTAATTAAATTCTCTAAGTATTTAAAAGAAACCCTATTTATTTATGAGATTAAAAATATGTGGACAATTTACTAAGTTAAATATTGTGATAATTAATCTCGTTTAGATGATCGTAAGGTAAAAATACGTATTTTACTTAACTTCTCTAATGGTTCAACTTAATTTATTTCTAAGTATGTATATAAGTGAAATACGTCATTACCCAAATTTTTAAATAATTGATATGATACGAAAATCATTAATACAACATATTCTATATCTCTTGTAAATTTTTAAATGCTTATAATATTATTTCTAAATAAAATAGGTAGATAATTACTTAACTAAATTTAAATCTAATTTAAATGTGTTAATTCTAATTATTACAATAATTAGTTGTATTTTAATACATATAAAGTAGAAGTACGTTTGTTAATTTAATTACTCTAATTATAATAATTTGAACTTATTTTTAAATGCGTATAAAATAAAGATACGTTTGTTAATTAATTACTCTAATCTTCCTAATCACATTTTAACTTAAATTAATTTAACTAATGCCCAAACATACGTGCACCATTCGGTTATTCTACAATTCCAAAAATTCACCTAATTTGCAAATAAGTCTTTCGGCTTAGGATTATTACCTAAAATGTTATTTATTTATATTAACGCTAAGCCCAACTAGCATGAGGCCCAAATTACCTTTAATTTCATTCGTTTAATTTTCGGGTTGGGCCTAAGCCCATTTCAAATTCCAAATTTCATAGCCGACCCCTCCATATTTTAATTATCCCCTTTCTTACGATTCAGCCCCTCTAGATGAGAAAATTACCCTAAGTCAAGAATTTACAATTACACCCCTTAATCTTATACCAATTACGTTTGGGTCACTATCAGTTCAAACCGTACCAGAAAACTGGTACCGAACCAGCAAGTTCAGCACCTAACAAGGCACCGTAATCGATCGCGTAACTCACAATACCTCATCTAACAAGTCAATCAAGCCGGGAAAATCAACAACCCGCGCAAGATTCTCTAAATTATCCCAATGCCGCAAAAGAAATATACAACAATCAAGAAATCGAGAGGGTGGGAACAAGATTTACCCGAGAGAGCTCAATCGCAAAGAAGGCACGTAAAGGGGCCGATGCCAAGGCCTTCCCCTCGCTTCGCGGTTGTCCCGAATTCAACAAGCCCACATAAATGAGGCGTCACAAGGCACCGCACCAGCACCTCATCAGCACCGCACCAGCACCGTACCATCACCGCACCAGCACCGTACCAGCACCGCACCATCACCGCACCAGCACCGTACCATCACTGCACCAGCACCGAACCAAGCACCGCACCAGCACCGACACCACTTCCCAAACCAGCAAGCAACACGGCACCAACAAATACACCGCCGAAATCGCACACAACAGGGAAAATCGCAAGCCACAGCACAAACAGAAAAGCACCAACAAGGAGAACCGCAAGCCACAGTACAAATAGAAAAACTAGGGTTCGGAAAATCACAGTCAAAATGAGAAAGGGAAATGAGAGGGGGGAAACGGTCTCATCACATGAGAAATCAAGAGAGAAAACGAGAGATTCATAGCCAGCAAAACCGAGAGAGAGAGGAAGAGTTGTATACATATACCCGGGAGAGAGAGAGAGAGTGCGCAAGGGGGATTTCGGTCAAGGATGTCAGAGCTCTCTGACAGGAATGCCGCTCAAGTCATCGCGCGCACGAGGGCGACGCGACGTGGGCAGGTAGGCATTAACTCAGCCGCGCGGGAGGGTGAGAGGCATTCCTCTCCAATTCGCGTAAGGGGCAAAGAGCAACAGAGAGAGATAGCGAAGGGGGGGAGGGTCCAGGGACACAGGAAAAAGGGAGAGAGTAGGGATTTTTAAATGAAAGGGGTGCTTTGAGATTCGTGCCAAATCCAATCCAATAATCAGAAAAAATTCCAAAATTTGCAATGGTGTTTGATAAATTAAGCAAAGGTTATAATCGGTTAAATTTGTCGAATTTTGCGTTTATACATTCCTACGGAATTTACCGATCGTTCTTAATTTATTCTACGATTTCCTAATTACTCATAATCAAATATGTTACAAACGTTTATTTTATTTCACGAATTAGTGATTAAGAGTTCTAGTTTAATAAATCATAAGAATTTTGTTATACTAATCCCGTACTCAAATAGTCAGATTAATTTATTTACTTAATTACATTCTATTTTGTTAAATTTAATTTAAACCTAACACTTGTAAAATAAATTATTAATTGATTTCATAATCACCAATTTATATGCTAATTTATTAACTAATGTCTAGCTTAATTAATTAACTAAAACAAAAAAATTTAATTAGTTGTAAATTTTGATTATTAGTCATTTATTTGAGATTAAAATTTACGAGATATAACAGGTTACGTTTGGATCGTGCAAGGATTAGTGCAAGAATAGCGATTTTTAGGTTAGTGGTTAAGAATAGTGCTAACTCAAGTGGTTTGAGAATAGCGCTATTTTGGACTATTCCGGGTTAGTAGAAATGTTATTTGGATTGTATATTTGAAATAGTGTTATTTTGCACTAATATCGCTAACCTAACAATTGGAGAAATTTACTAATCCACCTTTTCGTAGAAATAGTAAAATAGCGCTGTTCCTGCACTATTCTTAATTTCTATTTTACGTTTGAATCACAGCTTTTAAGAATAGCAGAGCTATTCCCAGGTTAGCGCTATTCTTGCTCGATCCAAACGCAACCTTAAATGTATTAGGGTGATCAAAGACCAAACAAATAATATAATATCATTTCCATGGAGCTGGTGCTGACTTTTTCTTTGTCCCAAAAAAAAACAGAGAGTCAGGTTTAGGTGCTGACTGCTGAGGGAAGGAAAGAGAGCCATGTGTTATCAGTTTGGCATGTTTTAGTATTATTCAATCAAAAAGAGAGTGCATCTGTAAAGGATTTTAGCAGAGCATCTGTAAAGAATTATCACCACTAATAGGGATAAATATTTTAGCAGAGTAGTTTTGGCTTCATGCAGCCCACCAACTATATGTATCACCACTAATAGGGATAAATATTTTAGCAGAGTAGTTTTGGCTTCATGCAGCCCACCAACTATGTGTATCGCAGTTTTAATTTTACAGGCCGTGTGCTGTATGAAGTCAAAATTGCTCTGTTCAAATCTTTACCCACTTACAGAATGAATACTAATTTTATGGAAATAGTCGAACAAAAGTCGTTAAAGGCTTTCTGGTTTCAACCGGAAAGTAGGGGATCGAACAAATTATTTTACATAATGCATAGATGAGAAAGAGGAAATTATTAAAATTGAGCATTCCATATGTCCACTTTAAGCACTTAAAACAAATTATTTTACACTTTCTGTGAGCGGAGATGAACATCAATCTCCAATTTTTTCAATCATCCTAGACTCCTAGTCTATCAGAAATTCAGAATCCCCCATCAAAAAACCTCCAGAAAGGCGGGAAAACTAACTGTATGTCTACAATCTATGAAAAAAAATTCCGATACCAAGCTCCTAAAATGAAAGGTTCAAAACTAAGACCCAATTGATCAAATTGAAATAAGAATTCCCCATTCCCCACAAGTAATCATATATATATATCTAGACTTCGGCACACCTCATCGGCGCGAACCCGAGCCGATCCTGCTTCAAGTCATACAAAATGTGAAAATTCTGTTGCTGGTAGTTTCCGAGAATAGACAACGATGACTGCGGTGTGCCGAGCATTGCAAGGCACATGATCTCGTCAGGATCAAGCCGAATGAAGTAATTCTCAGTCGGGAAACTCCACACAGCACCGTCAGCAAACTCGATTGCAAAGCTCGGTAGATCGACCTTCTCAACACCGGACATGTTATAACATGGGCTTAACACAGGAAAATCCTCAACCAATGGGTATGACTTGACCTGCTTGACAAAGGCCTCTCGGATAATTGCATATGCAGGTTCCGAGAAATAACTGAGTGTGGTACCGGAGTCGATGATGGTTCCCCCAACCCCATCCTGAGAGAGTTCCCAAGTCTGCACCGGTATCGGCAACCTCTTGCCACCTACAATTATGTTCTTCACCTTCACATAGTAGAAAGTATCGGTCGGTACCTCTTTCCCTGCCTCTTTCCCTTCAGAGACGAATGACGTGTACTTGAGTTCGGGGTGCTTTAGCAAATCTCTGTCTTCACCAAAAATGAGTTTGCTTGACACATTCAAATCACTGTTACGGTCGACGAGGCAATATGAGAAGGTGTGCCCGTACAAGGACCTGAGCTGAGAGGCGAAGGAAAGCGGCCCACGACCCAGGCCTAAAAGCCCGGCTGCACCATGGAATAAACCACGGTTCCAATGGCCACAGCCAAAGATTAAATTCTCTACACTGTGAGAGTCACCAGGAGCCGTGAGATTGACCATGAATGTCTCGAGTGCCAGGTCACCGGTGGTGTTGGACCGGTCCCCATACCAGTAGAAGTATGGGCAGGGCTGGTTGTGGCCACGACAGGGCTGGGCCAGGTCTGGTGCTGCTACCAGGCTGCACCGCTGATCAGCACAGCTGACGTTACGGTACGAAGAGGATTGAGCCGGGTCATAATACGGGCCGCTCTGTTCAAAGCAATCCAGGCACGGTGCACACTGAATCCAGTTGAGATCACTGCCTGTGTCGAGAATTAATGAGAAGTGACGTGGTGGCGTACCTACAAACACATCCATCAGATACTCGCCGGAGCCGAGCGTCACTCCTGATTCCAGAGTTGCCATCAGCTGGCCATTGAGCTCAGGTGCCGCAACTGCACCAACTGGTGCAGTTGCTGGTGCAGTTGCGGCTGACACGCCACCGGCCTTGCGGCCAAGGGTGAATCCTGAGGCAGGGCGTGAGGTGGAACCTTGGTTCTTCCTCTCAGTGATTCGCTTGAAGAATGATTGAATTCTAAATATGTCCCGGTGCGCCGACTCCGTCAAGGATTGCAATTTTGTTTTATCAGGAGATGACGATTCTTTTGTGGCTCTGTGATTCAGATGCAGTTTTAACGGTGTGGCTGTGGCAGCCGTGGTTTTCTCCATTTGTTGTTGCTCTGTTTCCAGGTGACCATCACAACTGGAGGAGCTGGGACCGGAGTTGAGGATGAGGTGCGCCGGCAACTCGATGCCTCGAATAAGCGAGCTTAAATTAAAACTTGAAGCTTTAGCTGTATGTGAGGCGAGTAGAGAAATCACCATAACAGTGAAACAAAAGAAGATAACTTTCTTTGGCGATGTCATCTTCACACCTAATTAATTCTTCATCAAACTCAAACTCAAACAATGGCGATGGCGTGAAGTAAGAACTAAGAAGGAGATACAATAGAAGAAGAAGGGAGGGAGCTAGCTGTTATGGAGATGCGTTAGTTGCTCTATATCGAGGAATAAAGAAAGAGAGGAAGTACGGGTTTTAGGAGATTAATTAAAATGGGGAATTCCAAAAATTGTTCTTCGTGTCGTGAGCTCGTTGGTCGTTGCAAGGAAAAACCAACTAATGTGGAATGAAAAAGCGAGGTTTGAATACGAGAGGAGGAGGAGGGTTGCTGGGTTGGTATTTGGAATGTTGGAGAGGGAGCCGTGGAAAAACGCGGCAATGCCGAGAAGAGGGAGTGGGACTGTGGGAGGCGAAGACCAGTTCATGGTTTTCTTTGCTTTTTGTTTTAAATCTCTCTGTCCCCACTCCCCACTCCCCAGAATTCAGAGTAGGTCCGATGCCCATCGGACCTACTTTGGTTCGATGGTGTGATGACCATCCGATCTGCATCAAGATTCGTGAAATACGCATCAAAATCCGTCCAAATCTGTATCAATTTCCGTGCTCTTAGATCTTGATACAAATCGTACGGTGCTAGAGTTAATTGAACCTAAATGTAAGTCGGATGCCCATCGGACCTACTCCTATAGCCACGAATTTTCCTTGCTACTTGCGGCTTACCTGTCAGTTGAGGAATTTTGGATGGTCAACATTACCATTTAAGTATTCATAAATGTCCCTGTAATATGTTATACTGACAAGAAATACCATATAATTCCTTAAAAAGTTTCAATTGACCCCTTCAAATTTCAGATTCCAGCAACTTGCACAACTTAATTTATTATAATATGAAATCGTGTTGCTAAGTTCAACATGTGTCATGTGACACCGTACTACATCATTGGAGCAATGAACACGGAACCAAACAGAGCATTCAAGGTGTTTACAATTCTTCTACAATAAATGAATTAAATGAAATTTCATGTCGTTAATTTGGTACACTGAATGACTGTTCAAACACTTCCCTTCAATTTTAATTTTTTTTTTTTTCAACAAAATGAAGAAGAATCAAAGTCCTATTCATCTAAATTAGAATTTAGACCAGACTACGCCAATTTCCTAGAAATCTCGGTGTTATCTTTTTAGTTTTTTTCTTTTGAATTAGTCAAAATTCAACAATGTCCATTGTCCAGGAAGCATTTTACAGGAGATCAGGAGGGAAGTCAAGTGATACTATTTATTGTGGCAATTTCCTGTGTACTCTTTCCTAGAGAAAGTGACTGTCACAACGCTCCATATAGTTTATTACACTTCATAAATTATAAGTACAGTGACAAGATTCGCAAATTATATCCAAATTATATCTAAATAATTCGTTTTTTGGGTGATGCCGAACCGAACGCCGAATTATTCGGTTAACTGAACTTTTCCCGAATTATACCCGAATAATTCGTGAATTTTCCTGAATTTTTTTCAGGACATTTTTTTTTGGTTTTTTTTTTTCGCTTCCTTGTAGGACTGAGATCTCTAATCCGGATTATTCCGAATCATTCTCGAATTATATCCGAATTATTTCCGAATCACAAATTTTTGACCTTGCCGAACCTTTCCCGGACAATTAAGTTGTCACTATGAATTCATAAGTCATAACAGAAACAGCCCCATGTCAACACAAAAAGGCACTATACTCAAAAGGCCACAGGGAACAAAGGCTTGGAGAAGCGTTCTAGTCTGTCCGAGCTTTGTATAAAATTATCGGCGATTTCGGCGGTTTTATGTTTGTTTTGAAAGCATGTCAAGGTGAGGTGTGGGTCCGGCTGCGACTTTGAATTTTTGATTACTTGTTTGGGACGTCTAATTAAGTTATTCAATGCTGATGTTGGAGGGGGATGGAGCATGCCAACCAAGAAGACTTTTTTTGTTCCTTATTTTGGGAAAAGAAAATCTAAAACAGTTTTGGCTGCAATAAAACTATTTAGTTTGACATTCCTTTCCATTTTGACTCAAATATTTTAATTATTAGATCAATCACTAATTATTATTAAATTTAGTAGTATGGCTGAAAATTATTTAAATGCGTATAAATAAATTTTTACTTGTGTTGAGGTGTATACCTAATTCAATATATGAAATTAATTTCTTTATTATGTAACCGTCTATTAATTTTTTTTTTTTATATTTTTTATGTTGCATAGAATTTATCTCGATTTAAAAATTATATTTTTTCTCAATATATTTTTTGTACGAGAGAGGTCCAAAACTAATCCTAATATACGCTAATAATGTTTTTTTCAATGCACTTCATTGCTAAAAGTATTAATAAGATTGTATCTACGATGCTAAAATTATATATTTAATCAATTAATTTATAGATAAACCACACTAAAAAAGCCGAAAAATTGTTTTATATTAGACGAGTCCATCAATGAGCATAATGGAAAGAACTCGTCGGTGGTAAATGGTTAATTGTCTTAAAAAGAGAAAAAAATTAGTATATTTACAACAACCGCTATGGTACGCCACTACTATAATTTGGGTTTATATCATGGGCACGAATTTGGTTTTTGCATGAGCTCATCTTTGCAACAAGTCCGAAAAAAAGTCATTTACATGCGTCACGCGTGTAAAAACTACGCATGCTACAAATCTCGATACAAATACTCAATTTCAGACTTGTTACATGCGCTACCCTTGAAATAAATTTTCCCTATATTTTTATATGAGCCTGCGCATGTAAAAAGGGCACATGCAAAAAGTCTGAGATTTGGCACCTATTAGGAGTATTTGCAAGGTTAGAGAGTGTGGGCCTCATCTGAGTATTTGCAAGGATAAAGAACTGAGTAATTGCAAGGTTAGAGAACGTGGGTTCCACACGGTTTATTGCAAGGCAAGTGAACTGAATAATTGCATGGATAGAGAAGGTGGGACCCCCTGTTTATTTACATAGTTAATGAAGGTAGGATCCACCAGATTATTTGCAAGGATATCGTT
This sequence comes from Carex kokanica, assembly GCA_025461125.1. NCBI lineage: Eukaryota > Viridiplantae > Streptophyta > Magnoliopsida > Poales > Cyperaceae > Carex > Carex kokanica. The sequence goes on along the minus strand of JAJGRX010000163.1, from coordinate 2,647,345 downwards.
TGGACTTTTTTCATGCAATGCATGACCCCATATTTGTAAAGATATTCCGATGCAAAAAATTGACATTCCAGCAAAATATCAGCATGCCCAATTTCTATATTCCTCCCTGTACCAATTTGGTACCAACACAGTAGCAAACCAAAAATCTTTTACATTTTCCATTAAAACAGAATAAGAACAACACAATAAAATATAGAGAGAAACATTTTACTTATCATTAATCAACATAGTAAATTCAAGCATGCATTATAACATAAGACCAAAAAGGATTACAACCACACAACTATAAAGAACTTGTTTCTATACCCAAAATATACAAAAGAGGATACCCTCAAAGATTTTTCTAAAATATTTGCTAGATTACTTTTTTTGATATATAATTAGCTTATTTATACTTAATACGCTAAATTACTTGAAATTATGTTAAATTATGCTGAATTACACTATATTACGCTAAATTACAATAATTATATTAAATTATGCTAAAATACGCTAAATTACGTATGAATAGGGATGATATCTTCATTGAGAAGGTGAAAAATGACGACGAAACTTCAAACAGTCATAAAACAGCGCTTGAGTGTCCGATTTCAGCAAATGACCACTTCAGTTGAAGTTTCCGATTAAGATTTTCATTTCTATTGTTCGATCTACGTAGCTCAGTTAATTAGTTATACAATGAACTTGTAGAATACCAATTTTTATTATTTTTGGAATTTTTTTACTATTTTTTATGATTTATGAAAGATGGCACAAAATCGGCCCTATTCATATGTAATTTAGCATAATTTACCGTATTTTAGCATAATTTTACATAATTATTGTAATTTAGCGTAATTTAGTGTAATTAGCGTAATTTAACATAATTTCAAGTAATTTAGCGTATTTTAGTATAAATATGCTAATTATATATAAAAAATGTAATCTAACAAATATTTTAAAATTGATTTTCTTAGTGTTATATTTCAGCATTTTAGCTATTTGTCTCCAACAAAAAAAAAAAAGTACCGGTCATTTTCTGGCCGGTATAGACATTTTTAATAAAACCAAGCGAATCTGAGCATATTTATTAATTTTTAATTAACTTTGGATATTAATAAAAATCACGGAGTTGTCTTTCATCTTGTACTAGTTTTCTTGTTTCTATTCTAATTGTATGTCATCTTGTATTAGTTGTCTTTTCATGTTTTACTTGTAGCCTTTCATCTTTTCTTAAAATATTATTTGCTTTATTAGATTATAACTTCTTATAAATTTAACGAATGAAAATTGGAAAAAAAAAAAAAATACTCATAGTTTATAAGATTTTAATACGTTTCTGGCAATCCTACTGTTTTATTTGTCGACGCTGCATTATTGTGAAAAATAAAATTGAAAATATGAGGTAGTGAAAAAAAAAATAATCCGATTTAAACACATATTTCAACATATTTTCTTAATTATTCTCACGGTATAATTGAATATTTATTTTAGCATATTTTTATAATTATTTTTGTGCATACGCATGAACATGAGTTTTCAACTTTTAATATATTAATTTTTGGATTTTTTTCTGAAATACGAGAAATCTGTGGCAAATTCTGAAATAGATTTAGCAGGAGCTTTAATTATTGATTTTTTAGGCTGCCTCCAATCCATACATAATACATTCGATGACTGAAGCTTTTTGTATTCTCCTGATTTGAGCCTTTGTTGGTATTTTCATAAATGCAATGCAATTATAAATTTTGAAAGATTTCACTAAATAGAAGTTTTTATCTTCACTTTCATTCTTTCACAAACAATCAAATTTGTTGTCATAATGTTAAAAATAATTGCTAATCAATTACATGGATATAGGAATAGCTGTTTGAAATTGGTAATTAATTTGATTGATAAAAATGCTCTAAGTTGCAATTGTAGTCCAGTAGAAAGCTACAGTGCCACAAGAGAGAGAGAAACCCATCGAAAATTAATACACGTCAAGTCAATAGGCTGTGTTAGGTAATTGGTTGGACTTAATGACATATGCAATGATTGCTACTTCTCTCTAGTCTGCAATCTGCATCATCAATATGAAACTGTAATCAACCTTCTTAATCTAATGCAGCAGCAATTTTCACTTTTTCATTTGTCATGTTTACAAGCATTGTTAATTAAAATCAGTCTCTGACTCTGACTCTGACTCGAGAATTGAGATAGATATATTGTTTGCCATTTTACCTCTCTTTCTTATAAGAATTGGTAATTGGTATTGGTTTGTGGTACCAGAACCAGATGGTACTGGTACATCATCCGTTTAGTCTGCATGTAAGGTGCTAGACGTTTTGTCTGAGTGACAATTATATGGAATCTGGCACCTATCAACCCCCAGCCCCCAGGTGTTCTTGCTCACCTAAATCTAAGATGCCAGAAAGGTGGCAAGCCATAATTCAATTTCATGCATTATACTGTTTTGGCAGCTTTCAAGCACTGATTTTCCTGCTTGTGACAACACAACAGCATCCATCTATGAACACGATCAACTTTGGTTCATGCTTGTGACAACACATGCAGACTGACACGTGACGTCATGCTAAGCTTTTTAGTACAAATCTGAAAACTGAAGATACTTTATCAAGTCTACCATCTTCAACAACGAATATCAATATCGTCCGAGTTATTGAGGTAATTTGATATTAGTTGTGAGGTGCATGCACCAGCACCATCCTATCAGGCTATCAGTATAGTAAAAAAGAACAATAATTATTTTTTAATACATTGATCCTGGACTGTAACTCGACTCGTTTCATATATGCTTCTTGGAATTGGCATTGACATCTAACGAGTGAAGTACGTCCAGCACACAAGTCATGCTTGGTCTTTTGCTGCGATCCTCTTCCAAACAATCCGCTGCTAGTTTCACCATGGCAGCTGCCTGCCAAAAACTGAATTGCCCCCTCAATTTAGAGTCGACCAAATCTGCAACCCAAGCTGCCTCGTCGCTCTTCCAATTCTCTTTCAACACTGACACCAAACCATTTAGTCCCACTTTTTCCTCTAATTTATCGCTATTCAGTACCCAATCTAAAACCCGAACCCCTGTCACTAGCTCGAGTAGAAACACTCCATAGCTGTACACATCAACTTTTGAAGTAATAGGAAGACCACATGCCCATTCGGGTGCAATGTACCCTCTGGTCCCTCGAATCTGCGAGATATTTGGATTTTCACCTCCTCGGTTTAACAACTTTGATAACCCAAAATCGGTGATTTTGGGCTTGAATTTTTTATCCAACAAGATATTCTCAGGCTTCACATCACAGTGAATAACCCATTCGAGACACTCGTGGTGTAAATAAGCAAGCCCTCTTGCCACTCCTAGTGCAATCTTATACCGCTGCCTCCATCCCAGACAAAAATTGGCAGAAAATAGCACCTTGTCCAATGAACCATTCTCGACGTACTCGAATACCAGAATCCGGTACGACTGTTCTGAGCAAAAGCCCCACACTCTTACTAGGTTCTTGTGGTAAATACTTCTAATAATACTCAGTTCAGCTTGAAACTCTTCTTCTCCAAGTGAGGCATCCTCTAACTTCTTCACTGCTACCACTCTTTGGTCATCCAATACCCCTTTGTAAACTATTCCTGACCCTCCCCTTCCAAGCACATCCCTAAATTTACCAGTAGCCTTTTCCAATTCCTTGTAACTATAACTTCGGAATTGATTAGATATAAGCCTGTAACCTTCTTTCATTTTGGATGGCCTTTGCTCTCCTCTAAGGACAAACCAATAACCAAAAGAAATAAAGAGTACTTCTACCACAAATACTGCTATTATAAATCCATAGAAATAAACCCATAACTCCCTCCTGCTATTATTCTGTTGTTGTGAATCAAGCATCACCTGTTGCGCTGTTGTGCCGCAAATGGGACGGGTCAAATGCGAAATTGATCCGTCTTCTCCTTTAACACTCCTAGGAAGTTTCAGATATATGTCACTCCTATTGCCTTTTGGGAATTTACCATTGAAAAAAGAGGCCATCAGATAGCAGTCGCCATTTGGGGTTTCAAATTGAGCAGCCTGACATGATGAGTCACCCGAGCATATGTCTTTGCAATCCTGTACCGAACTAGATTTAGCGACTCTTATGGTTGAACCCCAATAACCAGAGCCAGAAAGAGGCCAAAACCATGCCTGATTCAGGGAAGTATTGTAGAAATTGAACTTGAATGTGTGCTGGCAACCTTTGCTCCAGTTGCTCGTGTCTAACATCTGGTAACCAGGGGGACACGTGCATGTAGGCGTCGGTTGGTATACACAAAGCCCATTCTTTCCGCAAAATCCATGAATGTCACAGGGATTAGTTAAAGCCACCCAGGATACCGACCAGGTACCATCTTCTTCACTGAGACTGTATAGTCTCAGATTGCCATCAGGGTCAAGAGTAAACCTCCTCCAAGTTCCTTTACCCAAGTCCGAAGCTTCAAACCTTAACCCGTCACTTGACAGGAATATGCCATTTTCATCAAGAACCCCACATTTTGTGTGGAAGAAAGGGAGTGTCCCGTCATCTAGCATGCCTAGTACACTAAAATTCTTATTGTACCAGTAAATGCTAGATATCTGAGATTGAACATATTTGAGCGACAACAAGTAGCTGTCCTCAAAACTTAATCTGTAGTAGTCGGATGAGAGACCGCGGTATGCAGAGGTGAGTTTTGTACTTGTAGTAATATGTTGGTTAGGTAACAATGTATCGGTAGGAGAACCGAAACTTTGCCAAAGTGAATTATTACTAACATCCAGTATGACAAGATTTCCATTGTCTAGGAGCTCTACACGGTGTGTAGTTGATGAGTGAGTGTTTGTACTCCATATTACTTCACCATCGTAGTTGTTCAAGATCAAGTAACCATCTTTGTTAAACAAAACCGAAGATCGCAAACCATAAACAGGTAGATCAGAATTCGCGCTCCAAACAACTGTTTTTTGTGCTGATTTGGAGAACCAGATTGAAAATGTAAAGGCTGTAGGACTGATGCTATAGAAACCGCAAGAGAACGTACCACTTGACGACTTGAGGATATCAGCTGGGTCTTCAACAGAGAGCGAGTTGCCGGGGAGGAGGTAGTTGCGGGTTGCTATAGAATTTGATGCAAGGAGAAGAAGAAAAAAAAGAGAGAGAACTAGTTCCCGCCCCTTCATCGTTGTAAGAAAGAAAGAAAAGAATTGAGGAAAGGATCTGAGACCAGAGTTAGATGCCGTAGCCCGTAGACTTGTCTCGTACTGGAATTAAAATAATTTAATTTAAAAACGAGAGGCACCTAGCTAGATGGTGCAAGCTTTCAATTCCAGTACGAGACAAGTTTGCAATTGATTGTGTCAGTACTATATGAATATGATTATCACATCCACAGGCCATAGCGAATCTCCAAAATTTTTATTAATAGAAAATAAAATATTAAAATATCGACATTGAGGAATAATTTCGGCGGAATTTGAAATATAGCAATTTCGTTATTGTCTGTAACGTTCAGAGGACGTTGTTCTCTATAACAGCCCAATTAACAAATCTAGTTAGCCAGGCGATTTACAAAAACCAAAACCCTGGCCGTTATAGAGAATCACGGCCAGAACGCAGCGGAAAAAAGAAAAGAAAAAAAAAAAAAAAAGCATGCCGTTATAGAGAATAACGGTCAGGAAAAAAAAAATTCTGACCGTTATAGAGAATCACGGCCAAGTCTCCTATGAATGGATTATTTCTTATGTACTTTTTAATATAATCATAATATCAATATTCTTTAAGAACAAAAGGAAAAATACAATTTGAAAGAAAGGAAAGAAGAGCCTTATTATAAGCACTAACACATCAGAAGGACCAAAATCAACGAAATTTTTTTCAAAACCATAATTAAAAATAAATAAATTAGCAAACCAACATGATTACTTTGGATTTTACAAAAATCATAAGAACCGAGATGCCAATTCGGTCCACATCTTTTTTTTTTTCCGGGACTGAATTGGCATTACGATCCCCCCCCCCTTTTCACACTTTTTCAGAACAAAACCTGTAACATTTGGTGTAACACCTTGGGACCGAGGTCCCAATTCGGTCCAGGGTATTTTTTGTGGGAACCGAATTGGCATTTTGGTCTCAAGGTTTTTTTTTTTTTTTTTTTCAAAGTTTCCAACGTCACTGTTTCCAATGGTTAAATTAATGTTTGAATACTAGAGGTCAGTTGAGATCATGTACCAAGGCAGCAGTAGTGCACCGAGTTCGGATCCAGTGAAGTAACCCAATCTTTGGGTTTTAGATCGGGACTGTCCAATTCGAATTCGAGAAAATTCATCCGCGAAAGTGAGCGCACACATTCCGACGATGAATTTGAATCCCGAGATGATCTAAAGCGACGAATTCGAATCGGACGGTCTCGATCCAAAACCCAAAGATTGGGTTACTTTAGGGGATCCGGACCCGTAGTGCACCGAAGCATAAATTAAATCAAGTACTTTTCAATGCCGAGCTCGGTCCCCAATATATTAAATCAGATGCATAAATTAATGTTTGAATAGTGCACCCAAAAAAAAAAGCTATTCGGTCCCTGTCCATTTCGATTTTCTATAGCGGCTCTGCGAAAAAAGTGTGAAAACAGGGAGGACTGAAATGCCAATTCGGTTCCAGGGAGAGAAAAAAATGGAGACCGAATTGGCATCTCGGTTCTTATGATTTTTATAAAAACCAAAGTAATCATGTTAGTTTGCTAATTTTTTTTTTAATTATGATTTTTAAAAGTTTTTCAAAAGCAACAGAGAAGCTGCTCCCAACAACATTCGCTATTAGACTGCTATGTGTCAGAACAACTCCATGAAGTACATAAGAAATAATCCATTCATAATGGAGACATGGCCGTGATTCTCTATAACGGCCAGTTTTTTTTTCCTAGCCGTTATTCTCTATAACGGTCTGCTTTTTTCTTCTTCTTTTTTCCGCTGCGTGCTAGTTGTGATTCTCTATAACGGCCCGGGTTTTGGTTTTCGTAAATCGCCTTGCTAATTGGATTTGTTAATTGGACCGTTATAGAGAACAACGTCCTCTGGACATTACAGACAATAACGAAATTGCTATATTTCGAATTCCGCCGAAATTCTTCTTTAATGTCGATATTTTAATATTTATTTTCTATTAATAAAAATTTCGGGCGAATCTCATCAAAGTTGTCACTCGTACTGAAAAATAATTAATTAATTCACAGCTTTCATGAGATTCCTTGTAAGCTGTCAACATATTTAATAAATATAAAATAAGTTTGATAATTCGTTTATTCTCCTAACTAAATTTTACATTTTCATCTGTAATTCCTTCCGGTGTAACGGACTTCAAATTTTGCTTTAAATGTGAGAATCAACATTAAATTTAATAACTAATTAAGGTTATACTCTATGTATGTCATGTATGGTAATGGTTGGTCACAACTGCACGGCTCCTGAGTAAATTTTTGGATCGTTGTAATTTCGTTTTTCTGGACCGGGCCGGGCCGTTATCATTCTTTCCAACAGAGCCCTTTTTTCATTAAGCCTATAAAATCTCATGAAACTACGGAGTAGATGATTTTTAGATCGGTTTCAAGTTTCACCGAAATTTTTTTAGTCACCGCCTCAAATTTCTACTTTACTATCACCGTTTGGATCAAAATTCAGAGAGCGAGGCTACGGTACTATACATAGCACGGACTACAGCTCAATATTTGAGTTTTCAAAATTCTAACGGTCGATCCGAACCGTTAAACATGATTATAAAATGAATATGTACTTGCAAACCAAATTTTACATTTTTTCATATTTGTTTACTATTTTTTTAGATAGGTAGAAAATCACTTGATTTGAAAATTCTGGACCATCCAAAAACAGTGATTTTCTACCTATCTAAAAAAATAGTAAAAAATTCGAAAAAGTGTAAAATTTGGTTTGCAAGTACATATTCATTTTATAATCATGTTGAACGGTTCGGATCGACCATTAGAATTTTGAAAACTCAAATATTGAGCCGTAGCACAGACCAATCCGTGCTATGCATAGTACTGCAGCCTCACTCAAATTCAGAAGTTGTCACGTGCGTAGACCTAGTATGCGCATCAAATTTTTTTTTTTTTATTTTTTTTTTTGCTCAATTGTTAATTGAAACAGAACAGAAAAAAAATAGTGTGCAGACTTGTGACTAGGTCTGCGCACCCGTCAAGAACGATGCGCAGACTGAATCTTTGCACGTGCTAGTTTTTGAATTTTAATTCGAACAGTGATAAAATGTGAATTATATAAATTTGAGGTGATAATTAAAAAAAATCGGCAAGTTTGAACGCATCACTCATGAAAGTTGTCAACATATTTTATTATGAATCTTCTTCTGTTTTGACGCCTGGCCCCACTTGATATTAATTAAACAAGTTGTCTGTCAGCTGCAAAGAAATGTGCATCATAAAATCACCCTTCGACTTTCGTGCTTCCGTAGGCCTTTCTAAAAAAATTTAATTTGCCATTCTATTTCATAAAATCATCTATAACACATTGGATTCTCTAACGAGAACAAAACTAGGCTTAATTTCATTTCCCAAAATTTGACTAAATTTCACGACACAAGATGGTGTATCTAAATTTCATTTGTAGAACTAGAGTGTTCTTAAGCTCACTAAGTTTTTTTGGTGAATTTAACTCAAAAATATATTAGATTAACTTTAAATAACGAATCTAAACAGTTAAATTTGATCTACTTCACAAATGATATATTTACATGTTAAATTTATAATATTTTCAAATTAATTTAGCATAAAGTAAACGGTAAAGAAGTGATGAAAAATAAACGTATTAAAATTAACTTATAACTCTTTTTTTAACCTTTTGAATTTGTACTAATTAATTCAAAATTTTATAAATTTAACATGTAAACGTATCACTCGTGAAGTAAATCAATTCTAAGGATTTAAATTCATCGTTTAAAACACTATAATCAATTTTAGATTTAAGCTCACTAAAATAAAATTGATGAGGTTGAAAACAGTTTTTGTACTTAAATTTGATTGCCGATGAACATAAGATCTTGTAGCTTTTCGTGTGCTTACGTTGCATGCTTTGATGTTTAGTGCTGTTTCAAAATTTAATGTGGCTCCAATTTTATTAGAATTGATTAATTGCAACATGGTGTACGATTAGGGGATGTTGATCACAGTCAAAATTTAAGAGGGCCGGGTCTGAAACATACGGTAAGTCGGTAATCAATCAATTTAATTAGTCCGATTTCTGTAATAAAGTAAAACGTGTCGTCTAAGAAATGTGAGACGTCTTAGTCATTAGTCATGTATTTGTCGACATTTAGACTCTGGCAAGTGGCAACACCGCATATAATAAAGATCAAGGATTATTTAAACAGAAAAGGATGTTTCTGTAGGGGGTCTTGAATGTCCTAAGGCTATAGGATCAAGGAAAATTATTAAATTAGCCATGTTTTGTTGACTGCAGTTATGAACTTATGATAGTATTTCAATTGTAAGCATAAATTCAAAATAGTCGTGTGTTTGTTTATAGCACTTCAAGTTGGAGCAAATTCAAATAACAAGCTCCATCTGTCTAATTCAAATATCTAATAAAATAACATTAAGTTTGACCTCCACATTTCTTCTCTAGAATAACATTATAAGCATATAACTATTTTTAATAGTTAAATTCAAACACGGTCCTAAAATTGCTCATTTTAGCTACCAGTGAATTGCATGTGTTGTATTGTGCTGGCGAATATTGTGTTCAATATTGTGTTCAGCCGTGTTCGACATTCATACAGGGATGGCAATGGCCTAGCCCACAGGTATTTTACTAAGTCCATACTTGGTCCACCTGTTAAAAATTGTTGGTCCACCTGCCTGGCCCAATCTGATGAGCTTGAAAATCTATACCTGACCCACCTATGGGCCTTTCCCCTAAGCCCATGCCTGCCTGTCCTTGCCCATGGGCTTGCTTGGCCTGCCCATACCTGCTGCCTAGCCTGATCAATATCTCTTTTATTTTTCTTTGCGGTCCAAGAAATACAGCCCATTACTTCATTATTTTTTCCAGCCCATTTTATGATCTCCAAACACAATTAACATTCTCTTTCAATTATATTATACAGAGCCTTTAATGTTTTTCCTTTCGACCATATAGAAGAGCGACGAAGATCGATTTTGAAGGCGTGAATGGTGGCGTCATGGCGGAGGACTATTGGCGGAGGCATATTAGATCTGTGGTGGCCGGTGGGGTGTGATTGGAGCGAAAAAAGATAACAAAAGAGAGAAATGAAAGAGACGGAGAGAGTGACAGAGAGAGCGAAAGAGATGAGGTGAGCGGCAGCGGCTCAGCGAATAAAAGTATAAAACCCTAAACTCAAAAACTTCTCTATTGTATTAACATATAGGCCCAACGGGTTGCCTGTGGGCTTCAGCTTAAGCCCAGGCTTGACCTGGCCCATCTTTAGGCCCGGCCTTACCTGGCCCATCATAGTACCGGGCCGACCGAGTAAAAGACAAGCCGAACGGGTATGACTGGGCCTCCGGACCAATTAGGTTTTTTTACCATCCCTACATCCATACCATACCATGCTAACACAACTAAAAACTGACCGGTGTCGTGTTGTACAGTGTCAAAAAATAGATACAATATATATACCAACATTGGATATGGGATGCGTCATATTTAGCCGTGCTGAAAATTGTCATTTTGTATTTTTTTTCTTCTTTCTTTTTTGTAAAATTCAAAGAAGAAAGCTCACATTTGTTTTTCTGTAGAAAGCCCAAACTAAAGAACTTTCAAAATAAGAATTAATTTTTTTCTTTCAATTCTATTTTTTCCAACGTCCTGGTGCTATGCCCGAGATACGGTGACCTTTGTCTCTTCACGATCTTTTTGAATTTGTGATCAAATGCTTAAATCGGATTTTCCTACAAAAAATATAGTTGTTTATAGTTTGAAAACAATGTATCGATATTTCATTGCAAAAACATCAATGAAGCGCCGTTAAAAAAATTCGAATCACTCTCTCTCAAAATAAAAAATACTTAAAAATTCTTAAAAAATAACCATGCATGCTCTAACAATATATATATTTTTTATAAGTGTGTGTGTGTGTGTGTAGCACAAAGTCACTGTTTTTAGATTATTTTGGACCATCCAAAACAGTGAATTTGTACATATGTTAAAAAGAATAGTAAAACAGTTTCAAAAAATATAAAATTTGGTCTCTAAGTAAATTTTAATACGAAGATTATGTTGAACGGTTTGGATTGACTGTTTAAATTTTAAAATCGTAAAAACTAATTCGTTATAATTTGAGTTAAAATTATAACGTTATGATATTAGCCGAATTCTCTCTATATATATACACAGACGTACCGGGAATGGACTCTGCTGCTTTTCTTAGAGAAAAATAGAATCCTGCTTTTCCGATCCCAACCATTCAAATAAGTTGAGATTTGTGCATGAAAAGCTTCTTTATTGAAATATGCAAATAGAAAATTTTAAATGGTTGAGATCGAAAAAACAGAATGCTACTTTTCTCTTAAAAAAAAGCAGCAAAATCGGATCCGACGTACTGGTGACATTGTCAGTGCTAAATATTTTTTTAGATTTTGAAAAATCGAGGACAGAGTTGGAATTTATTTTTTGGAATATGAATGAATAAAAATTTCGGTATTTGTCTAACTTCCAGGAGGCTCCCGATTTCCAAAGCAATAGATAGTAGTGCAGTAGATAAAGATAGTGACCTTTTATATATTTTGTTTACCAAGTGGTCCCAACCATTTAGCTAAGGTTTATGATGTTTTGTTTCTGAAATTTTGTATGCTTTAATGTTTAATTTATTCACACTTGTTGTAGCCGCTGTGACAAGATTCGCGAATTATATTCGAATAATTTTTTTTTTGTGATGCCGAACCAAACGTTGAATTATTCGGTTGACTGAATTTTGACCGAATTATTTCCAAATAATTCGCAAATTTTACGAACTTTTCCCAAATTTTACGAATTATTCACGAATTTTTTCTGAATTTTTCCCAGAACATTTTTTTTTGTTTTTTGCTTTCTTGTAGGAATGAGATATCTGATCCGGATATTCCGAATCATTCTCAAATTATACCCGAATTATTTCCGAATCACGAATTTTTGACGTCGCCGAACCGAACCCAAATAATTCATCTGTCACTATGGTTGTAGCAGGTTTCTGAGAATTCGTATCCTCTGCATTAACTCAGAAGAGAATCTTTTGAGTTAATGCATCTCGACCAACCAATTTATTTTAAAATTCGTGCAAATTAGATCTGCACTAATATTAAAGGGTCTCCTACGTTATTGGCACGAAGCCAGATTTGCTCTGTTTAAAATCATATGGTTGAAATTCATTAACTCAAAAGATTTCCTTTTGAGTTAATGCAGAGGATACGGATCCGGTTTCTGATGGGTCCAGCGCGAACTCGTGACACTAATTCCACCAGCAGGCAGCAATGATGGAGAATCTTTACATGTTAAAGTAGATCCAAGCGCCGACTGATGATGAATGAGAAATTGAGAACGAGAGAGGTTGTCAACTATCAAGGAGACTCTGATGATTTAATCCAATCTAATCATATTTGGTTATGCTTGCTTTGGGTTTGGGACTTGGGAGAAATAAATTAGTTAAAAGACCTACCATGCCCCTGCGACAATTGCTCCCACAGAGAGAGAGACCATTCAAAATCGGACGGCTTACGTTATGACCATTCAAAATCGGATGTCATGCGATTCAACTGCCCCGCCACTAACTGACAAACAAAATAGGCCAGGAAATAATGGCTGGACAAGGTCTACAACTCTACATCTCTTTCGAGTTTCAACAAAGCGCAAATTTCACCTATATATACCCCTCAAAAAGTTTCTAAATTAAAAGACTCGCATTTTTTCTAAAACCTGCTACATATTTTATATTGATTTTTTTTTTTTGAGAAAAAATGAGGGTCCTGCCCACATTTGAATTGATTGAATATTGATTTTTTTTTTTAAATAGAATTACTATAAATTATTTGAACCAAACGAGCCTTCGTTGTTTTGATTTTCGAAAAATAGCCTCCACCGATCCATAGGACCGGTGGAGCAAAAAAAACACAATCTACACCAGTCCTAGGGACCGGTGGAGTCTGTTTTGCGCCAGCCACACCTACCACACGGAAGACCACACGAAAAAACACCTGTACCGATCCTGTGGATCGGTGTAACTGCAATTTACACGAATGTCTAAAATACACCGATCCTGTGCTAAAAACAAGTATTTGAGTGAATAAAAAATGCCACTGCTTGCAATATGCAAATGTTTGCTAATTGCGACAACTAGCTGCTCTACGTGTGACTATATATATTCAATTGCTTAGCTGTTCAAAATGAGATTTGAGTCGTCCGTTCTAGTCTGGCACTAATCTTAAAACAAACCCTTCTATATTTTAAATCGACACCAAATTAATGTTGGTTTGGCCGAAAGTATTTCATTTTCTATGGGTCGATCCGTAATATGCATGTTACCATAATTTTATATTATTTAAAATAGTATAAATATTGTAAAGATGGAATTATTTAGAATAATATTAATGTAAAAAGTATTTAACTTAATATTTAATGTAAAATTTTGGATTAGCTGCCGCTAATCTTATACTTCAAAATATTAATTTTATAGAATTAACACTTGAAAAAAAAAATTGAGAAAAAATATTTTACAAAGTTCATGCTCAATTTTTAAGACAAATCTCGTAAAAAAAAAAGTGTCGATTGCAAGTGTTGTACAAATTAGATTTTGTAGAGAATTGATTTTTTTAGAATCCCAACATGCTATGCTCGGATGAGTACTTTATGCAATTTAATTTTTTTTTTACCTTTTTTTAATTTTGTATAGACATAGCCGCGGATGGAAAATAGGAAACCAAGCCTCCACCGGTCCAAGGGATCGGTGGAGCTATGGATTGGGATTTTCTGTGGCGAGGTCAGGAGCTGGCGCAAAACAGACTCCACCAGTTCCTAGGACCGGTGTAGTTTGTGTTTTTTTTGCTCCACCGGTCCTAGAGATCGGTGGAGGCTATTTTTTGAAAATCAAAACAGCGAAAGCTTGTTTGGTTCAAATAATTTAGAATAATTCTATTTAAAAAAAAATCTTTTATATTTTTAATAAATAATAAAATTAGTACTTCATAAATTTAGAAACGAGTTTTAATAGAAAAACCATTAAAATAGATAAATTTGTAAATTTTAAAAAGAGAATATGTAATTTTCAAGTTTTGGAGGAGTATACATGAAATTCCCCAAGAAAGAAAAGTTGAGTCCGACTCTACTGCAGGAAACTGCTTTTTTAGATCCAACCATTCAAGTTTGTTGAGATTTGTGCATGAAAAAGTTTCTTTATTGAGATACGTGAATAGAAAATTTTGAATGGTTGGATCAGGCTTTCGGAAAAGCACCTGAGTTCGATTCAGAAAAGTTTCCCCTCTTTGAATCGGAAACTGATGTCTTGATTTATCGGAAGGAAGATTAAACTTTTTTTAATATCAAAATATAATAAGCAAGATTAAATTTCTTTATCTTCAGAAATACTATAATTATACTGGTAAATAATAAAAAAGATTGTATTATGACAAGAATGTTGTGGCAAACAATTTCAGACATCACATAAATCAAAATTAGGGTCGTACAAAATCACTCAAATTCGTAACTCGCTCAAAACTCGATCGCTTTAATTCGCTCATTTACGACTCGAGTCAGTTCCAACTCGAGTTGGCTGACTCGTTAAATAAATAAGCTTAGTTTGAGCATACCCAAACTCGCTTATTAACAACTTGAGTTACACAAAATTCATCACAATAAATCACATGCCCTTCTACATGACTCCTAAGTTGCGGTTTAGATTGTTTGTTTTATTAGCTGTCTTGTTAATTATATTTGAATTGTTTGTGTTTAAATAAACTCTTATTAAGCCATTTGTTTTATTAGTTGTGAGCCAACTCGAGTTGGCTTTACAACTCGTTATTGTCATCTCAAGTTGAGTTAATTTGCTCATTAACTAAATGAGTTGAGCACAAATTGGAGGTAACTCGCTCAAACTCTGCTTATTTACAACCCTAATTAAAATTAATAAAGGTGTAAACTAAAGCACTAAGAAGAGTGCTAGGTGTATAGTATTTTTTTTTCAAATCAATGGATATAAATTGCGTGGTTCTAATATGTGTTTAGAATGAGAAAACAATATAATTAAAATAATATATATTATAAAATCAATAACTATTTTTAAAAATATTCTTAAAAATTGGAAAAAAAAAATACAACTTTCATATTTATTTTGGATTACTTTTATTCACATCGGATAGTCAACATTTTATAACAACCCGATTATTAGGTTTCATTTCAATTAAAATATACGTTATAATAATAAAAAAAATTAGAGAACAAAAATTATATTAATAAATCAAGTGTGGAGATTGCGACTTTTACTTTTAGAATAGAAAGGAGAGAAGAATGTGAACTTTGTTTTTGCCGTCAGAAGATTTTATGGTCCATCGTCACCTATTGAACCAGACACGGCCGACAAAACAAAGAGCTCTCAGGTCAGAATGTCACAATTCGTCGACTTGAGGGACCCACACATCACAAACTTTGTACAAGACGCGACTCTCATCCTCTTTGTCCAGAAAATTAGAAACTGCGGTTTGTTTCTTTCCGTTAGTCTTACAGATGGTGCGATGCGAACTACTGCAGATCTGGAAATCTGAAAATCATCATGGGATCCGTTTCCTCCCAGGTACCTCACTGAACCTGACTGGAACGGGGCAGTATTATTTGTGCTTTGAGATTCGTGTCAATTTAAAAATCTGGGCTGAGAGTAAATCTGGACCGTCCGTTCCAGTCAGGTTGAGTGAGGTGCCTGGGAGGATGTGAATTCTCATGGCCAGCCACGTCACCAAATTTTAAACTCAATACATTTTCGTTTTCTACCCCCCTCTTGTCTTGTCACATTCGCGTCTTCACCTTCCCTCCAACAGGCCAGCGTGGCAGCGTTTGCGTGATTGCTTAAATTCCAAATCCACCTCTCAGACTCACCCCCAGATAACACTTAATTTGGTTTCTTCACCGAAACTCCTATCCTTTACGCGGCTGTTTTTAAACATCATCTTGTTCTTTTGGGATTGGGAGGTTTGATTTGATGTTGGATCGAGAAAATAGGTAAAAGAAGAAAGCCAAAAAGATGAGTATATTAGAGATATCCATCGTGCATCACATCGCACTGGTTCTAGCTGTTATATGGGCTTTGGTGTCTGTAGGATGGTCTCACCCGTTAGTGTTTTTCTGCGCGCTCATCTATCTCTATGCGGTCGGTATTATATACTTCTTCTCACTTTATATTTTGATTTGAATTTCTAATTGACGAAACTGATTGATTTTACTTTTGTTCGTCATGTGTAATTTGTTTCTTTGAGTGCTCAATTAGTTTTATTTCTTTTCGGGAATAGTGAAAAGGTACAAAACAATCTTAAAAAGAAAAAAAGACCACGAGATCTCTTCCCCCACTCTAAAGATATCCCAACTTTGATCAGATTAATCTAATCCTAAAGTGCTGTGCTACCATCAATTTAACCAAGATAAGATAAAATGACTGCATGCACACCCAGTGATGTTGACCCAAAAGGCTATTATAGCTTCATCCAATCCAAACCTATCTCTTCTTCAGGTTCCAGGTTTGTGTCTCCCTCTGCATCCCAAGTGAAGAAAACATTCCAATATTTCCTTTGATATCCCTTTGTACCTGACCAAAATTCAAATAAATAAAGTGCAGTGACTGTCAAGGTCCCACAAGAAGGTGGTCTGGCATCCTTAAAAATACATTTATTTTAACCATATGGTTCGTAAAATGATCCCCACAAATATAAAAAAAAAAATGATTTCTGTCTGATTTAAAAGTGCAACCCCAGCATCCACAGTTTGTTTAAGTACATGAAAGTTTATGGTACTGGTATTAGACTTATTAAACCTAACCACAGCCAAATTGCAGTTATGTAAGGGCAAAAAAAGAAAACTATAATCTATTGTTTCACGTTGGGTGTAAAATGCACATTTGTTCTGCCCTGGCCAACCCCTTTACTGAAGGTTATCTTGTGTCAAAAATCTATTTGCAAGGTTAATTATAGGAAATCAGGACTCTGTGAGGTATTTGAGTTTCCAAATTAAAGAAAAAGGAATAGAGGATACACCACAAAAGCAAAGAAATTGATACAAAGAGTGTACAGTGAACTCCTTTTTGCCAAAGCCCAAGTTACCATATCTGATTATGTGGTGAATCTGGTATTGTGCAGTAACTGTAGCATCTCTTTCTTCTGCCCTCTATTACAAGATGCTAACCTACCATGGCATTGAGCAGTGGTACACCTGAATTCCAAACCTGAGCTAAAGAAGCTTGTGGTTTGGTTATTATGCAGAAGAGGTTAGGAGCTGTATTGTTAATGGTGTACCCTTATACCAATTGTCATGCCAGAAGAGAATTCCTTTACCATGTAAATTGGCATCCCAAGTGTGTGAAATGTGCTACTTTACATATCCCCCTCCTCCTCCCGTAGGCACAGTAAATATAATCCTGCCAGTACCCTTTTTCATTACCTTTGAGATATCTATACATCCATTTACTCAATAAGCAATAGTCATGAATTCCAAATTAAGCACACTCAGGCCCCCTTGCTTCTTGGGCAAGCATACTTTAGAACCAAGTTGTTGTAATTCTTGCCAAAACTCAGATTTATGAGCATAAGAAACAGGCCCATAAACTGTAGTCAACATCCAGCTTTGTTGTATTCTTGTTCATCAACTGAACAGATATTATATGAGTTATAATTATCCATCGAAGTACATGATATTTAGCCCCATTGATGGTAACCGATTCCATTTAGTGGTATGATTACAAATTTTTTGTTAATTTCTTTGAACTTTTTGTTTCTTGTAATGATATAATATCAATATGTTCTTTGTATATTATTTCCTTCAGAAATCTTTTTTTTCCTCAATTAACATTATTAAAACGAGAAATTAGATAAGCTATTCAGTGTCTACAAGGTTCGATATCAATTGTACACTAGTGTTCAATTAATGTGCTTTGGAATTTTTAAGTTAGTTTTAAATTGAATATCTATTAAATTAGTAGATCTCTAACTATATATTTATATATTTTAGGTTAATGAACGATATTCAGATAGACTGAGGAGGAGATTACAATATGAAGAAAGGAAAAGTGCAAACCAAAAAAGGGTATGTTCTGTATATATTCATGCTGTATATTTTACTTCCAATTACAAATCAGGATTGAAATCAGGATGTTTGTTTGTAATGGCTATGCCGGTAGTGGTTTTTACTAGCGTGCACAATTGCTGCAATCATCATACCTAGCTCTCAGATCTGCGTGAGCATTTTACTCTACTCATTATATATTTGAGACACATGCCTTCTTACACAAGAGAGAGAGGGACAAAAGCTACAGATACACTTGCAAACACCCACACCACAGGCACCACATGGAAGCCTATTCATCTGGACATACACACATGTACAACAGTGCATGTCTGCACGGCCTATTCTTTTTAGGTATCAGTGTCACTGTGCATGTCTGCATGGCACATTTTGTTGGGTATTGTTGCAAAGTGGCGGATGCCAAAATGATGTATCTGGTAATGTGATGAACTGATGTATGGTAATCTCCAAGTGGAACAGCAGTTCCTGGTTTCATTAATGATTTGTACTCTTTAGATGACACTGATGTAAGACATGCAGATTAATTCTCAATTTCTCACTAAAACTTTGTTCGCAGCTTCTCTCTGATTCAGAAACTGTTAGGTGGCTTAATCACGCCATTGAGAAAATATGGCCTATATGCATGGAAAGGATCGCTTCTCAGCAGTTTCTCATGCCAATTGTACCTTGGTTTCTAGACAAGTTCAAACCCTGGACAGCAGTTTGTCTCTTTCTCTCTTTCTCGCTCATGTCCTCTCTTTTTTGTGTGGGTTTTAATTAATGTTAATTTTAATTTATTAATAGAAAAAAGCGGTCCTTCAAAATCTTTACCTTGGGAGGAATCCACCTATATTTACAGATATAAGGGTTCTCCGCCATTCGGCAGACGATGATCATCTGGTAATTTTTAAAAAAGCCAAGTGCTATTTTGTTTTCAGCAAGTCAATTTTCAATAATTTGACAATTAGCAAATGGCTGATGATGGAATGTAGGTTCTTGAAATGGGAATGAACTTCCTATCTGGAGACGACATGAATGCTGTGCTCTCAGTGCAGCTAACGAAGAGATTAGGATTTGGAATTACAGCAAATCTGCATGTTACTGGAATGCATGTAGAAGGAAAGGTAAATGGTCTTGGTTTACTATTTGTAAGGAATTTTTCAGACTAGTTTGTATCCACATATGAAATAAATAATCTTGACATGCTTCTTGAATGATGAAATATTGTGGAATCTTATATTTATGCAGATTCTTGTTGGGGTTAAATTTCTCAGGCAGTGGCCATTTCTTGAACGTATGAGAGTCTGCTTCGTTGAGCCACCATATTTTCAGATGACAGTAAAACCGATATTTGGCCACGGACTTGACGTAGCTGAACTTCCAGGAATTTCAGGATGGCTGGTAATTCAGACTCTATTCAATAAATGTTAATTAGTGATATTATGATTTTTGGCTCTATCTTACACCCTTTTTCTGGCATTTTATGCAGGATAAACTGTTGGATGTTGCATTTAGACAGACACTGGTTGAGGTTTGTTACTCTTCACTGTTTTATTCCAGTTTGAATGGAACAGTGGATTCACAGTACGATTAATTATCTTTTCTTTTATTATTAAGTAAATTTTTATATTTTTGCAGCCCAACATGCTCGTTGTTGACGTGGAAAAGTTTGTTAAAGCGCCAACAGGTAAAAGAGCAATTCTTTTGCTTTGTTATGACTTCTCTTAGTTGTAACTTCTAGCATGTGGGTTGTTTGAAGCTGTGATCAGTTCAGTTTCTTTGTCTGGGATCAAAATAGTGAGACCTTAGTATTAGAAAATATACAGACAAAATGCTTTGCTGTTATTATTTCTTTGACCAGTAATCATTATTCTGGTATGTGTTCGTTCAATTGAATTATTGTTATTTCAAAATATCAGGAGGCTGGTTCACAGTTGATGAGAAACGTCCTGTTGCACTTGTCAAGTTGGAACTTATGGAAGCAGCTGATATGAAACCTTCTGATCCAAATGGTATATTAGTCTTCATGAAGTTCGTATATTTTCATTCCTAATTTCTTATGAATTCTTGCCAGTGTTAGTACTTCGCAATGCTACAAGTGTATTTGATTAGATTGGATACTTATAATAAAATGGTCATATATTTTTGTGTCTAATACAATTACCGAAACCTGAACCTGATGCAAAAACAGAAAGTAGAACTGTGACATCAATTTAGCCAGATAGCTTATAAACTTCTTTTAACCTACTTGACAATTTTCTATGGTATTGATCGTATAACAATGGCATGCTTCTTCTCTTTTCTTTTTACCCCTGAGAAAAGTGGTGACTACCACCTTTTTCCACTTATCCAGAGATGAAGCTATCTGTTTTAACCCATGCCAGTACCTACTAAACCAAACAAGAACTGTCAACTAAATAACATCGACTGAATTTATGCATGAAACAAATTCAAAACCAACCATTAGGATCCATTAATTGACACTTGTGAACAAACATTTAGAATATTCTAACTTTTTATTTGATGATTTATGTTAGGACTCGCGGATCCATATGTGAAAGGCCAGCTTGGTGCGTACAGATTTCAAACAAAGATTCACAAGAAAACTCTAGCTCCAAAGTGGTTGGAGGAGTTTTTGATTCCCATCACATCCTGGGATGCACAGAATTTGCTATCTCTACAAGTTCGAGATAAAGACCCAATTTTTGATGACTTGCTTGGGTTGGTTTCTGTTCTCTATTTATAAATTACCACTTTTGGGATTTTGGTTTCATCTATCTGCATTGCCAGGATATATGGGTATAATCAATAGTGCAGTATTAGTCGCTTAAATCGACAAATTTGTCCTTTTAACGGGTCTTCTTGTGGAGACTACACTTGATATTTTGTCATATGGTAACAGTACCAGATTTTGAATTATTGGACACTGAATTGTAAGCCATGAAGTCAAGTCGAGCAACAATTATAAAGTTGCCTCTACCTTTTTTTAACTAAACAAGCCAAATCTTTTTCACCTACTTTGTATAATTTCAAACAGAACATATAAATAGAGTACAGTTAGAAAAGACGGTTGTGATTATATAATAGGTGTTCTAACCTGAAAGTTGGTAATTATTTGAAAATATCTGAAGTGTTGTTGGTGAGTTAGTTGCAGGTGCGAGAGATGTCTTGTCTTATTTATGGTATAATAATGTGAATGATTTGCCTAAAGGCTCTTTGTAAATGCGTGTTCTGATTTATGTACTAAAGTCTACTAACACAACAAATTGAGTGCTTTGTGGTTTGGCTACTGATTGGTTTATGGTGGAAAAATTGATTTTTTTGCCTCACTTTCACTTTGATTGAATTGCAGAGATTGTTCCATCAAAATTAGCGAATTAAGGGGTGGACAGAGACACGAAAAATGGATACCATTGAAGAATATTAAGATGGGTAGAATTCACATTGCAATTACTGTGAATGAAGATGAGGTATCATTCAATGAATACAAGATATTAGAAGTGTCACTCTTTGTTAGCTTTAGTTTTTAGAACTAAACTAAAATTTATGGCAGGAGTCGTAGGTTCAAATATCACCAGGCTGTGTTCGATCATGCATTTTATCTGATAGTATTGATGGGTCTATTAGGTTCAAATGTCACTCTCGGATGCCTTAAACCTGTGGAGCAACCAGTAGGTTGGCAGATTGTCTCATGGAAAATCTTTTTAAGTTACCAATAAGTAGCTTGCTGAAAGCATGAGCTCTTTTTGTTTGCAATATAGAAATTTCATTCAATCCCCTCATCTCTTCAGATTTCTGAAAGGAATACCAGAGTGAAATGCGGTAGTGCTCTTCATATATAGCTGCACAAAGGGAAGAGCTGATCTGTTGAACCAACATAGTTCATAATAAACACAGCATAAATTTTGAGAAGTATATCAAAAAGTTATTCTTTGTCCTTAGCTCAAGTAATATGTCAGTACATTTTACTCTAGTTCCCAGTTCATCAATAAAGCTAAAAAGAATTTATCTGAAATAGTACAAACTTTGTAGAATTTGCAAGTGGGCAGTACCACAGAAGAAGAATCAGGTAGCCCCTCTGAAACCACGAAATCAACTAGCTATACTACAGAAGACATGAAAGCCGGTGATGATAACACTGTAAAGATGAAAGACAAGTTCGAGCCAATCAACATAGAAGGACAAGAGAAGACAGGAATTTGGGTGCATCATCCAGGCAGTGAGGTCTGTCAAACATGGGAGCCCCGTAAAGGGCGGAGCCAGACCAGCATTCCAGATACTCAAATCCACAGAGAAATTAACAGGTATATACTTGTGTCTTCGAATACATCTAAAAAACAGCTAAGAAGTACAACGTCCAATTTAGGTTAAATTTTGGTTTTCATTTATTTCAGGGAAAGCTTGAGATCATCTCTATCAGAATCACGTCGAAGTAGTAGCAGCGATGACGAATCAACAGAAGTGGGCAAGAATAGCAAGCATGGTAAAATTAAGAGAGGACTCGGCAAACTAAGTAACATGTTTCACAAAGGCAGCAGCCCAAGAAAGAACCAAAACTCAGAGGCTTGGAGTCAAGAGCTGTTCACGACTCCACGTCCAAACCTTCGCCCAGTTGGAGAGAAGCGAGTATCAGTTAACATTGTACTTGATCAAGATTTGAAAGGTGAACTCAAAGAAAATGACAACAAGAACAACCCCGATTGTGAAGAGTCTAGAGTGGATGTATCAATTAAGGGTGAAACAGATGGTGCAGGTAAAGGCCATTTGAGACAGAAGGCCAAAGAGTTAGTGAAGAATGCTGGCAAGAATGCTTTGAGAAGATTAAGTGACAAAAGGTTGGATAAAAATACTGAAGAACAACTGTTAGGAGATGATTACGGAGAGGATGCATCGCCCAGATACAGTAGTGTCTCAAAAGATATATCAAAGGAGAATCTTCTTGTAGTTGAAAGCTCCCCAATTTCGATGCAAGAGCCAACTTCTTCAAGGGGTGATAACCTGTTGAATAAATCCGAAGTTTTGTAAATTGATCTGTAGAGTTAGGTGAGTTAGTGATGATGGAAAAGGTCTTATCCCCTTTTTCTGTTCATGTGGAGCCTCACTGACTTGCTTCCCAGGTATAGACCAGATTTTTTCTCGTGTTTGGAGGGTTCATATTGTATATAGATGCCAAGTCTTTGAGCTTGGTTAATATATAGATAGCAGTCAATTTTTTGTTATGCTCAATGTAGCTAATAACATGGTTCATTAGCTGCAACTATTTTTTGTTTGAGAAAAAGACTATATTACTTGCAACCAGAAAAATAATGTAGTTAATAAAGGA
Organism: Carex kokanica; assembly: GCA_025461125.1. Classification (NCBI taxonomy): domain Eukaryota; kingdom Viridiplantae; phylum Streptophyta; class Magnoliopsida; order Poales; family Cyperaceae; genus Carex; species Carex kokanica. Next base: position 2,623,760 of record JAJGRX010000163.1, on the reverse strand, counting down.
GCAATGGTATGTCACTGTGGTTGCAACTTGCAAGCAGTCAAAACTGTCGTGCCTGGTTTCCTATAAAATATCAACATTGTACTGCGATCACAAAATCATGCGTTTCATACTGTACCGTTTAAGACAAGTCTACTAGGAAAGCACAGAAAAGGTAAACGGGCTCCAGAAGCCTTGCAAATGCTAACTACGTCAAAATCTTCAACGAATGAAGAAAATGTTAGGTTACATGAAACCTGTCGCAACTCTACAAGCTAGTTCTAGCACTCAGTTATTATGAGTTTCAACAAATTGACATTAATCCGGCAAGCTAAGATCATATTTAATTTAGTTCAAACCCAATTTCCAGATCTTCCTCCAAGTAACACTAAAAACTAAAGGGAACCTTCAAATCATCATATCAACACCCTTTTCAATTTGACAGTTTTAACGGTAACCTCGGCCTCTTCCCCTGCCACCCCATCCCCTACCTCTGCCACTGCCACCACCACGAGAAATCCCCTCAAATGCTCTGTTCATCAGCTGCTTTTGGCCTCCATCAAATCTACCCTTCTTGACAGTGCTGTTCCCATTGGTTGAAGGTTGAGGTCTCTTGACACTGAAAACAACAAAAGAAGATGAGGTGTTCAAGAACCTATCCGCACAGATCTCAAATTATAGAGAGTAAATATGCCACTATTTACCTTGAACCGGCATTTGAAGCTTGGGACTTCTTTGCAGGTTCCATCCACGAGAGGTCGATTTTGTCATCTCCAATGAATGAAGGGGTTTTCACATGCAAAGGCTGAAAAGAAATCATTCACAATAACCACCCCAAGAATAGTTGATGACTTGGTAACAGGAAATGCCACAAAATTTAATAAAAAGGACCCGATATTTAAAGAAGGAACTTGTGTAAAAGCCAAAACATGGCACTAATTCCTAACTACCTTTGTCATTGCCAGAATGTTGTTACAGATCCGGAGTTTCATTGTTGTTTTCTGTTGTTCAGCTTTCTGCAAAAAGTTCAAGCATTGCAAAAAATAGTAAGCTTCAAAGCTCGAATTGAAAATTATTTTTACCTACTGGATTTCCATACATTACTACTAGCATGCTTCTTCCAATAGAGATTCTGCTCTTTGCAATAACATGGGGAAAGTTACTAACTGTTATAAACTTGTAGACTCACAATATTAGCCTTTTCTTCATCAGTTTTAGCTGCTGACAGAGCCTTGTTGTACTCAGACATTCCTTGTGTTAGTTTCTTCATGGTTTGTCGAACTGTTTCTTCAGTTGCAGTCAACCTACCTCATTGAAAGCACTTTTTTTTTAGTACAAAAAAAAAAGACACAGAAACACAATAACAGAACGGGCAGCAGTTTTACCTCACAGTAAAATCTTTGTACTGTTCTGAGAAGTCCTCTCCAAGCCTATCTGACGGTTGGCCAGTAACAATCTTGTACCCGCAAAGACTATTTGTTGTGTTGGGTGTCTGCAATTTAAAATCAAATAACTTGATAATATAATAAAAGAAAAAAGCCATACCCCAAAAAACTATTTGGATCCACCAAAAAAATATTATAATTCAAGACTGTTTGCTAGTAATAAGAGAATAGTGTTAGAGAACCTTGTGAGCTAGATGGTGAAATGTGTAGAGCAGGCACTCGACATAATCATAACTCATATCTTCAGCTTTCTTCCCAGGCATGTATTTCTGTTTGTTTAAGAAAAAAGTATTGTTAGAAACTCGGAAATCAGTTTGAAAACAAGCAATCCAACAAGGATTCTCATTTTATATGTGCACAATTAGTGTCAGTTCTTTGGGATATAACGATTAGCATCATTTTGCTTGAACATCTAAAAGTAACTTTGTGTGCACTGATATAAAATAACTCAACCAGAGAAAAGGAATGTATATATAATATAAAGATTGAAATGAGATGTACCGTAAGTAGTTGAACAATAGAAGGAAGAAGCTGACGTGAATCCTGAGCTGAAGCATATTTCGAGCTTGCAGCGACTGTCCTGAGCAAACCTATTCTTTTCTCTTCAGGTAGCTGTAACAAGAAAAGGACAAGCGGGGCAACAGTTAGTACATGAAATAATTAATTGATGAGGGTGCCTTGTTTCACAGCTCGATATTACATTTGTGTAGCATCTGGTCCAAAGTAAAGTATTATTTATTACAATAGATATAGAGAGCAGCTCTAATGATGTACTGTGCAAAGACTTGAAATTGGTCAGATAAGGAAAAGTACTATCTATTTTGAACAAAGCCTCGCAAAGCAAGGATGTTACCTTATCAAGCACAGGTATAATATGCTTGTTGCAATAGCTGACAAACTTGCTACTTGAAGCACCTCCCTGAAAAAAAAGTAGATTTGGTTCAAAGCAAGTAAATATATTTTCTTGGGAGAGAGGAAATAAAACAAACAATGGAACATGTGGTATATACCTTGTAGAAAGGAAGAGCCATGTACATGCATGAACTCAATCGGTCAATGTGATCTATGTCTGCAACCTAAATAAGAGGACTCTTTTTTAAATTCCAAGTTAATTACATAAAGCAAGTCTGCAGAAAGTATTAGAGCTGATAATAAATTGTACAGCAAGGTAACATCACTTACGTTGAACTGTGCATCAAGGTCGGCTTGTGCTTCTATAATTTCAATCAGTTCTCGAATATTCTCTGGGGAAGCACCGTCCCCGAACAATTTAAAGTTCTTCAGAAACTCCATGAATAATTTAAATTCAGCACCCGTTACATCTTGTAAGCTCTGAACACGATGGACACTTGTGAGATAAAAAAAATTTCAAGTCAAAAGCTTACCACTTGTTAAGAGTGAGGTACATACCTTCTTCACCAAATCAGTAACAAATCTTTCCATTTCGTCTTGCGGTTTAAGTAGCTCAGCTTTTATTGGGAATACCTAATAGAGATTTACTTTAACTAGTTAATCTATTTCAAAAGAAATATATGAATAGTCTCTGAAGTTCATATACCTTGTCTTTCAAGAAGCAGATAACCTTTTCACGGACATTCTCCAATCCAAGTTCGATATGATTAAACAGAGCAGTCAAGGAAGCTGTAAATTTTAAATTTAGTCAATAGATTTTTGATATATTATGCTAATACAACTCATCCTTAACGCTAAAAACAAAATCTGCTGTCGAAACTGAATAAAAAAGGGCCTAGACTACAAATTAAGCATATATCAACTCTTCTTTCCTTATCAAAGCACAAAAATTACTAAACTGTCCACTGCAAAATGTATAGCAACGACTGCATATAAGATCAAGTTCATCATAAAAAAGAATTAAGGGCCAACCACAGTATGCGGAAGTCAAACATATACTGGCAACAGCTTGTATGCTGTTCACAAATATTTCCAAAACATGCTTTACCTATTACTAAGACATTTTCGGGACCCACTAACTTTTTTTAGTTGCCGCTTAATACTGGCTTGCAAAACGCTTGGCATCATGTTGAAACTTAGTGGTAATGGTCTATGGAATCAACAAAAGTTAAAGAGTACTCAGTACTAACCAAATAAAGCATAACCCAACAATTATGATGTTGGGAGATATCTCATGAAGCTTGATTCAATTGTAGCTGTTAGGGGAACAACCTTCAGTATAGCTAATGAAACATTTTTATGACTACAAGAAGAAAAAAAATTAATACCTTTCACGTCTTGCCTTAAGAGGGACATAAGAGCCTTGTGTACTGCATCACGTTCAACATTTTCCTCTAAAAAAGTAAAATACATATGTGAAATAAAATTTACTGAATAACAACAAATATGAAGAACGGAAAAATAAAACAAAATACCTACCGCTGCCAAGGAGCTGCCCCAGGACATCAACAATTTTGGAAACATACTCCGGCGTATCTTTGCACAGAAGAGGGAGGCCACGGATAGCTTGTACTCTAATCTGTAGCTCATAAAAAGGGTAACTTATTTTAAGATTACACAAAAAAGGGAAAATAACGAAACATCCTTCAAACTCAGTAAGCTATAGCTTAAGAGTACATTCCGTATAAATAAAACAGGCATTCAAAAAGGTAAATATCCTCCCACATAGATAACACACAACTTTCAGGTATCATTTGTAGTGGGCCCACTCGCTAGTAACACATGAGTAAATGACCATTGGATCTCATATCAACCAAAAGCTATTTCCTATTTCTTCTTTTTTAGTGTTTTGTCTTGAAATTGTATTTTTCAACATTTTTTTTCTCTGTGTGTACTTATACTGGTCTGGTCAGCTCAATTTCAGATCGCACACTTACTTGAGCTAAGTTACAACAACTAATTGCCTTAGTTCATTGAATAAAATTTCTAAAAGATACAACAGCTCCTTTAGAACTAACCGCAAGCTCATCCTCCTCCACAAGATCAAACTGTGCTGACATGGCTTGTGTGGCAAGGCTCGGGAAGTGCTTGAAGTACCTTGGAATCAGCTGGGCTGCCAGCTGTTTTGCTTTGAGACTCTGCCCCTTAACGGCTGCTATTATCCCCTCATAGTCTCCTAGATGCTGCTTCCATTAAGGGAACAAAAAGGTAGTAGTTTGTTAAGAACGCTAGTATTGGATACAGAATTTATATTCAAATAATGAACCATTTGTTAGCCTTCACTAAAAAAATTACCAATAGCAACCCTAGGAACAAAATGAAGTCTCAGCCTTATTTGAGGTTCTAGAACTAACTATCAGGTAAACTTGGGTCACATTAAGAGCCATAATTTTTCTGTACAGATCTGTTACCAGTTCGATTCAATAAGGTTACCAGCTAACAGTAGTTACAACTGGGTGCTTTTCTGGTCACATATAAGAAAAGCATCAAATACTCTCCTGCTGCTTACATTCTCCTACAATTATTATGAAACTTAAAGCATGCCTTATAGCCTAGTTCAATTTGAAAAACTGAATAGTTACTCCTGAGAGGCAAGTCAAAGCAAGCACCTCGCCTTTGTTCAAAATTGCTCAAATTTTCCCAGAGAACAAATAATACGCAGCTAAATAGAGCTTATAAACAATTGCGGAGTAGGAGAGAGAGAAGGAGGGACCTCAGACTTGTCCTTGGCCTCGCTGAGGCGCTCGCCGAACTCGTAGAGCTTTTCGACCTCCGCCGCGTCGGCTGGATCGACGGCCATCACCACTTGACGAAATTTTAGGGTTTTGGAAAGCGAGAAAAGAGAGGGAATGAAAATGCAGGAGTAACACGAAGAGACGACCGAAGACGCTCAGGTTGCTCCTGAGTCCTGAGTCCTGAGTCCTGGCTGGTAAATTACTAGCCGAGCAAGGGGTAAATTTCTCAATCTTAAAAAGTAAAAAAAAAAAACCGTGAGATTTTACTAGCAGATACTGAACGGCCTAGAATAGATGCCCTGAGAGTTGGTTATGGGTAAAAACGGGCTTTCAAACTTCTCTTTGAAAAAATGGGGCCGCACTGCCGCAGTTTTATAAGGCCGGAGAACCAAGGCTTGTTTAGTTGTTTGGATAAACTTATCTTAGATTGCTCTATTAAAAATTAAAAAATCATAAAAGATGGTGTGTAAAGAGATAGGAGTAGGTCCGATGGGCATCGGACCTACATTTAGATTCAATTAGCTCTAGAATCATACGATTAGCATCAAGATCTATGCGCACGAAATTGATACAGACTTGCACGAATTTTGATACATATCACACGAATCTTGATGCAGATCGAATGGTCATCACACCCATCAAACCAAGGTAGGTCCGATGAACATCGGACCTACTCTGATTCCGTGTGTGAAACTGTGAATTCACATCCTGCCAAAGTTGCGCGTCTTTAGGCCATGTAACCATGTTTCCGTATATAAAAATCACAGCAAATTCTTGGGAGTTTAATAAACATGCTAAAAATATCAAGTGAATAAAATTTGTCACGATTGTTGCTTGATGAAATATATGTTTACGGGCTTTGTACCAAAAAAAAATTGTTGCTCAATTTCAAAGTGTCAAAGAAATACCAAAAGGCAAAACCCACGTTAAGGAGTTTCAGATTCCCTGTATATTTTTATTTTTAAAGTTCAAACAATTAATCCGAATATTAAAAATATACATAGTGATCAAATTTTATATTTTTCTTTTACTATTTTTTTAGATCTTAATTTTTAGATCAAGAAATTTTGTACTTATCTAAAACAATAGTATAAAATTCTACATTTTTAGTTTAACAGTTCAGATTAATTATTTGAACTTTGAAAATATAAATATAGATTCATAGCACGGATTGATCCGTATAATGCGTATTATCATATCCTCACTCTCATTATAATACAAGTAGTACATCAAAATACTGTTTTTTACAAAACGAACAAAAAAATCATGTTTTTCCCAAACAATGTGGGATAAATAGTGTGTTGTTCTTACAATTAATCAAATTCGGCAATAACTAGAAGATGTGTTAAAATAAAATACTAACTGGGAAACCTTGTTATTATGGTTTGTTCAAAAACCATACTCCCCTAGTCATTTATCAAGCATTTATATCTTTTTGTGTTTTGTAAAAAACTAAAAATAAATCATTAAGGCACAAATATTATTTGCATGTTTCGAATTCAGTTGACAACCTATTACCTATGTGGTTATCTCTGAAATATCCACGATATACATTTAGGGTCCGTTCGGATTTTTTACTGTTTACGTGGGAAAAAAAAATTCACTCAGAGCTAATTTTTTTTTCCCACATGAACAGTAAAAAATCAATTCAAATTTGTCCATTCCTGTGCTCATTCCCAGCAGCCAAACTGGGCCTTACTCTAAAATATGAATATAAGTATATTTTTCTATTTGACAAATAAGGCTTCCAAAAAAAATGAAGACAAAATTGAAAAGTAAAACGCAATCAATGATTTTGTCACTTAATAATTAAGACATAATGACGCATCAAATTCTTGCAAATAAGAAACGATTTCATTAAGATGGTAAACGATCCTCAATTCTCCTCATGATTTGACGGTCTTGACTAGATATTTATTTTATTTTCAATGATAAGTTCCTGACTCCGTCCTGGATCAGCTTCTATCGAGCATAGTAACAAATGAATAATTCGCGTTCGATTCGGCAGAGTCAAAAATTCGTGATTCGAAAATAATTCAGAATTACAATACGAGACCTCAGTGCATATTTAATTCATTACTGATGATTTACTATACGAGATACTGTTTGTATTGCCATAGAAAATCAATATGGTAAAAAAGTAGCCTAAATTGGGAAAATGTGCTGTCACGTGGGTGGCTGGGTAGTGGGTACTGTGCACGAGAATGGGTATTGTGCCTTGTATTTGCCATATTAATTCATTACTGCATAAATGGGTACTGTACGTGAGAAATCAAAAAAAAAATTCCGAACAAAACGTGAAAAAAACGGGAATAATTCATAAAATTCGTTAAATTCGCGTTTTGTTCGGTCAACGAATAATACGTCATTCGGTTCGGAAACACCCCAAAAATATTTTATTCGCAAATTAAAGGCTAATAAAACGCGTACCTTGTCACTATGCTATCGAGTAGCACCACGAACCACATACAGCAAGTCATTCGTTCCAACTTCCATGACAAACTAATTGCAGTAGAAAATATGATATTCAAAATTCTGTCAAGGCACTGCAAATGCCGCAAGCAAAATTGAAATAAGCTCTTCTTGCATTGCTAGTATGAAATCACAGACCCCGTGCACTTTCTCAAAGCTATACATGTATTGACGAGAGATTCTTACATTTTTGCCTTAGTGGTGGATGAAGTTACAAGGGATATACAAGGAGAGATCTCTTTATTGATGATGTGGTGCTAATTGACGAAAGTAGAATAGGAGTTGATAGGCAACTGGAGTTGTGGAGACAGACTTTAGAATTGAAGGATTTTAGACTTAGTAGGACTAAAATCGAGTATATGAGGTGCGAGTTTAGCGGTGTCAAGTCAGATGAATGAGATGTCATTTTGGCCGGACAAGTAGTGCCTAGGAAGGACACATTTTGATACTTGGGATCGATGTTGCTAAGTGATGGCGAGATTGATAAAGATGTTAGTCATAAGATACTAGTAGGGTGGGTCAAATGGCGACAGGCATCTAACTGAAAAGTCCCACAAAAGCTCAAAGACAAGTTCTACAGAACGGCGATCAGGCATGCGATATTGTATGGTGTAGAATGTTGGGCTACTAAAAGATAACACGTCCAGAAAATAAGTGTAGCAGAGATGCATATGTTGCGGTGGAGTTGTGGCCATACAAGACGGGACCGAATTAGAAATAATGATATACGTGACAGACTTGGGGTGGCACCGATTGAAGAGAAGCTCATCCAACACCGTTTGAGATGGTTTGGGCATCTCCAACGGAGGCCTCCCGAGGCACCAAGTGTACTGGAATTATAAGCCGTATTGAAAACACAAGGAGAGACAGTCGTCACCACGATTGACATGGGACGAAAAAGTGAAAAGGGACTTGAAGGAATGAAATATATCCAAAGAGTTAGCTTTGGACAGGAGCGCGTGAAAATTAGCGATCCACGTACCAAAACCATGACCTAGGAAATATTATTTACGAATAGTATTATAAGCCCTAGGTCACAGGACTATTCGAGATCAAAAACATAGAACTTAGGACTTTGACCCCTACGATATGTAGTTTACGCATAATATAATTAGTATTAGTATTATTACTATTATTATTGATATCATTAGTATTATTAGTATTACTACTATTACTATTATTATTATCATTTATTACTATTTTATTATTATCTATCTTGACTTTATGATTATGATTAGATTTCATCTAACCTACCGCAACTTGTTTGGAACTAAAGACTTGATTATTGTTGTATAAATGCATTGACAACACCTCCCCTTAAATCAATTCCTTGCCTATCTACCAGAAACTCTTTGGAAAAAAAAAATCTAATTTGAGTAAAATTAAACAGCAATGCAGAAAGGGAGTGAAAAAAAAGGAACTCCCATGCACAATATTTTCTCAGTAAACTTATTAATATGCATCTATTTCTCTCTAGCCAAAAACAAAGCAATTTTTAAAAATTTGGCATCTCAAGTGCCTGAAGCACATCCTTGAACTCAAACTCGCGAGTCTGCTTGTTGAACCGCTCGACAAGTTTATACCGGGAATCATTCAGATAGAATGACTGAGCAGTTTCTAGAAGCCACTTGGCCTCTTCATCACTCAATTTGCTAGTAAACACGACATCCCCTCGAACAAGCACGGTGTCTTTTGTTTCGGCAAACTCCGTGTAATAGGTCACTGTAAAATAAGGGCTTGCTTGAGTGCCTCTTGCCTTGTAATCTTCAAGTCCCGTAAAGATAATATGTGGTGTCTGCACTGCAACCATAAATGATAAAACAACAATAAAAAAAAAAATCAATTCCAAGATTTGCTTTTATGCATACTACATCCAATTTTGTCCCCTGTTGATCCACAAATAAGCAAGTACATACAGAGAGACATCAAATCCTATGATCCCTTGACATCCCAGTTATCCTGTCAAATATTGTTCGCATAGTAAAATACTTCTTCTAAACTACAGTGTGGCCTAGCACAGAAGATGCTTTTAAGTTCCAACAAGTAAAAAAGAGGGAACATGAGGTGAAAGTAAACATTTGAACCTGAATGCATATCAAATTTGCCAAAAGCTAAATAATAGACTTTCATTTCTGTAAAAATCCATGGAAATTACACAATTATACTAAATTGATGAAACAGTAGACAGAAATTTGCTTGCTAAAGGACTGACCTTGCACAAACATGGTGGTATAACCACTTCCTCTCCACAAAGGAATAACAAAATGCCGACTACAAACAAAAGTAAAGGGCTGCATTAATGTAGGCAGTAAAAGAAAGGAAAAATAATGGCTGAATAGAAGTACCAAGTAGCTGATCTTTGCTCAAGCAAATGATATTGATTTGCCTTCATATATGTGCCTATGTGGCCTCTTCCCAAATGAAACTGCCAAGTAAAACACTCGAGTTAAAAAGATATACCATAATACCAATCTTTCCAAAGCATTAGGATAGACTGACAATGTTTTAACTTAATGGTCATTAAATTCTAAATTACAAATCCATATGAATGCATTCGAGATGTGATCCAAAGTTCTAAAGGATATCTATATTGTGCACATCAAACAAGATGAGACTCAGTGCATATTTTCTAATTAGTTTAGCAGGTCAATTATGGTTGTTAGCTTGGTATTTGAATAACACCAGTAAATCAGGTATTCTAGAGCAAACATAATGATTATTAAACACAATATTTCACGGTTTACACCATAGAAGGATCAGTGAGTACTGAGTTAGGGCTTACGTCATCCCAGGCGGAGACAAGGTGCTCCGGAGAAAGGTTCTTCGCCCGATCAAGGTCGAGGATTGATTCCAGCGGCTTGGCCTGGAGAGGGGTGAATCCGGTCGCAAATTTCGAGAAACTCCGGGAGAATCCCAGGGAGGACCAACTAACGAAATCGGATTGGGACGCATTGCGAGAGATGCGATTTGAGAAGAGCGCTGGAGGGAGGAGAGGAAGTGGGGGAAGGGGATGATAGAGAGACGATCGGACGGTGGTGGAGGAACAAGCGGCCGCTGCGAGCCGTTCGATTCTTCTCAGCAGCGCTCGCATGGTGGGAGCGCGTAACGGCGGAGCACTGGAGCAAGTAATTTCGCAGAGAGAGAGGATGCGGACTCGGGGCGGAATTCGGATCCTCTGAGTTAACTCAAATTTTGAGTTAAGATCTGCACCGTCCGATTTAGATCAAATATTAAAGGGCCCGTGCATTATAGCCCGAATTCTGATGGCATGCTCTGGAAATTAACTCAAACCGTACGTTAATGCAGAGATGCGCAAGTTATTTAACTACCCTAAATGTAGGATTTTTTTTTTTTATAAACCATAATTAAAAAAAATATTTTACGAAACCAATATGATTACTTTTTTTTACAAAAATCATAAGAACCGAAATGTCATTTTGGTCCGAATTTTTTTTTTATTCGGAACTGAAATGTCATTTCGGTCTGGTCCTCTTTTTGGATTTTCTGGAGCGGCTCATATGAAAACTTGTGAAAAAGTACCACAGAAAATCTAAAAAGGGGACTGGACCGAAATGCCATTTCAGTCCGAAATAAAAAAATTCAGACCAAAATGGCAATTTTTGTAAAACAAAAGTAATCATGTTGGTTTCGTAAAAAACAAAATTTTAATTATGGTTTATAAAAAAAATTCTAAATGTAGCACAATATTTATCCGGAAGTAGATGATAAAATGGGGCAAATCTAGGGTGAGATCCTCGTCAAAAGTGGTTGGCGAGCACAATTTTAAAAGTCTATCAAACTAGCTCCAAATGACAAATTCAAATTGTTGGAGAGCATGAGTGATGCATGTACATGAAATTTCTTTGAAGTTTTGAATTTATTTAGTACAAAGTCAAGCGATAAAAAAAAAAAAAATTTATAAGTTGTTTTATGTATTAATTTTTCATCATTTTTTTACCAATTAACCATGTACTAAATGAAGTAGATGGATTCCAACGGTTTGAATTCGTCGTTTGAAACTAATCCGATAGACTTTTAAAATTATGCTCACCAACCCCTCTTGATGAGCACATTGCGCTCTAGATTTGCTCGATAAAATTTAGCGCAATATGTTTTGCACTAAATAAAAAAATATATAATTTTTGCGCTAAACCAAAAGATACATCAAAATTTATACTTGTAAATAAGTTAAATTAACTTGAAAATTAACTTTTAGTCTAGTGGCAAAGATACATATCTCTTATGTAACATATCATGAGTTCGAAATCTATATAAAAAGAAACTTTTTGTTACAAAGATTAAAATAAAGTATCTTGAATGACTTGATCTCCACTGCTCATTTAAACAAAACAGCTAAACAGACTTTTTTTTTAAGGATTAGTGGCTTTAAGTGCCAATTAATAATTTCATTAATAAAAAACGTATTTAAGTCAAATGACTATAATTCTTAAATCTACTTTTTTATTCTCATAAAATCTATTCTAATATTATAATCCTCATCTCCCTCCACGACCGGATCCGCTTCTTCGACCGTCGCCGCTCTCCGACGGCAACCGGATCTATTTACCGTCACGCTCCAATCAAGATATTGATCACCGTAATACTTTAATCGTCATTTCGCTCCACGACTTGATTCGCTTCTTCGACCGCCGCTGCGCTCCGACAACAGCCGAATCTACTCACCGTCGCGCTCCAATCAAGATGAGAACTCTACGCTCCAAGCTCCGACTATACCGCACTTTCGGCTCCGATCAGCTCCAACAAATATCTTCGAAACATCATCATGTACATGATCTTAGATTATTTAGGGATTAATAAAAAAGACTCATGAATTTACAGGACCTTATAAGTATCCGTCCAAGATTATAATTAGTTGCGGCCATTTTTTATGTTATAAAACCAATACATATCTCGTAAGTTCTATCATATATTTGTTTGTGAAGTTAATATCAATAAAAACGATACATCAAAATATACTCCTACAAATCAGCTAAATGCAATTACCAAAGGCGCTACTCCAACGGTGCAAGACTTTTTTTTCAGTAATTAAAATTGATTTGAACATTGTTTCTACAAAAATAATCAACTACTTGCAATCAAGCCCCTCAAAGAAACTCCAACTAGTTCCTTTTTAATAGGACAATCATAATTATAGCACAAGCAACATAAATTTCTTCCAATGACAATATCTTCCCTAAAAGATTACAATTGTAATCCAAACTGAGGATTCCTTGTGGTATTTAAAATTAAGAGGTTTAACCGCAATCTTAACTATGGTTGTTAGCAAGATACGACCTCAACTATGATACAGTACCAGAACTTTTCTAATTTTCTAGCAAAATAACCCCTGGGCATAAATTATATTTGAAAAGGTAGACCGTAGATGGCACTTTTCATAGAAGGACAAAAGAAAAACAAAATATATATATATAATCCTAGTTCTAATACACATTTCATCAGATCTGCATGTCATCCTTTTCCATTTTTCCAGCCATTAATGTAGCAGTAAACAAGGCTTCTCTCACAAATGGCATCATCTCCATTTCCCTAAAAGAGCATTTCAAAATTAGATATATATAGAAAAAAAATTACTCCTTTTTCATTTTGCATAAATGGTGGCCGACAAGTTCAATACCATTAACTTGTGCCCATAAGGATTGAATTGACAGCCATTTGGGAGATACTTACCATGTATGATTAATTAATCTTTAAAGTATAATTTTCTAGTTCTATAGGAGTAATTAATGTGTGATAATACTAAGGAAAAACAAAAACTCAAAAAATGCAGCACTTTTTTCATTTTTGTTTCAACGGTACTTACGCTTCAGTCTTTCTGAGATTCTGGATAGTGAAAATAAATTTCTCAGATATCTCAGCAAGCGTGCCTCCAATCTTTTTAGATGAACTGTAACTGTTGCTATCTTGCTGTGTCAATAAGCAAGCCTTTAAGAAACAAAATTAAGTTGTAAGGATATTGTCTGATCATTTGGTCACAGCATGTAGAAATAGAAAGTCAGGTTTGTATAAAGACTACCTGAAAGAGATGAGCTAAGAGCATCTGCAAGATTCCTGAACTGATCTTTTTTACAATAGCTTTTGAGTTGGCAGTAGTAGAAAAGTTAGTTAAGATATAATCCACTGTTATTTCGTTGGGAACATTTGCTCTCCTAGTACGAACTGATGCCTAGATAAACAGGAACACATAAAGACAATGCATTAGATAACTATTTTCATAATATGCAAAACTTATTGTTGTCAGCATACCTTTATACAGTACTTTGACAAGTATTGCAAAATGATCTCCAGCTTCCATTTAGGCACAGAGAAGGCCTACAGTAAAACAAATATCAGGAGTCGAATTCTAAGCAAGCTTATTGTTTGGCAACTGAGTAGATCTTATAAAATAAGTTTTGATTACTACTTTTTTAAAAATATTTGCAATGGATAAAAGACATTTATGTGGCTTTTAAATAAGAGCTTAACACCAGCTATAATCAAATGGATAGAGCAATAACCATTAGAAAAGGGGACAAATCATGAATATTGTAAGTCAACTCATCCAAAATGATCTCTAAGGCAGAACTCCTGTTTTAGAAAGATAAAATATAGATGAATAAACATTTAAGTTTAATCAATTGTGGAAACTTTTCTTTTTTGTGTAAGAAAAAACTCAAGTAGATCAAGCTTACCTAAAACCATCATTTCTTGATGTTGCTCCTTGTGAATCTGCTTCCTTTCTCGCAAAATCAAGGTCCATAACCTAATATACAACAAAACACTAATTCTTGAAATTGAAATTGAAACATGCAAGGATGATTTATACTTGGGCGCATACAAAAATGAACCTCACCAGCGTCAAGAACTTCTTCATAGCACCAAAAGTTCTCCTCTGTATCTCAGCCAAAGCAGCTGCTAATGGAACATTAAACTCATCTGTTGACATTTTACAATCTTCTTCCAAAACTTGGTGGCAGCATCTTCTGAGCATAATTGCCATGCAATTCTTCATTAAACTTTTGTGGTGGATCTTTCTGGACCCCTAAAACAGGTTAAAAAGAATGCCGTATAAAAATGTTATAACAATATTATTAATCTTGTCGATATACCTTCTACAGACCAGAAGGACATACCAGAAGCATGTTGAGCATAGACTCCCTAAAAAGGATCCAGTTCAGCGACTCTGTTGAAAGTTTAGCAATACATTAGCTTTTTTAAGTGGGATTTTGGCAAAAGGTACCCACTTTTTTTTTTTTCAAGAGTATGAAAAAATTTATACACGATCTGTAATATTTGCAAATATTATACCAGGATATCAACCCTTAACAACCAAAGCATTATAAATATTAGGCATTTTCCCCTAAAGAAAGACAATATCGAGTATTCGGCCAATAATTAGAAGTATAGGATTAATAATTATAAATAAGGACACAAGCGAAAAATAACGAAGGGAAGATTGTCCTGGGAAAACAATATTCCAGAGAACAAGAACTATATTACCTCCAAAATAGGTACGGTTATGTTTGAAAATACCAACAATCATGAGTGCTTCCACACATAAGCATAACAAATGAGGAGAGGAAGGAGGGTAACAGCGGGGGCGAAGGAGGTTAGTAGGTTAGAAGATGCTAGAAACCCAAGAGACAAAAGATGAGATTATACATGAAAAAAAATTGAAGGATCCAGATCGACCCACTGTAGCCAGTACAGTTCATCAGTGTTGTTAGAACAGTGAATTCAAGTCTTGGGTTGTCCAGGTTGAAGGTCCAAAGGAAAAAAAACACAATTCAGATCAAAGCCAAAGTACTGTTCATAGAGGGATTCAACCTTTATATATCTAATAATGAACAGTGAATCTAATTGCATGGACAAAACAACTTCTAATATTGAAAAAGAATATGCACAAGAAAATTGTTCAGTGAGCAGGGGGGTGGGGCCTACTGAGTCCAGCATCAGTGGATAAAGAGCCACCCTAATTAAATCTCCAGCCAAGTGGCATGTGGTCCAAGATCTGAGGTGGCCTAATGTAATAGGTTTTCACAATAATCTGACTTTGAGGGCTCAAAGTTCGACTGAGAGCTTATGCATGCCCTTGCGGGGGCCACTGGAGCATCCCACCCCACCCCGCACAAAGGAATTAATCACACAGGCACAGAATACCCCATAGCAATCGCCATCTGCTAGGTTAGAGGTCGTTGCATTGTTAATGCCTTAATGGTTCTTTACCTTTGTATAAAGTCTGACGAGGTCTGATATCTGTCTCAAGAACTTCAACAACATACTGAAACAATAGCATTTTCTGCAAAGGCTAGATGAAACAGAATTAATTTGGAAAAGGAAGCTAGTCCATAAAAGTGTATGAAAAAAGGGCAAAATTATAAGTGAAACAATCAATGTTCTTACCTCAATTCCCAACACAGAATAAACACTGCTCATATCCTGAGCAATGGCCTCCACCAAGCAAGCAAAACCCTTCAGAATGGTAAACATGAAAAATTATTACCAGACAGTTAGAGATCATAATTCATTTTAACAAATCATTTTAGGAATATAGTAAAACAAAGAAATGCATCTCTCATCTGAATAATAAGGACAAATGTAAGTCTCTTTTTCTGAAGAAAAATAAAAATATAGTTGACTCTGAGGTAACTCTGAATTCACTTCAAAACCTACCCGACATTCATCTTATTTCCCTAGTCTTGTCACTAATTAAAATTAACAATGAAGTCATATATGATAGGTGCTAAACTTGGAATCAGTAGAGGTAGAGCATAAGTTCAAACGAAAGAGGAACTGTTCCGCTTCCAAAAAAAGGTGTACATGCAATAGTGAGTATTGGATACAGTTCACTAAGCAATAACTGCATCTGTAGGGGGACACAAGGGGAAGAGCTCCCAGCGGAGAAAAGAAAGAAAAAAGAGGCTATCAAACCCTAGCCGTCGACTCCTCTCTTCTCCACTCTATTCCGCCTCTCTCACCTCTTTTAGGTCTCACTTCCGACAAGTGATATCCTCCCCTCTCTCTCGTCTCTACCTCTTTGAACAGAGAGGAGAATGAGGGAGAGGGGAGGGAGCAGAGCCGACCAGAGCCGAAAGCGCGGTATCTTCGGAGCTTGGAACATAGTCCTCATCTCGATCGGAGCGCGACGATGAGTAGATCCGGTCGTCGGAGAGCGGCGGCGGTCGAAAGAGCGGATCCGGTCGTCGAGCAAGATTGGGATTAAGGTATTAGGGTGATTATGAGTGTATATAAGTAGATTAAAAGAGTAGATCTAGGAATTTAGGGGGTGATTAAGGGTGATTAGAGTAATTTTGAGTAATTTAGAAAATTTCGTGAGAATAAAAAAGTAGATTTAGAAATTAGAGTCACTTGACTCGTTGTAAATACGTTTTTTATCAATGAAATTGTTAGTGGGCATTAAAGCCACTAACCTTCAAAAAACTGCATCTGTAGATTTTGGTCAATATTACTAGTAAGTCGATGAACTGTCTGTTTTGCTACTGAGTATCAGAGGGCTTATTTCAAAGGAATCCCTCTCATGCTTTTACCATCCCTCATAGATGCTTAATCACATGTTCAGTATTAAAATCTTCCTAAAGATGGAGACGCTGGCCAGCCTGTAGAAGCTTCTAGACCCAACAAGGGTCCTGTCTCCTAACTGGAGGCAGAGCAGCCTGAAGCTGTCAACGGTAATGTCAACCTTCCCAGAAAAATAGGAGAAGATACTAGAGAGTTAATCAGTCGATGGGGTTGTTGTTTATCGCACGTGTGTGTGTGTGTGTGTGTGGTGGGGTTAAGAAATACTCAATTTATCAAAAATCAACTTTTAACTTACTACAGGATCAAGCAGACAGCTTGTGCTTTTGCCTTGCCCCTCCACGCGGATGCTGTCAGTGCCAAGAACAAATGGGGACCAAGCCTGTGAAATATAAAACAAAGTCCACAAATTTTCATGAAATGACAGACATTGTTATCCGAAAGACAGTAATTCTAAATTATGCCATAAGTTAGTCTATTTACCTCACTGTTTATGAAGATATCTGGAGATTCGGCTGCATTTACCAAATAAGTTGTTGGGAATTTCTGCAGGAAAAAACAAGCTTTTAGAGAAATGAATGACCTAAGAAGGAAAAGTAAGAATTTGAAAATGTTGTTAAATTAGGCGCTCAATTTGTATTGCTGCTAAAAACGCCCCCATTAATTTGAAAGATTTATACTGGACATATTTACATGAACAACCCAAGTGCCTATGTTTATTACCAGAAAAAAAGGCTGACAAAAAAATTGTATACAAAGTTACATGGTGAAAACATAGATAGGTAAATACACCATTTCTCAAAAGAGAAGGGGCTAACTAGCAACATGCATAACATTGATGCAAGGCAATATAATAGTATATGGGTGGGAAAAATGCACCTTATTCAACTCAGTTAAGAGTTGGAAACTAGCCATCACCAGTTCGAGAGATTTACTGCCTCTAAGCATCTTAAACGTCGCATCATACATATTCCTTGTATAAAAATGGTAGACAAAAATTAGCATTTTATGAACAAAATTTTCTTATACTTGCAAAGAATTAAAACGATCGCTCAAAGAGACCGTATTATTAATATGATTTGGGTTCCCATACCAAGAAGGAGGTCCGTTGGAATTACAGTCCAGAGAAATCGACCGAACAGCTTCCAAGAAAGCGATTCCTACAATTATTAAAAAAATATATATATATTGAAGAAAAGGAAAGACATATAGCGTATTGAAAGAGAGAACAGTAGTCTAGTACGATCGTCGTGGATATCTTGCGAATCCTTGATGCCAGACGAATCGAGAAGCGCCATGATGTTCTCTTCAAAGCCCTGACTGCACATCTTTAAATAATCCATTAATCCGATCTTTATTTTTTTCTTGATTGGGAAATGGATATGCAAGGATAAGAGGGGATTTAAGAGGAGAGATTTTTTTTCTTCTTCATGTTTTTTTTTTTTAAAACCGAAACGACAAATTGAAAGTGCGCGTCGTAGGGGACGGCGGCACGGCGCCTCGCTTTCCCGCCAAAAAAAAGAGAAGGAAGGGGAATCGGACTCCGCTGCTTTCCGGGTCCGGATCCCCTAAAGTAACCCAATCTTTGGGTTTTGGATCGAGACCGTCCGATTCGAATTCGTCGCTCGAGATCGTTTCGGAATTCGAATTCGTCGTCGGGATGTGTGCGCTCACTTCGCGGATGGATTTTCTCGGATTCAAATCGGACAGCTCCGATCTAAAACCCAACGATTGGGTTACTTCACTGGATCCGAACTCCTGCTTTCCTGGGAGAAAGGAGGGAGAAAAGCGGGCCCTCCTTTTCTTTTCTGAATCGAACTATTTAAAATTCGTTGAGATTTGTGCATAAAAAAGTTTCTTTATTGAGATACGCAAATAAAAATTTTAAATTGTTGAATTCAAAAAAAGAGGCTCCTCATTTTCTGTCACACCCCGGAACAGGGGGTCGTGCAGTTCTCGCCGTGAATATACAGTTGCCCGTATATTCACAAGGCATGTACGATATAATCTACTCAACTAAACACTTTAAAAATTTATACACATATCATATGATTTGATTTAAAACAAATTTGGTTCAAATCCGATTCAATTCAGCCCATTTATACTCAAAACAGTAAATTCAGAACACCCATTGCGGCCCGCAGTAGGGCCCATTGCGGCCCGCAACCTCTACTCGAATTTCTGACTCAAGCTGTTGCGGCCCGCAACCACCCCTCTTACGGCCCGCAATAATTCCTCTGACTCAAAACCCCACTGTCGTTGCGGCCCGCAAGGAAATGGTTGCGGCCCGCAATCCATATACGAATTTCTCAGCTGAGTTTTCCGGCTCTGTCTCCTTTATTGCGGCCCGCAATCAATTAATTGCGGCCCGTAATGATATACACAGATTCATCCAGAGCCATTTCCCGGCTCTGTCTCCTTTATTGCGGCCCGCAATAAGGTTATTGCGGCCCGCAATAAGCCTACAGAATTCATACCTTTGCCCATTTCATGCCATTTCAACCCCGTTTTCAAACCCGATCAATCCCATTATTATGTAAACAATCTAACCCCATTCCACTAGCAATTTAAACACCACCTCACATGTATTCAAGACATTTAAATCATGCAAATCTAAAAATCGAAATAAACGGAAACGATCAAGCAACGTATACATAAATATTTCGCAGAAACAAAATGTTTTATCAAATTTTCAAATAACAAGGCCTGTTTTAATTTGGTTACACCACAAAATACCGGGATGGTTAAATCTACAGGGCATACCCTATCTATGCGGCTTAGGCCTCACTTGTCGCGCCCGAGTGCCCCTTTTCACTCGCGTTTACCTGCACACATTTATTTAAAAAGAAGAAAAATTCCCCGAGGGGATGGGGGTGAGAAAACTTGTCATCCGTTTTCTCAGTGCGGAATTTATAGGGCTACTGGATTTGTAAGAAACCCATTACTAGAACTAAACAATTACCGCATCTAATTATTCAGTTAATCAATCAGTCAAGATAACATGCATATGCTCACACCGATTCAAACGAATTCCAACTATTATTTCATTCAAAAGTAATCAAAGGATTTCCAGAATTCTTGGGGCTTAACTAGTAACTTTGCACAGTCCGGTTAACAACGATAGATATCAACAATCTATCTTATCTGGCTTAACAATTCTCTTACCTGGTTTCAAGTTATACATTCACATCACAAAATCAATTCGAATAATCACTAGCATATCTCGCGACTATGCAACAGAATATCACTTTGTTAAACGAGAACAAATAAACTTTTCACTGAATCACTTAAATCACTGAACCACTGAACCACTGTTTCACTACCTACGATCACAATACACTTATCCCTTACCCAACCGGTACTGGGTTCACTAGGGCCATTCACCAGATGCGCATAAGGGTCCTGGAGTAAAGTCTAGTAGCTAATTAGACTTTACAATTCACTGTTCACTTCAATCATTCAATTCAATTCAGTACTGTGGTTCCATTCACTTATCCAACACGATAGAACAGAAATCGATAAACCATACCAACATGAGAATCATCACAGATATAACAATTCAATTATATTAATATGCAATTCATGCAAATGCGACAACTAATGCTTTCAATTAGAGATTCAACATGATGATATGCAACGTATATTCAATCAAGCCATCAATATATAAGTTATATGCACCGTTATTTAGTTCTACGAAATAAATCCCAAAACAGATCCCGTGAACCCCCGCACCTGGTTATGTAGGGCACTAGAGGGTCCGCGATCTTGCGACTCAATAAGCTCGTCTATTCCACTACGCGTGTTCGTGCGGATCTATTCACAAGTCAATTCACTCAAATTCAGACACTTTTGCGGATTAAACCCTTAACTTTACGTATTCACTAATTCTAGGGTTTAAGGCATAAATAGTCACAATTCGGTTTGGTTATCGATTAACTTAGTCATTAGGGCACCGACTCACTCACAAACACGATTCGGGTCAGGTTTGATTCAATTCAAGAGGACGGTACCAAAACTCAAATCGATTTCGGGGAAATCCATAAATCGGAAATTTGGTTACAAATTGGAACACGAAATCGACAAATAAATACTTTAGAAACAACAAAGACATAGTACAATCAATTTGGTGCAATTCTACGGGTTTTCACCGAAACCCTAGAAATACGAAAACTCGAAATGAGAGAGAAATAGAGAGGGAATTCACCAACCAATCGGGTGAGGGTGCGAGATTCAAGCTCCTCTCTCGGAATCTCGATTTTTGGGCGAAATGGTCACCGGGGGGTCTCTCTCTCACTCTCTCTCACTCTCTCGTTCTTTCTCTCTTTGGCGGAACAGGAAGAGAAAAGAGAAGGAGGGGACAGGAAAAGAAAGAAAGGAAAGAGAAGGGGGAAAGAAGGAAATGACAAAGGGGCCCCACTTGTAAATATCAAATTTTGTAAATAAAACCTCACACTTGTCCCATATTCAATATAATTGAATTCTTACACATTTTACTCTTCTCTCTTAACACAATTTATCGTATAATTATTGTTCACTATCCACGTCACTAAATTCGTATATACGTATATATATATTATTCGATTTACCACTTATCATTTTAATTAAATCTGAATTTTAAAAGTTCACGGTGTTACATTTTCTCAAAAAAAAGTAGCGGAGTCGGACTCAAAGAAGGGACTCCGAAACTGAAGTGTAAAAATTTCAAAACGGGGATCGGAGTTTTCCTTTTAATTTTTTAATTAACGGGCAATAGTTTTGGAAGATTAAATATGGGAGGAGGATTGGTCAGTTATTCAAAAAATTGTAAAAAAAATTATGTCAAAAATTATATTAAGACAAAATATTATATTCAAATAATCTACTTATATAATACAATATAAATATATAAAACTAAACATAGTTCGATCAATTCCCACACAGTAGAAAATGTTTGTTTTGTGTTAAAAATATAGGAAAAATTAAAACTAATAATTTGTTAAAAAATGTTAAGAAGAAATAATTTCACTTATATAATTCACTGATATCTTTCTCTTATATTAAGCACGTAAGTGTCCTGATCTGCTAACGAATGTGATTTAATTTGTTAGATTTTAAACAATGAGTGAGGCTATGGTGCTATGCATAGCACGGATGGCTAGTGTACTACGGCTCAATATGGTACTTTTTAAAATCCTAACGGTCGATCCGAACCGTTTAATATGATATCCATATGAATATGTACTTGCAAACTAAATTTTATATTTTTTCGAATTTTTTTACTATTTTTTTAGATAGGTAGAAAAATCAGTGTTTTTTGAAAATTCTGGACCATTAAAATTCTACCTATCTAAAAAATTAGTAAAAAAATTCAAAAAAAATATAAAATTTAGTTTGCAAGTACATATTCATATGGTTATCACATTGAACGGTTCGGATCGACTGTTAGAATTTTAAAAAGTACTATATTGAGCCATAGTACACTAGCCATTGGTGCTATGCATAGCACCATAGCCTCACTCTTAAACAATTAAGATGAAAAAAATTATGTTTGTGATTTTATGTTGCAATGTATTGGCACTTATTGTGTTAAAGTTTAAAGTTATTTATCTGAACACTCGCTATACTAATTTTTTTCTTATAAATTTTTCATATAAATGTTGTCATAAATGCAATTAATTGATAACATTTCTTTCTTTCTTTTTATATTATTGATGACAACAAAATAAGAAATTAATTAACATGTTTATTCACTAAAATATTGATCACTTTTGATTACCTTCTTATTTAACGAAGTGGTAAAGACAAAATAGTTCATTTCATTGCACATAAATAGAAATTATAAAAAGCAAAAACTTTAAAAGATGAAAATATTTGACATAATTTGCTTCTATTTGTTGCATTATCGGTTTGAACATTGAACCCGCAGCAAAGTACGGACAAGATACTAGTATTAATATGCAAGCGTGTAAAAATAGTTAGACGGAATTAATTACAAATTGCATAGAAACATAGACAATAAATATTACAATAATTGATAAAAAAAAGGGTAATATATAGAATATACATGACATCTTTTCTAAATTAAATAAAAGCCAGACCAACATATGTCATAAAACTTTATATTTTTCTGCATTGTATTTTTATCATCACTAATGTTGCAATTCGTAAAAGACACTATGTTTTTATTTTCGTTTTTAAAATTTAAACAATCGATCTGAACCGCAAAATTTGATCTTCTTATTAAAATGTGCTTGGATACCAAATTTTATATTTTTGAAAAATATTTTACTATTTTTAGATGGATACAAACCAAAACAGTAATTTTGTATATATCTAAAAAAAATATAAAATTTATTCTCAAAGTATATTTTAATATGGAGATGACTTTGAGCAGTTTGAATTGACTAATTAGTCTTTAAAAATAAAAATAATGATATAAGATATGATTGGAACATAGAATACAGTAGAGCATTTTAACCCTACTCTTCGTAAAAATATGTGAAATTGATCCGCAACTAGGGGTGTTCAACTGGTCGGTTCGGGTCAAACCGAACTTTTTTTTGCCGAACCGCGGTTTGAACCGAATTTTGAAAACCCAACCGAACCGACCAAATTAAAATTCCAAACCGATCTAAAACCGAACCGATTAAACCGATTAAAACTTCGGTTTGTTCGGTTGAACCGAATACAAACATTTCAAGTTACAAATAAACATTTCAAAACCGGTTGATTCGGTTCAAACCGATTTTGATAACATTTTTGATAACCACACAAGCCGGTTTTTTTGATAAACCAATCCATTATAAACCACACAAAATAAACCGATTCATTTTTTATTTAACCGTTTGGTTCGGTTCAAACCGATTTGGAGATCTCAAAACCGAACCGAACCATTTAAACCGAACAACCGATCCAATTAAACCGAAATTTGCCGGTTTAGTTTAAAACCGAATAAACTGGTCCATTTGAACACCCCTATCCGCAACGTTGGGAGTAGCTAAGCACAACAGTTCACAAATAGACATATATATGTAGGAATAGAAAATTAAATATATTCAGTTGGTATTATAACCGAACATGGTGTCCCTACCTTAAACCATCTGACAGATTTAAAATTGTTGGCAAAATAATAGAGTGAAACGACTAAACGAGTCTCCGCAAAAATCATACAAACCACATCCTTTCCTCCAAAATACTCTCATGTTTTGTCCCAAATCAAAAACCTAAGATCTTCTACTAAGTTCCTTACTCAATTACCCGATCGATTAACCAAGAGCTGAGGCCAGTAAAGATTGGCAAAATTCACATCCAAACCAACTATATATACATCTTGATAGGGCCATGTTCCCAAGACCCTCACTAATCTCTCACGGACCATGAAACAACCGAGATTCGGACCTCATTGAGAGGCCAACCCGGAATCAATATGAAAAGTCCGGGGTCCATCAAAAAATAGGCCCAACAAAGCCTTATAAAATCTCATGTAATATGGGTCCAGCCCGAACTCAGCTTACACCGCCTTTATGCGGGATAACCGTTTCTATGGCTAACATAACCGTTCTACGCTATCTCCCCTAACCGTCATGACAACGCGGAATGGCGGTTAGGAAACGACCTATATAAGATAGAACGGCCCATTGAACAAAGGGCGAACTTTGGCTAAAGAGAGACATCATACAGATTAGAGTCAGAATATCTCCAAATCCTTCCTAGTTCAAAATCCAATCTTACTTCAGCCTGTCACCTTGAGACAGGACGAGCCCAACCCGAATATCATTTTCACATATGGTCTACTCTCCCGAGATAGGACGTATCACATTGATATTTTTTTTTTAATATCTAGGCGTAGGCAGATGAATGGCTCAACTGTGTGGCTATGAGCCCCCTATTCCCAAAGAGAATTTGTTGTTTATGGAAATATTAAAAAAGAAGATAGAAAAATAAAAAGATACTAAATTATATTTTAATAGAGAAAATTAAACAAGTAAACTAGTTTAGATCGGTAGAAATTCTACCAAAATTTTACTGATTCAAACTTTTGAATAGGTTAAATTCCTACTCATTTTTCTATTTGTGAAAATTTACTAGTACTCTTTATGTTTCTCTCTTCTTTTTTAATATTTTCAATAAATAAAAAAAATTTCTCCCCAAAATCCTAAAAGAGTGTAGGCAAAAATCCACACATAATGGCGGTCTATTTTTGCGTGGCTGTGATTTTGCCTCGAAATTGATTGTGGGAGATATTAATAGAAAAGGAAGAGTAGAACTAAGGGTGTTCTTAAACTCACCAATTTCTTTTGTAAATTTAACCAAAAATTTAAAACAGTGTATCGAAACCGTTGGAACCGATCTACTTCATGAGTGATACGTTTACATGTCAAATTTATAAATTTTCAAATTAATTTGGTATAATGTCAAGAAGTCATAAAATTATGAAAATTGAATGCATTAAAATTAACTTATAATTTATAAATCATTTTTTTTACCACTCAAGGACGGATCTACACTTAGCCCAGTGAGTACTAAATCACTTATATGATTTTGAAATTTTTAATCACGTAGGTTGAAATTTAATTGAATTTTCATTTTCTTACAGTTTTTATATAATTCAACCTCCTCATAAAATGTTAGATGTATGCTTGTAGTCTAGTGATTAAGATTATATTTTGTGCTTGGTAGGTCTTGGGTTCAAATTCCTAACCACAAATTAATAATTGTGCATTTTAATTTTGAACTCCCTAACTAAATTTTATAGTTCCGTCTCGTTACCACTTGACTTTATACTTAATTAGTTTAAAAAATTATAAATTTGATAAATAAACATCTTACCCATGAAGTAGATTGATTTTCAAAATTTAAATATATCATTTGAAGTTAATTTGATAATTAGTTAAGCTTACAAAAGAGACTTTATGAGCTTAAAAACGAGTAGAACTAGGGTGTTCCTAAGCTCACCAAGTCCTTCCGTGAGCTCGACTCTAAAACCTATCGAATTGACTTTAAACGACATTTCCAAACTGTTAGATGTTCAATCTATATTAAAATGTGTTTGGAGACCAAATTTTATATTTTTTGGAATTTTTTTACTATTTATTAAGATGGTTTGAAAATCGTTGTTTTCCAATGGTGCAGAATTTTAATAAAAACAGCGATTTTCAAACCATCTTAATAAATAGTAAAAAAATTCCAAAAAATGTAAAATTTGGTCTCCAAACACATTTTAATATAGATTGAACATCTAACGGTTTGAAAATGTCGTTTGAAGTCAATTCGATAGATTTTAGAGTCGAGCTCACGAAGGACTTGATGAGCTTAGGAACACCCTAGTTCTACTCCTTAAAAACATCCTAAATCTACTCAAAAACAGAATATCAAATTTTTGGTGTACGGGCTTTTTCTTTAATTTTCATACCTCTCAACTTTATCTGTAAAAAAAATTATCGGTATCTAAAGATTCGGTCCTTTTAACTCTCAAAGTTTATTTTTTCACCTTTTGCAAGTTTAATAATTTAGTTTCTGATTTTATTATTTATTTATTTTTTTAAAGAAAGAACTTCAAATTTTTTAAATGGTAAAGAGATTGCGGGGTTCCACTTCAGGCCTCGTGCGATTTGATAATTTTTTTAAAGAGTGAGGCTATGGTGCTATGCATAGCACGGATGGCTAGTGTACTACGGCTCAATATGGTACTTTTTAAAATCCTAACGGTCGATCCGACCGTTCAATGTGATAACCATATGAATATGTACTTGCAAACTAAATTTTATATTTTTTCGAATTTTTTTACTATTTTTTCAGATAGGTAGAATTTTGATGGTCCAGAATTTTCAAAAAACACTGATTTTTCTACCTATCTGAAAAAATAGTAAAAAAATTCGAAAAAATATAAAATTTAGTTTGCAAGTACATATTCATATGGATATCACATTGAACGGTCGGATCGACCGTTAGGATTTTAAAAAGTACCATATTGAGCCGTAGTACACTAGCCATTGGTGCTATGCATAGCACCATAGCCTCACTCTTTTTTAAATAACATAATTGACTCCTACCTAAACGAAAATAAAACTTAATCAAACTAGATAAAAAGAGTATTTTTTAAATATTTAAAAAGTAGGGTTAAAATACCCCATTATACCCCAACATCATTATTTCTATTTCCAAAATCTAAATAATTGATCCAAACCGTTCAACATGATCTTCATACTAAAATGTGTTTGAATAATAAATTTTATAATTTTTTTTACTAATTGTTTAGAGAGATACAAAACGCTATTTTTGAAAGGTCCAGAATCTTCTAAAAACAGTGATTTTGTACCTATCTTAAAAAATAGCAAATTTTTTAAAAAAAATATATAAAATTTTGTATCCAACCACATTTTAATATGAAGATCATATTGAGCAGTTCATAGAGATATCGATGTTGGAGCATGACGAGGCACAAAACCAATAGAACATTTTAACCCTACTTATATTTAAATTATAATAAATTTAATTTAATTTGAATTTATTGTCAGTATATTCCTTCTCTTAAAAAAGGTTGCTTATAACAATTGTACATAGATGTCATATCATCTTGCAATCTTTATGTCTGGAACAGAACATTTCCTTATTAAAAAACTATCCTCCACGTTGATTTCCTTATTTTCTTTTATTTTTTTAATTTATTGAATTAAATAACAAGAGTTGCTTTCGTTGCCCCATATATCATTTGTACCGGTCCACTTTCTTGTTTGACACACTAAACCAACCAGCACTCAAATTTTAAAGGATTGCATTGTACTCAAAGCAACGAACAAAAAGAAAAGAAAATCAGTGGCGGTGCCTTCCATCATTACCAGTTTAAATAAATTAAGCAAAAACCTATAAACGTATGTTGGTACCCAATCCAAAATTTCATTTCTCTAACACAAAACCTATATATAAACGTAACAAATATTAAAATACTAATTAGTGAACTACATTATTTTATTCTTTTTATGCACAAAAATGAAAATTAGAACGTATGCTAGCTTGATAATATATACAGTAGCAGTTTCTTATTAAATTAAAATTCCTTTTTGGAACTGTGGATTCGAACTGAGGGCCTGTTCGGCGTTAAAGAGGGAATGGGTTTGGGTTTGGGAACTGAACTTTTTTGAACTGAATTTTACTGTGCGCGTGGGGAAAAAAAAATTCAGTCTGAGTGAATTTTTTTTTTCCACACGCACAGTACTCTGCCGAACAGGCCCTGAATCTAATCGATAGATATCCAATAGCTAGGAACATATTAATTTTTAATTAATTAAAGTCTACGAAATTGAAGATGACAGATTGACAGCGGCAGCGCACAACAAAAAACCCACTATGATTATTCATTATTGCTGTGAGAGTGTGAGTGTATGTTGCTTTAAGTTGAGGGCCGGAGTAGTTAAGAGTGTTTTAAGTGAGATAAATAGCAGTAGCGTGAGAATCGAAGTAGGAGAGCAAGATACAAATACAAGTGAAAGGAAACATATACATCATTTAATTAATATAATGAGCACAGCGAGGTTTATCAAGTGTGTGACGGTTGGTGATGGAGCCGTCGGCAAGACATGCATGTTAATTTCATACACCAGCAACACCTTCCCTACAGTTAATTCCTTTCAATTCTTTTTCCATCATTTAATTTTTTATGACCATAGAATATATTTAATTAAATTTGTTTGTCTTATGTAGGATTATGTCCCTACTGTGTTTGATAATTTTAGTGCCAATGTGATTGTTGACGGGAGCACGGTGAACCTGGGGCTATGGGATACTGCAGGTATCGACTATCGACATCATTTTTTATCTTTTATGTTTTTGCTATCTTCCTTAATTCGTGAATCATTCTGGTTTTTTTGGCAGGCCAAGAAGATTATAACAGGTTAAGGCCGCTCAGTTATCGAGGAGCCGATGTGTTCTTGCTAGCCTTTTCCCTCATCAGCAAAGCAAGCTATGAGAACATCTACAAAAAGGTTAAACTCTAACATAATTAATGACCTGTTTAATTAATTTCTCTACAACTTCTTCTACTTGTAAATTGCCATGATTTTGATTAAACTAGTTGTTCACAGTGGATACCGGAGCTCAGGCATTATGCTCCAAATGTGCCAATAGTACTAGTTGGAACTAAGCTTGGTGAGTTAACTACTTAAGTGTACAAATTTAATTTTTCTCTCATTATTTTTTTTATTAAATAACAAGTATTATCTGATTGCTCTTTCAATAAGTTTATAGTATTGCCATTCAAATGGTTTTTGACAGATGATAATGTACCATATCTATATAATCGACATAGAAATTAGGCATTGTTGTAGTAGAGATTTAGCAATTATTTCCTTAATTTATAAGAATTATGTTCTATTATTCTAATTATGCAGATTTACGTGACGACAGGCAATTCTTCATCGACCATCCTGGGTTAACTCCGATAACAACAATACAGGCATGTTTCTTAGTTAATAAAACAAAGTACATTCGAAATCCGGAAGGGACAATCCTTTATAGATATTAAATAGTTGGGTTTCTTAACCTCCAACCTTTACTAAAAAAATAAATTAAAACAAAGTACATTCAAGTTTCAACAATGCAACAGATCATTTTTTATATTTTTTTTTAAATCTTCATACTCTGTTAAACCATGAAATCCTTTTTTGGATGTAGGGTGAAGAGCTGAAGAGGATGATAGGTGCAGCTGCTTATGTAGAGTGTAGCTCAAAAACACAACAGGTATTTAAATACACTGTTTAACATCATTATTAGGATCACATGTTACAAACTTAATATCTTTGTGAACTAGGCAAGGGAGCCTACCTTCATCTTTTATTAAACCAATAAAAAGAGTTTGAAAGGAATAGAAGACAAAAAATAAAGAATGTACAGGTAATGGATTGGGGTAGATATATAGGAGATTATAATTATTTTAGAGTGAGGCTATGATACTATGCATATATAGCGCATATTGGTCTGTGCTATGGGCTCAAATTTCGATTTGAAGGTTCTAACGGTCGATCCGAACAGTTCAACAGAATTTTTTTAACAATTTTTTTAGATGGGTAGAAAATCACTTGATTTGAAAATTCTGGACCATCCAAAAACAGTGATTTTCTACCCATCTAAAATCTAAATAGTAAAATTTAGTTTACAAGTACATATTCATATGGAGATCATGTTGAAAGGTTCGGATCGACCGTTAGAATTTTGAAAACAAAAATATTGATCTGCAGTACGTACCAATATGCGCTATGCATAGTACCATACAATCACTCATTATTTTAAGTTCTGGCAGTATAAGGTTACTAGTCCAATACGCACAGAAATATGCGATGTGTATAAATACCAAAAGGAATTAAGCAATACTGAAATAAAGTTGCTGGTACCAGACCAGCGGTAAAATTGGCTAGTACCATATATAGTTCCTGATGATATAGATGCTGGTATATATGACAAGGAATGGCACAAGAACACTGATAAAATAAGAAAAGGCTTTGTAAATTAGCAGTAGCCTAATGAACAATGAATCAAATGGTTGTTTGGTACTTGATCGAATTACTGGTATATAGACTTGACATGGTTACTTAGAAGCATTTGTTTCACAACAAAACAAGTTGAATGCCGTTAGTATCAACGAATTTTCATTTCTGTTCTTTTGAATGCCTTCCACTTCAGGAATAAACTGATTAATACAAATTATTTTATGTTATAATTTGAATAGAATGTGAAAGCAGTGTTTGATGCTGCAATTAAGGTGGTTTTATGTCCACCAAAGGCTAAGAAGAAAAAGAGCAGAAAGCCCAAAGGTTGCTGGTTTTTTTGAGCACTAATATCAGGAGGAACTCATGACTGTTTTTATAAGTTCTCTTTATGAGAGAAAAATATTGAAGAGTTCCTTGTTATATTATTTGAGCTACTAGGTGGGTTTTATAATTTTTTCTCTTTGATGATTTAGTTTATTAATTGAATACCATGTATATTGTTCTATAATTTTTAGCTCACCTATGTAGTATGTACTGTGCTTGTTAAATGTGTGTCACTTGTAGTATTTTCTGTGTGTCTATGACTTGTAAATTTTAAGGCATATTTCCCTTGTATTGTTCATTGTAAAAGTATATTTATCACAGGTCACAGCTCTTTTCTATATTTGGTCGATGCAAGAGATAAATCAAGTTATTGATAATGACAAATTTAAAGCTATTAAACATAGTATGCAAAATATATTTCTGAAAGCTACATTAATTGTATCTGTACCAGGAGGCAGGAAAAATAATGACAATTTCCTTGTTGTACCCTTTATCTTTAATTTCTCATAATTTTAATGTTATTTAATATCTTCAACTCGAGTCAGACTCCGCTGCTTTTCTGAGAGAAAAGAAGGATCCTCCTTTTCCGAATTCAATGATTCAAAATTTTCATTCACATATCTCGATAAAGAAATCTTTTCATGCACAAATCTCAACAAATTTTGAATCGTTGGATGCGGACTCGGAAAAGCAGCGGAGTCCGATTCCCTCAACCCGGACTCCGCATGAAATGAACAGCACAAGTTTTCTGTAATTAGGCTGGATTAAAATAACGATGCAGGTTGCAGGCTAAGCAAATCCAAACTAAACAAACACTAGCTAGCACGTTCAATATTGATGGAGTTCCATTAGTACATTTCTTTGGATATGCTGTGGCAACTCCTTCATCATGTCAATGTCAATGCAAAAACAGATTGTAAAACAATTGTTCATTTCATATATATATATATAGAGAATGACTAATATCAAAACGTTTGTTCTTGGGCTCAGGAACAAACGGTTCCGTTCTCCAATTTTCAAAGTTCAAATAACAAATCCAAACCGTTAGATGTTCAATCTATATTAAAATGTGCTTGGAGACCAAATTTTACATTTTTTGGAATTTTTTTACTATTTATTAAGCTAGTTTGAAAACCGCTGTTTTTCAATGCTGCAGAAATTTCATAAAAACAGCGGTTTTCAAACTAGCTTAATAAATAGTAAAAAAATTCCAAAAAATGTAAAATTTGGTCTCCAAGCACATTTTAATATAGATTGAACATCTAACGGTTTGGATTTGTTGTTTGAACTTCGGAAATTGGAGAACGGAACCGTTTGTTCCTGAGCCCAGGAACAAACGTTTTGATATTAGCCATTCTCTATATATATATATATATATATTTTTGTATAAACACTTCAACCACATAGTTACTTTTGTTGCAATATGTTAAAGTAGTCTTAGTAAATAAAATATTATTTTTCATAATTGATTGAACTTAATAATTACTTTCGAGTGAGGCTATGGTGCTATGCATAGCACGGATGGCTAGTGTACTACGGCTCAATATGGTACTTTTTAAAATCCTAACGGTCGATCCGACCGTTCAATGTGATAACCATATGAATATGTACTTGCAAACTAAATTTTATATTTTTTCGAATTTTTTTACTATTTTTTCAGATAGGTAGAATTTTGATGGTCCAGAATTTTCAAAAAACACTGATTTTTCTACCTATCTAAAAAAATAGTAAAAAAATTCAAAAAAATATAAAATTTAGTTTGCAAGTACATATTCATATGGATATCACATTGAACGGTCGGATCGACCGTTAGGATTTTAAAAAGTACCATATTGAGCCGTAGTACACTAGCCATTGGTGCTATGCATAGCACCATAGCCTCACTCATTACTTTCCATAATCAAGTTAATTTTTTTTTGATTATTTACAGGAAATTGACGGCAGAGTAGAGACAGAGAAAATCCGGAAGGGTTAAGCAAAGCAGGAGTCTTTCCCATTTTCTTTTTCTTACCGTCGTCCTGTCCTGTCCACCAGATGCTATAATTAATTATTAATCATTTAATCCTCTCACTGTTTCTCTTTCGCAAATTTCTACCCTTCCTTCCCTCCTCCATTGTTACATTACAACCAACAAAACCAAAACCCTAATTCCTCTCTTCATCTCACCTCACCTCTCCAACGGACAAACAAACAAAGACACAGCGCCGTCTCAAATGGGTTACAGAGCCGATGACGATTACGATTACCTCTTCAAGGTCGTGCTCATAGGCGATTCTGGTGTCGGCAAGTCCAATCTGCTCTCTAGGTTCACAAGGAACGAGTTTAGCTTGGAATCCAAGTCCACCATCGGGGTAGAGTTCGCCACGCGTACCATCCGGGTCGATGATAAGGTCGTCAAGGCTCAGATCTGGGATACTGCTGGTCAAGAAAGGTTCAATTGAATTAATTATTTTCTTAAATTTTGTTTTGTAAGACGTTCCTGTGCTTACATGTGATAGATCTGTGATAAGATCTGGTGAAATGGATTGCCAAACTATAGAAACTACACGTTTTAGTACATGCACGATTCATTGTTGATCAATTCTTATTGCTCTTTGGATCTCCTGGATCTTATTTTAATCCGTAATAGTGAGATGTTTGTTTGGTGATATTTGTAAATTAGGATGTTCTAATTTCTAAACTGAGATATCCTTCAGATGGTAATTTTGCAAATGACATTCATTTGTTGATCAAAGGTTTCACTGCAAGTCAACTAGTGAAATTATCGAATAATCCAACCTCACAACTAAGATCTCATTTCTGATCATTGGATGGGGGTTTTCTTCATTTTCCTGTAACTGCTTATGTTCTTGGCATTTCTCTGTTTAGCATATAGTTTAATTTTGAAGGGCGGTACAGTTGATTTGTGTTAAGTTTATGTGGGGATTCTAAAATTATGAGCTGTTACAGAAAGGATACTAAAAGCCTCTTCACAATTTTCCTTGTGATTTAAAGAATGATCTACAGGGCTTTTGAAAATGGATTGAAAATAATCACGCGACAGATCTGTTTTTTCCCGCTTTATGACCTGCTGAATTGCAACTGTGAAATCCTGTATGGATGTAATTAGGAAAATAAAAACATCAAGAAAGGTACTGTAGAGCAGTTAGGATTAGATGAGAGAATGGCCACAGTTTTTTTTCTGTTCTGGATTGGTTGTTTCTGTTGATAACTAACATCCTGAGGTGTTTTGCAGTTGAAAAATAGACAAGGTTTTCTTTGTCTTTTTGTCAGTTTGTTATAGAGTATGGTTCAGTGATAGTTTGTTTGGCTTTCACTCTCTTCTGTTTTGGACTCGCTATAATTGAAAGCACTATTCAAACTTACCATCATAGGATCATAACAGGATCAAATTTGAATGAATACTTTCTCTCCAGTCCTGCACAGACTGGAAGGGTGTCATAGGATTCATGTTGAAATGTGAAACTTTGTCTTGGTGCTGATGCACCTAGCTATGAAAATGAACATACAAATAAAAAAAAGTATATGAACATGCAACTTCATCATTTTCAAACCGATGACACGTTTTTCAGTTCATGTTAGTTATATGTCCATGATGTCAGCTCGTTTAATATCGATTTCCTTTCCTAACAGATACCGGGCAATCACAAGTGCATACTACAGAGGTGCAGTTGGCGCCCTCGTAGTCTATGACGTCACCCGCCATGTCACCTTTGAGAATGTTGAGAGGTGGTTGAAGGAGCTTCGGGACCACACTGACGCCAACATGGTGATCATGCTTGTCGGCAACAAGGCTGATCTGCGTCACTTACGTGCTGTGTCCACAGAAGATGCACAGGCATTTGCCGAAAAGGAGAACACATTTTTCATGGAGACATCTGCACTCGAGTCGTTGAATGTGGAGAATGCCTTCACTGAAGTGCTGACACAGATTTACCGAGTTGTGAGTAGGAAGGCCCTTGAGGCTGGCGAAGACCCTGCCTCCTTGCCGAAGGGACAGACTATTAATGTAGGTGGCAAAGATGATGTGTCGGCCGTGAAGAAGGTTGGTTGCTGCTCAGCCTAGAATTCAAATTCTTTTGTTGGTGGGAAATGTTGTTGTCTTTTGTTTTTTATCTTGTAGAGAGAGGTTGTTAAAGTGATATCCCTTTTCATCCAAGGATGAGGTGAGGGTATTCTGGGTTAGTGGTTCTTGGTTGTAATTTTCTTTTTTGTGTTTTTGTTTCTTTGATCTTCCCCTCTGCCAGAGTACGAATACTGACTTTTGGTAATGTTAACTGTTATGGTTTATTGGTTTTGAGGATGCTTTATATTTGGATTAACTGGTGCTGTACTTTGAGAAACTGGAATTTAATACAGTAAGCTAGTTGATTAATTACCAAGTTTACGTCTATTTTGACGAAAAACTTTTATTTGCATGCTGGTCATCTTGCCTGTACCTTTGATAAGGTTACCTACTTTAGGAACCTACTATTATGAAAATCATTGCCTGTACCTGAATATAGTTATGTTACACTTTCTGTTGCGGTAATGCTGATCTCAACTCTCAAGATGGAATTTATTATTTATATCAATTGAATTTCTATCATTGCCTGTATCTGAATCTAAATGTGTTGCACTTTCCGTAGTGGTCATCTCATGTTGATCTCAAGACGGAATTTATATCAATTGAAATGTCGATCTGCTTAAACAATTTGTGAATTTTTTATGTATTGTATAATTGATGGCTGGGTTGCTGAGTTCCTGCTTGTCAAATGCTTTGGCTATTTCATTTGGCTTTCAAAAGCTTTAATCAATTCAATATTGGTTGAAGATATGGCTAGTCTAGATTTGTTAACCACCTTGGAACCGACAAATACATATGAGTGAGGCTACGGTACTATGCATAGCACGGATTGGTCCGTACTATGGCTCAATATTTGAGTTTTCAAAATCCTAACGGTCGATCCAAATCATTCAACATGATTATAAAATGAATATGCACTTACAAACCAAATTTTACATTTTTTTTGAATTTTTTTACTTTTTTTTTAAACAGGTAGAAAATCACTGTTTTTGGATGGTCCAGAATTTTGAGATCAAGTGATTTTCTACTTGTTTAAAAAAATAATAAATTTTTTTGAAAAAATATAAAATTTTGTTTGCAAGTACATATTCATTTTATAATCATGTTGAACGATTCGGATCGACCGTTAGAATTTTGAAAACTCAAATATTGAGCCGTAGCACGGACCAAACCGTGCTATACATAGTACCGTAGCCTCACTCGATACATATTGTGCATGGATCAGACGACTCGGGAATATGACGCGGTTTGATGGGCTCATTGCAGCCTGCTAATAGGAGTAGACATTCATTGCTTCCAAATGCGACCCTTTCGGTTTACCAACTCTTTTTTTCTTCTTATTTCTTTTTTGTGGATAAGGCAACCAATAAGCAACTCAAATATTTTTTTTCTTTTCCGCTACTTGTTATTTAATATGCCCATGTGCGGTTGGACCGCTTTATGTCTTTCCCGATTAACCAACCGGGGGACTCAAACCCGAAGTTTTTATTAATCGAAAATAAATAAATAAAATATTGCTATTGAGTATTATTTTGACGGAATTTCAAAATATAGGTAGAATGGATTGATTAATTCCGCCCCACTAACCCATCTCTGTTTGGCTTAATCACAATTAATCAAATTAACCCAACAGGAAAAAACCACGGACGGTATAGATCGTCCCGTCCAACGAGCAAAAAAAAAAAATCACGGACAGGTTAATCCGTCCCGTTCGAGACCCAGCAAAATCTTTGTCTTTATTTTATAACATATTCCAAACTCTCAGAGAGACGGAAAGATTTATTTAAGGAAAAGTTACTAATTTCATATGGTTAAAAGTACCGAGTTTTTATATATAAGAAAATAAATAAATAAAATATTAAAAATAAGAAACTGTTGAACAGATTTTGAAAAATAGGAAGGCCGCCATGTGGCATGGCGTCCCTGTGGGACGCCATCCCAAACTACTGCTCGCGGAAAAAAACGTAAAAAAAAAAAGGGACACCATGTCAGACTCCGGCCCTAAAAAAAAAAAATAATCAATTTTTTTTTCTGCTGTGTTCAGTCAGAAATCCAATAATTTTGATCAGATTCAAAATTCATTTTAGAGAAAATGGCTACATGGATTATTGTGTTCGATATCAAAATAAAGGTATGAAAGTCTAGTTCAGATAATATAATTTCTCTATACAAAAATATTATAGATTGGTACAGTTTTAGTGATTAATTGATAGAGGTCAGAATTCAGAAAAGCTGAAATTCCAGTGAGCAGTCCTATAATTTTGACCAGATTCAAAATTCAATTTAGAGAAAATGGCTATATGGATTTTTGTGTTCTTTATATCAAAATAAAGGTATGAAAGTCTAGTTTTCAGATAATATAATTTCTCTATACAAAAATATTACAGATTGGTCCAGTTTTAGCAATTAATTAACAGAGGTCAGAATTCAGAAAAGCTGAAATTTCAGTGAGCAGTCCAATAATTTTGATCAGATTCAAAATTCAATTTAGACAAAATGGCTCCATGGATTTTTGTGTTCTTTATATAAAAATAAAGGTATGAAAGTCTAGTTTTCAGATAATATAATTTCTCTGTACAAAAATATTACAGATTGGTACAGTTTTAGCGATTAATTGACAGAGGTCAGAATTCAGAAAAGCTGAAATTCCAGTGAGCAGTCCAATAATTTTGATCAGATTCAAAATTCATTTTAGAGAAAATGGCTACATGTATTTTTGTGTTCTTTATATCAAAATAAAGGTATGAAAGTCTAGTTTCCAGATCATATAATTTATCTATACAAAAATATTACAGTTTGGTACAGTTTTAGCGATTAATTGACAGAGGTCAGAATTATTGGACTGCTCACTGA
The DNA here is from genome assembly GCA_025461125.1 of Carex kokanica. Lineage (NCBI taxonomy): Eukaryota > Viridiplantae > Streptophyta > Magnoliopsida > Poales > Cyperaceae > Carex > Carex kokanica. The sequence goes on along the minus strand of JAJGRX010000163.1, from coordinate 2,585,983 downwards.
AATTTCAGCTTTTCTGAATTCTGACCTCTGTCAATTAATCGCTAAAAATGTACCAATCTGTAATATTTTTGTATAGAGAATTATATTATCTGGAAACTAGACTTTCATACCTTTATTTTAATATAAAGAACACAAAAATCCATGTAGCCATTTTCTCTAAATTGAATTTTGAATCTGGTCAAAATTATAGGACTGCTCACTGGAATTTCAGCTTTTCTGAATTCTGACATCTGCCAATTAATCGCTAAAACTGTACCAATCTGTAATATTTTTGTATAGAGAAATTATATTATCTGAAAACTAGACTTTCATACCTTTATTTTGATATAAAGAACACAAAAATCCATGTAGCCATTTTCTCTAAAATGAATTTTGAATATGATCAAAATTATTGGATTTTTGACTGAAAATAGCAGAAAAAAAAATTGACAGAGATTTTGAGTTGGAGTCTGGCATGACGTCCCTTTATTTTTTTTTATTTTTTTTTTCCGTTTTTTCCACGGGCTGGAGTATGGCATGCAGGAACACCATGGCGCATGGCGGCCTTCCCATTTTTCAAATTATGTTCAACCATTTCTCATTTTTAATATTTTATTTATTTATTTTCTTATATATAAAAATCTCGGAACAAATAACTATACTATATGTTTATAGTTAATATATACTTATTAACCACATATAATTATATGTTAGTCAAAAAGCATATTAGTAAAAAAAAACTGATTCCGATAGATTTGATAGATAAGACGCTATTTTGTTAGATATTGTTAATGTTAATTTACAATGATTAAAAAAAGATTTGGCCCAAAAAAGAATTATTACATATTTTACAGGGGACTGGGTCGTTGGGACTTGGGATGGGGTTTGAAGTTGATTAGCTGATGATAGGCAGTAAGTCAATACACGAAAACATAAATTAGTCAAACGAAATAATCCAGTTGATGTCTGCTCCTTTATGATATCTTTTTCCAAAGCACCGTGTAACAAATGACTGTCAATGTAGGAACCAAAAATTAGTTGCTACATATATTACTACAGAGATGGATCCTCAAAAGTCAAAGGTGAGATGGATCGATCTATCTTTCTTCTTCCTCGATTCCAACAAATTTGTACCCATCCCCGCGTGGCGTGGGTCTATAACTCTATATAACTCCCAAGGGAAAAGTCCCAACTACCCCGTGCGTTGCGGTGCCCATCCGTGGTATAGGTATACTGGTATACGCTTCCATTTCGTTTTACTCTCTTTGACTAGTCAAACCCAAATTCAAAGCATAATTAAGATGGGTTCTCTCTTCAACTCCGGCGCCGACCGTGCCGCTCGCCGAGCCAGCATCCTCGCCAGCCACCTAATTCAAACCGAATTGGCCGCTACTTCCCTCCTCTCCGCCTCCAACTGTCTCCACTACAACGCGCCTGAGCTCACCAACCCCGCCTCCTTCAACACCATTCACCTCCGTCAGATCCTCGATGGACACCATGTGGAGACGCGGGATTGGCTGTTCAAGCTGATGGAGGAGAGCCCACTGTTCTGCCCCAAGCGTCGGTGCCAAGGGAAGGTGTTTGTCGCGCCTGATTACAACGCGACCAAGGAGCAACAGAGAGAAATGACTATGAGAAGAATCGAGTTTCTCTTGAATAATGGCGTTTTTGAGGGTTGGCTCACCGACTTTAGCACAGAGGCAACCTTGAGAAAGTTCGGCCTTCTGGAGACTCTTGGAGTCTATGATCATTCGCTAGCGATCAAAATCGGTGTCCACTTCATTCTCTGGTAGTAGTAGAGATCTTTTTTGATAATTTTTGTTATCTTTTAATGAAGAAAACCGACCGAAAAGGGCACCAGCTTCTATTTCGTCCTTTTTTTTTTGGCAAGGTGTTTACTGCTTAATTACTGTATTGTGATTGATAACAGGGGTTCGGCTATAAAATTCTTTGGCACAAAGAATCACCACGACAGATGGTTGAGTGACACTGAAAAGTACAAAATCCTGGGTTGTTTTGCAATGACCGAATTAGGCCATGGAAGTAATGTAAGCGAATGAAATTTAAATTTATTTAGCTATTTTAGAAGCATTGAAGGAAATAATATTAGGCCACTGATTTGTACCAGCTGGTATCTAATGGTACATGACTATGGTTGTGTTTACAAGGGTGATATTTCTTCTTATTTTGGATTTCCCGAGTCAACCAAACAGTAACACTTATAATTTATAGTGTACTAATTGCTGCAATGTACGTTTTTTAGTTGATCAGAAAATTAGACATCGATTTCTTTTTCAGTTATTGTATAAGTGAAATTTGAATTGATTTCTAGGTTCGAGGGGTCGAGACAATTGCAACTTATGACTCCAGTACAAGAGAGTTCATCATTAACACTCCTAGTGAATCAGCCCAAAAGTACTGGATAGGTGGTGCTGCTAATGTAAGAAAATTAACTTCAATTATTACTCTCCCCTGTGTTTATGTTACTAGAAGGGTCAAACACTAAAATAAGAATACTTGGGGTGGGACTATGAATAAAAAATTACAAGTACAATTCTTGTTTTGAAAAGTGTACTGTGTTTGCTTTTTTATTATTATTTTTTCTGAAATTTCCTAAAAGCAACTAATATTTCTTGATGACAGAGATTGACTAGGGAATCGGTATATTACTGAGTTATTCCTTTATAACCTTATCCTTACCAAAGCTCCAATTCTGGTATAATCTACTAGAGGCCTCTATTTACCATATACCATATGAAATTAAACTGAAAGGAATATTTGCAGAAAAGAATGCACACTGTTTGTCAGAATTTGCAGGAAGTACCAATGGTTTGTAGTATATTGTACAATAACCAACAGTCACTGTGTATTTGAAAAGGCAAAAATAATTTGTCCTTAATTTAATAATTCAATCATGCAATTGGCTGTTTGAACCTCAAATTTAATAAAATTGACTTGATGCTGTAAATCACATTCCTCTAATAGCATTACTTTACTGAGGAGGGATCCAATGCCCATTGTCATCTGTGCCACATTGGTGCCGATAAATTAAATCTCAAATAACTATTTTGTAAACTCTTAATTAACAAAACTAATTGATTGGATGCTTTTTTATATGTCATGCTATATGCGTACACAAAAAATTACATCATTTCATATTTGATATGCATCATGAGCTAACAAAATCAACAGACCAAATTTTGGCGTTTTTACCCCCCTCTTGATGGCTATTGAAATAAAGTTAAAATTTTATAATTTTGTATATGCATGTAATTGAGATGATTAAAATAAATCTAATGGTTAAGCACAAATAAATAGTTGGCATGTTTGGCATCAATGATCACGGGCATTGGATTCCTTCTCTTCTTTATTTCCCTATAAATCTTCCTTGTTTCTCCGAAAATCCGAACTATAACCTCTTTCTAGCAATTAAAAAAACTGAAGTTGACTGTTCCTTTTAATACATGGTTGTCTTTTGCAACTACTGAAAACAATGGGTCTTTCTGCAAGTAAGATACACAATGGACATTTTTGCAGTATAATTCAAAGGAATATGATAAAAAATTAAATATTCAATCTGCGAAACTATTAATATCACTTTTATTCTGTCTTTTTTGGCAAATGACAGCATGCAACACATACTGTAGTTTTTGCCCAACTGCATATAAATGGAAGGAATGAAGGTGTGCATGCCTTCATAGCACAGATTAGGGACTCCAATGGCAATATATGTCCTAATATTCGCATAGCTGACTGTGGCCATAAGATTGGTTTGAATGGTGTCGACAATGGCCGGATCTGGTTAGTAGGCTATATCTTGATGTATTTGTATAAGCTTTTATAAAATCCATCATCGGGCAGGTTGGTTTGCTTATTATTATTATAGGTTCTTTGCAAATAGCTCTAAATGTTTCTTCAGCTAGCAAATATTGCCTGATATTTCATGCTGTACTTGCCATAAAGAATGCTAGTTTAGTGTGATGGCAAATCAAATTAGCTTAATATGCCCCTCTTATGTTTTTTTTTTACCCTAAGCCAACATTGAGGTAGTTGAGCATACTTATGTAATCAAGTCGTTGGTGGAGATAATATTAAAATGGCTGTGGAGGCAATCTAGACTCTTTTGCTTGATGGGACCTTGGTTTATTTTCAATACATTATTAATTGCAGGTACAAGAAATATTGGGTCTTGTTTTTAGAGTTCAGTAAAATATAAGGTGCTTGTGAAAGAATCCTTTTTTTTTTTTCTAATTTATTGTATTTTGGCCAACTGAGCCTTAAACAATAAGTCCAATGCACCAGGTTCTGTAATAGAACAAACACAAGTGCAGGTCCCAAGTATTATCTGTTGTATACGCTGAAATTGGGGACTGCAATTAAATTGTTATGGTTCTTTAATACCTTCCTAAATGTTTGTTTGCACTAGGTTCGATAACGTACGCGTCCCACGAGAAAACTTATTAAATTCGGTTGCAGATGTGCTTCCTGATGGACAATATGTCAGCTCAATAAAGGACCCTGATCAGGTAATATATCTTGCCTTAATAACAAGTGTTTGGTTATGCAGAATTAGAATATTAAATGGTCGTCTTCGCATACTCTGTCAGCTTAAGCTTTGGAGGAAATATTAGTGGGACTTGGGATAACATTCTCTTAGGGCCAAAGATCCCAAAATTGATACCTGTCAAGCCTTATAATAGTTTTATTCTTTTAATAATCTTATATGTGATTGGTGTGTGAAAAAACTGCCACACGACTGGTATTGAGGATATAAATTTCTAAATGATTGCCTACTGCCTATGCTATCAGCTCATGCTATTAGACCAAATGATTTGTAACACTTTATTACATGTAGTAGTTATAATCAATGTTCTGATATTCAAAATTATAACTTCCAGAGGTTTGCCGCATTTTTATCTCCGCTAACAGTTGGCCGTCTCACCATTACTGCCGAGGCTGTTTACATATCAAAGGTAATTTGGATAATTCTTGTTGGTTTTTATTGCATTCTCGGGCTATAATGCAGTAACTAGTGGCTTTATTTATTTGGGACACCCTTCGATTAACTTTTAGGTGGCCTTAGCTATTGCTACAAGATATGCTCTTTCTAGAAGAGCCTTTTCAGTTACTCCCAGTGGGCCAGAGGTTCTTTTGCTCGACTATCCAAGTCATCAACGTCGTCTAATTCCACTACTGGCAAAAGTGTAAGTTTGAACCTGAATTATCTTTTATTATTTCTATTAACTGTCTTTATTTTCTTGAATTAAGGAAAAAGCGCACCAAATTTCTGCTCGATTTGGCGAAGCCTGCTCTCCTCAAAAGAAAAAAAAATTCTGCTCGCTTTGTTAATTTAAATACAGTTGTTTTTTTGTCTGAACTTTTAGCAGATAATTACCTATTCATAATTTAATGCTAGTACTAATATGACACTATAGTTATGTTGCTTTGAGACATCACTATTCGTATCAATGATGTACATCAAATACACACAGTGGCTAAATGTTAAATTTTGCTTGTACCTGTATCATCCATCTCATTAATACGTTGTAACGGTGTTAATGCACAAGATAAAATTGGCTCTTGTTAAGTATTAGAATAAATAGTAAACTTTCTTTTTCAAATCAATATTCTTTTTACATGCAGATGTGCTCAGAGTTGTGCTACTAACTTTTTGAAGACGCTCTACATCCAGAGGACTCCTGAGGCTAACAAAGCTATGCACATTTATTCAAGTGCCCTGAAAGCAACAACAACCTGGCAGAACATGATAACACTTCAGGTCAAATCTTTAAAACTGATACCATCTCTTTTACTTCTTTTTAAGACTCTTCTAATGAAGCCAATGTTCTTTTGTGCCATAGGAGTGTCGTGAGGCATGTGGTGGTCAGGGATTAAAGACAGAGAACCGCATTGGTATTTTGAAAGGAGAATATGATGTGCAATGTACCTTTGAAGGTGACAACAAGGTTCTAATGCAGCAGGTGATTGATAGCTCTAATTGGCAATCTGTTATATTTTGTCAATTATTTTTTGTTTTAATGCTTAGGTTTGCTGCAATGCAGGTTAGCAAAGCACTATTAGCAGAGTATTTAGCTGTTCAGAAAAAGAAGAAGCCATTCAAAGGTCTTGGACTAGAGCACATGAATGGACCTTTACCTGTTATTCCAGCTGGTCTCACAAGCTCTACACTCAGGAGCTCCAAGTTCCAAGTACGTTATCCTTTTTTTCCCTTTAATCTTTTAAAACTTATAAGGCTGATCTTGAGAAATTACTTTCATTTTTCTTGATAGACTGATCTATTCTGCTTGAGGGAGAGAGACCTGCTCAAGCAGTTTGCAGAGGAAGTTTCCTATTACCAAGCTCAGGGAGAAAGCAAAGCGAAGGCATTCTTGCTGGTAAGACGTATTATCTTTTTTCACAAATTTCTCTATTCCCAATTTGGGTTACAAAGATGTCATTTTGTAATGTTGATGGTGTTATTTTATTTTCTCCTCTCCAGAGTTATCAACTTGCCGAGGAGTTGGCTAGAGCATTCACAGAACGCACCACTTTGCAAGTGTTTCTGGAGGCTGAAATGAATGGGCTTCAGGCACCATTGAAGGTCTGTAGTTTGATTACAGCTGAATAAATAGATATATATATTTTTTTAATTTAGTGATGAGCAATGGAAATTTGGGTTTCTCTCTTGAAGAAATAGACTATCCAAATGAAAGGAACTGTTGATACTGAATTTTCTTTTGGTCACCCAATTTTGAAAGAAATGAAGGATACTGCTAGTAGATATCTTTTTTTTGAGAAACTTGGTAGATGCTACCAAGGGTTTGATTGAATATAAAGCATTCTTACATGTACATTTTGCTGCATCAAACAAATAGAAAAAGTACAACACTCATACTGATCCTAGCAAGTTTTCAAATTTAACTGAAATGAAAATCACAGTAGCACAGTCATTTAGCAGGACTTCAGCCATAGGCCAACTTCCAACGCAATCTTGCTAGCCAACAGGTGGGGTGGCAATCTGTCATTTCTGAAAATCACCGCGTTTCTCTGTTTCCAAATTGCCCAAACTGTGCAAACGAACCAGCAAAGCCAAGTCCCAGCCTTCATTCTGTTGCCTCTTTGCGCTTCCCTTTTGGACTCTTCCCATACCCCTTGTATCTCAGAATTTGGTACCATGATTGTCCTACCAAGTTTTAGAGATAGCAGGTACCACACCTGCCTTGCATATGGGCAAAGAAATAAGAGATGTAAAGCTGTTTCTAGTGGGCAATTTCTGCACATGACACAATCCAACTGGCAATTGATGTCTCTTAATCAATACATCATGCGTTAGAATTTTTCCTTTTAACATCAAAAAAGCAAAAAATTTCACTGACTGTGGGCATTTAGCATACCATAACTTCATGAACCGCCACTTTATTCGTCCCACCCCCCCCCCGTCAGAATCTCATAAGTTGCTTTTGCCGTGTATGAACCACTGCCCCCCCATCGCCAGAAAATATTGTCACGCTGACCCGGTACCAGTGGTACTGTAGGGACTGGTACGGAAGGTAGAAGGTCATGAAAAATTACCAAAGCATTTTTCAAGGCTATATTTGGGATAACCGGTGTCTTGGGTTGCTGTCTTTATAGCCTTTTAACGGAACTTTATTCCATGAATCAAACCAAAACACAATGGAAGATCCATCTCCAATTTGCCAACCCGTGCACCAATGAAATATGGATTTTAGCCTAAGCAGTTGCAGCCAAAAGAAAGATCCTAGACCTGTCCATAGGCATGGTCCATCTTGCACCTGATGCCGATTTGCACGCAATCTGTTGATCCAAATGGTCCATAGCGCATTAGGTTCCACATAGGCTCGCCACCACCAACGGAGCAAAAGAGCAATGTTTTGCATCTCCAAATTTGGCACCCCTAAACCACCACAGATTTTGGGATACATACTGTAGGCCAATTCAGAAGCGAGATACCCCTGCCATCCCTGATTCTATCATTGTTTCCCCAAAGGAATACCCTTCTAACTTTGTCAAGTCTTTGAAGAGAGTACCGATGTAACTAATTGAAATCTGCCTCCTCTCGAGATTAATTTCCCCTTCCAACCTTATCAGTGTGGCTATTTGCAATAGCTTTAAAATGGTGTTTAATGGATGGCGTATGCAAGTCTTGGCAGCCAACAGAAATAGATACAATGTTGGAAACTTGGAATGGAAACAATTGATCTGAGCAAGGACACATGAAGTACTCATATCCAAATTTAAAGAAACATCCACAAATTTTATCGAAATTCCTCTCTCCACGTAAGATTGAAATACACAAATATTCCAGGTAGAGATTGAACTGGTGACTCAAACTCAGTTCCTTGCATGTAGTCCAGAGTTGCCATGCTAGTTGAAAATGAGATAATAGTTAATATCTTAGCTTTGTATTAACATGTCATGCTTTGCAAATTGCAGGAGGTCATGGGTTTGTTGAGGTCAATGTATGCCATGACGTGCATAGATGAGGTGGCATCATTCTTCCGATATGGCTATCTCTCAGTTGACAATGGTGCTGCTGTAAGAAAGGAAGTTATGGCATTATGCACTGACCTAAGGCCACATGCACTAGCTATTGTTAGCTCTTTCGGCATACCTGACTCTTATCTCAGCCCAATTGCCTTTGACTGGATAGAAGCCAACTCTTGGTCTAACCTCAGCAGCGAATGAGGGGCTACTTAAATCTTTTACTTCTCATATGTAGCAAATAATGTTGGAATACTCGAGCAAAATGCTATTTACTGTAATCTTATCTGCTGTTTGATCATGGCTTTTCAGTCTGGACTGTTTGACCTAGCATGAATGCACCTAATCATCTAGATGATGTCTTACAAGGGTGATTTTCTGATATCATCATAAAATAATTTGGTGTGTTCGTTTTAGGTTGGATGGTGCCGACTGGACTAAAAGGATCCTAGGGACGGTCTGGGTCCTGAATATCAGCACAATGTAATAATCCTTTTGTACTTTTGATTATATAAACCACAGTTGCTGTACACATATATTCAGTCAAGTCACAAGTGTGAACTCTTACATATTTGTATGAATTCACACTTGTGGCTTTTAGAAAACATATTGACAAGTGTAAATCCTTTACAAATTTAATTTTGTATATTATTGGCTATTAATATTATGATTAACTCGTAAAATTGTCAATTATCAAGCTGAAGGAAAATCAAAATAAGAAATGATGTAAACACCCAAAAATACTACTAACTTTGCACAAGGATATACAACAAGGTTTTGATTTCCAAAAAATATATTAGGAAACTTATGGCGTTACAAAAACAAGCACAACTTTTATGTTTCGTAAGTTATCTTTGTAATAGTAAGTCCGGACGATCACTATGACAGCCCCATCAAGAAAATAGTTTCCAGTTTCTCAAAAGCTGAATACCCTTCGGGTCCTAAGAGTACTGAAAAGTCTTCAGCTCCTAAGAATTCCAATCAAACACCAAAGTGATCTGTGAGAATAAGAATATATAGAGACCCGATGTGGCAAAAAAAGTTTGCAACATTTAAGAAAAACAACGTCTTCTGAAATTGTTTTGTTGACCGCATCATTTTATGCATTTCAAAATTGCAAAAAGAACTGCAGGAGCCAGGAGGCATTTCAAAACTTGGTATAAAAGCAAGAGGGTGTTCTGAAAGATAACATTTATTCATTGCATTTCAAAACTATCCCGGCCTTGTGTATGTAATATGGTTACGGGATATTCAGTAAAATTGAGCTTGCAAAGCTTGGGAGAGGTTATGGATTCAAAATCCACAAAGTAGAGAAATCTTCTATAATATACATAGTAGTTTGAAAGTGTGTTGGGTAGCTTGACCCTCAACCATGATTTAACAAAATGATTTAAAAAAAAAAGCTTGGGAGAGTTCGGCTTTTCCAATACTGGAAAAGTTGACGACTTTTCCAACTCCGTTTGGAATTATTACAAGGGATACATGTTAAAGTAGTCTAACAGGTCAATTACTAATGAAATGCAACGAATAAAAAGAAAATAAAAGCAAAAAAAACAAAAACAGCATTGCACATTAAAAGAAAAACTTTCTTATTTGACTAGCAAGGAAAATTGGGGATTTAACCTCCAAATTAAGTCTTGTGCTAACTAATTACAAGAAGATGTTGCAAAAAATGTAAGAAAAAGCTATAAACGACAAAGCCCTCTGATCAAAATCAGCAGAGGTGAACCAATGACAGTAAAAGGGAGGATCTGGCAGAACCATCTACCAGAATTATACCCAAACATAATTCAACTGAAGCTAACATGTGCCCGGTACACCTAAATTACCACTAACTAGCAGGTGTTGCTGACGTCGCACTTTCAATTTTGCGATTACCCCGAAGATTGAAGACTCCAGAAAGGCCCCGTGCATTCGCAAGATTCTCAATCTCATCCAGCTTCTGCTTTAACAAGTCTACTTCTCTAGCCAGTTCTTCCTCCTTTTGTTTCAGTGCCTTCATTACAGAGCAAACAACAATAATAAGCAAAAATATACAACATACATAGACATTGAAACGCACTGTGCTCTGACTTCTGACATTAATCACTGTAAATAATAGTACCTCAAGTTCCATCTTCCGAAGCTCCTCCTTTCTCGCCTCAGACCTAGCGTTTCTCTGAACCTCAAAGATCAAAGCTGCTCCAGCAACCTACTAAACCAAATATGCCAGTGAGATAATGGCTTTCAAAGATGAACATGCCATAGTGGTTGGTACTGTATACCTAGACACTGTTAAACTTCAATCAGCTTTAGCATGGCATGCTTTAATTATGGTTTCTTAAATCAACCAGAAAGTGCTGGCACCAGTACCAGTCAATAAGGCACATACAATTCTGGTTGCCAATTTGTTCAATTGACCTCACAAATATAAAAATATAAGGTTACCAAATGAAGAATCAAGAAGGAGCTAAATTGATTAGGGTTTAATTACAAACCGAGAAGACAAAGAGCTCCCCAATGAGATCAGAAGCAGCTTGAACAGCCTTCTCCTCATTCAAAGGCCTGATCTCGACATTGGTAGCATGCCCATAGATGCGCCTTTGTAAATTTGTGGATATACGATGATTTGCCTGTATATGCATATGATATTAAAGTTGCTCTCCCGTTATCATTTGAAGCTAAAATTCATGAATGGAAACAATTACTGGACTCGGTAAAATAGAAAGCACTGATCATATTTAACGATGGAAAATGCACAATTAAGAAACTAAAACAAAAGATGTAATGTCCTAGGAATTAATAATAATTAGAATAAATAGGAGATAAAATAGGGAGGAGTTAATGGGTGATATTGAGGAAAATTAGAATGTTAAATGGGAGCAATTAGCTATAACTATCCATGTAATCTTCAGAATCAACATGTGAAATTAAATTTGAGTATTGAACTCTTCCTCTCTATTCTCTCTCTACTGCCTCTCCCTTCTTCCCTTCTTCTATCCTCATTTGTATCCACTTAATATCAAAATACCAAAAAATTCCAAAAATCCCCTCCAATTGTCATGTCCTTCCATGACAAAAGAGACAATGCAATATCACAACAGATTGAATTAAAAAGAAGAAGATAAAAACGAATAAGTACACTTCATTGACAAGGGATGAACATTCAGTAAAGCTCGAGCACAATCAAGGAAGAAAGCATTTCTATTACAGAAAAGGGGATAAACCTGAGCGAGGCGTATGATGAGCTCGCGGAACTTGGGATGCTTTCCGGCCTCCTTCTTCAGTCGATTAGCGATTGGTTTACACAGTGTCTTCAACGCAAGCGTACCGAGCTTGAGCACTGGTAGTACCATCCCCGCAGGCGTATCTCACCCTTTTCAATGGACGATCATGCGCTCCGCTCAGAGTTAAAGAAAAAAGGTGAGCTTGGGAGAGAAGATACAAGATGCTGTCTTTTTAGGAAAGTCGAATCGAATGGGATTCAGATTTCCGCTCAAGTAGAAAGGGCCAAATTGGGCTTATATAAATGGGCTTATAGAAAGAAGCTGCCTAGCCCTTGCTGGTAGGGCTACAAGCGGACGAGTCAAACAGCACGTGCAATAATTATTGACCAAGTCAACTCAAACAATATTTTGATGTTTAATTTCAGTTTCTTGTAATAGTTAACTGAATGTTGAGGGAGGATTTGGTAATATGCATACTATGAAGCGGTTCGTACCCGTGATTTTTATTAATATTCAAAGTTAATTACAAATTAATAAATATATCCACTAATGTTGGAATTTTATAAAAACATCCATACTAGCCAGAAAATAGCTGGTACTAATATATATATATTTAGAGACACTATGAATAGCAAGATGCTAAAATTTAACACTAAAATTCAATTTTTTAAAATATTTGTTAGATTAATTTTTTTTTGATATATAATTAGCATATTTATACTAAAATACACTAAATTACTTGAAATTATGTTAAATTACGTTGAATTACACAAAATTATGCTAAATTAAGCTAAATTATGTTAAATTATGCTAAAATACGGTAAATTACATATGAATAGGGATTATATCTTCACCGAGAAGGCGAAAAACGACAATGAAAGTTCAAACAGTCATAAAACGGTGCTCGAGTGTCCGATTTCAGCAAATGACCACTTTTCAAAAAGCTTGCGAAAATACGCATGCATTAGTACTCGCTTTGTTGGATTTTAAAATTCAGATTTGCCAAAAAACAAAGGGAAGAGCCTCAAAACTTGAGTTGAAGTTTCCGATTAAAATTTTCATTTCTATTATTCAATCTAAGTAGCTCAGTAAATTAGTTATATAATGAACTTGTAGAATACCAATTTTTATTATTTTTGGAATTTTTTTATTACTATTTTTTATGATTTATGAAAGATGGCACAAAATCGGTCTAATTTAGCGTAATTAAGCATAATTTAACATAATTATTGTAATTTAGCGTAATTTAGTGTAATTTAACATAATTTAACATAATTTCAAGTAATTTAGTGTATTTTAGTATAAATATGCTAATTATATATAAAAAAAGTAATCTAACAAATATTTAAAAAAAAAATCGAATTTTTAGTGTTAGATTTCAGCATCTTCCTATTCATAGTGTCTCTAAAAAAATAAAAAATTTAGTACCGGTCATTTTCTGACAGGTATGGATATTTTTATAAATTTCCCAACATTAGTGGGTATATTTATTAGTTTGTAATTAACTTTGGATATTAATAAAAATGTCGGGGTTCGTACTATCACTTATAATATCTTTGTTTTTGTTTTGGAAGGCAAAATTTGTATATAATCTTCATATAAAAATATACTTCCAGATTAAATTTTATATTTTTAAATTTTTTTAGATAGGTAGAAAATCAATTGATTTAAAAACTCCATACCATTAGAAAGCAATGGTTTTCTCCGTATTTAACAAAATAGTAAAAAGTTTTAGAAAATGTAAAATTTGATCTATAAGTATATTTTTATATAAAGATCATGTTAAGCGGTTCAGATCGACTGTTTAGATTTTAAAAACAAAAATATAAATCTATAATACAGACCGCTCCATAATATACATTACCATAGCCTCAATTATAATATGATACCATCACAATTATAACATGGATTTGAGTTGGTTCTCATATAGAAATATGGTATTAATTACGGTGTTAACCTCACAACTAACATTAACCCGGGACCCAGCAATTAGAAGAATCCACATCTTTCATTATATATTTTCTTAAATAAAAATGTTCCTACTTAGACTGAGAGCAATGATGCCTACATGGGACCCCTCCGTCAGACTTGTAATAGACTCCAATCCAAACAACTGGAACTTCGACTACAATTGCCAGCTATTTATATCTAAAGCCTAAAAATAATATGCCAGCTACTTTTGGAACTGAACTCATCTTCTTCGGCTAATTATAATGAGATACCAGTTACCACTTACCAGCAGCAGTGCCAGTGGGGCTTGGACGAGACCACTTAACCACCTCAGATAAGGACAACAGTTGGAGTAGTAGCCATTCAAATTAAGAGCCAGACTGCCTAACTAATTAATTTCTTACTAGTATTGTGAACTTGCGTTGTAACGGAGACATATTATAAATTTGGATAGATATGAAGAGACCTTTTTGTTTGACAATCACACAAAAAAAAAAATATTTAAATGAAAATAAAAGACACAAATGAAAAAAAAACACGGAGATCCAAATAATAAATAACAATAAAAGAAACAACAACAAATAAAAAAAAACGAATCAAATATAACATGAATTTTTTTTTTGAAGTATCATTATACAATTTAATATCTAATTTTCTCCACAAACAAGACAGATCATTAAACGATTTAGAGAGAAATGATCTGTAAAGAAACAAAATTGGGAAATATATAATTAGCTTTCTGTATTTATTTCTCCAAATTATTTTGTGTTCTGTTTAAAAAAACTTCTTTTGGTAATTAGAAATTTGTACTAATTGGGTCTAGCTAGATTAAAGGTTTAAGAGATTGTTCTGACAAATGATTATTTTGACAGTAGTTTTTTTTCAATATACTTCTGTGAAAGCTAAAGTTAAACTTGAAATATTTAATAATTTATTATTTATTCATAAAATGATATTTTCATCCGTTTACTTATTACGAGATCAAAACAATTGGAAATCGAAGATAGTAATACACAATTTCCTTATAAAAATAATAATCTATATATGTAATACCAGTGTTGTAAATAACGGTATGCGGTCGTCGAACGGATGGGGTACCGCCAAGCGATTAATCGGTATGGAGCCGATTAATCAGAATTATGCAGACAATTTAACGTTTTTATTAAATTTATGTGTGTATATATATATATATCATAATTTATTAAAAATAATTTATTTAACTCATTAAACTTATCAAATAAACTTAATTTAACTTAGTTTTATTATTATAACATGACACTACGCTTATTTCTTCTTAACACATAAGCATTTTACATGTGTAAGTAACACATTTATTTAATGAAAAAATAAATTTGAGAATTAAGCTTTTTCAAATACTAATAACATATTATTTGAAAGAAATAAAACATTCCAACATAAAATCAGTAATTTTAGTTTATGATAACAATTTAATTTCATAAATGAACACGTCGCACTAATTGAAAAAATTACATCAGTAAGAAAAATATATGATATATAAATAATAGAAGAAATGAATCAATTTCAAAGTAAGTAAGAAGAAAAAACATATATAAAAAATATTGGATGTATATCCAAGCACAAATAAAACTACAATACATGATTTATAAATCTTATTATCACACGTTATCACAGAAAAATAATAATTTAAAAATAAATATTTACTGAAATAAACGGGAATAAACGGGAATAAACGAGAATAAACGGACGATTAAACGGTAAAACGGCCGATTAATCGTTTTCATCTGCAAACATGCATCTGTTAAGTGTATTCGTAACGATTTGACCGCCGTTAACGATTAAGCGGCCCTTTAATTGGCCGTTAAGACCATTTTTTGCAACACTGTGTAATACTATTATTGAAAATTATTTTTCTGTTTTTTTTAAGAACAACAGCTATTATTATTTGTAATATACATAATACATTTATCATTATGTTGGGTTGTATATAAAAAACTTGGCTGCTTGCTAGAATTATTTTCTCTTTTAATTAATGAAGAGGTGGATTTTAATGATTTGATCATTTGAGTCATGAAAGTGCCAGATACCAAGAAAACAAACTAATTTTATACAACTGACAAAGAAAAATGGTAACTATGAAATACAACAATAAGTTTCATAATTTGGAGAAAAAAAAATACACAATTAATCAATTTACAAGCCAACCTCAAAGAACTCAAAACAACATTCGCTGAACCAAAATAAAAACCAAGGAATAGACACAGCTCATAGAAGGTTTAAGATGGACATGAACAAAACCCCTGCAATAGAGCCCCACTGTGCACCCTTAAAATCTGCTCCAGATGCGCTCTTCGTGTCTGCATCGGTGTCATCCTCAGAATCAGAAGACGGTGACAAAGCAGAGGTCCCATTATTCTTGGTATTGCCTTTAGTAGATGCTGAAGAATGAGATTTTGCGGATTTCGGCCCGAAGAGATCAGGAGGCAACAACACCTTATCGACTGAATAGACGGCCAATGGGAAATCCTGGTACAGAGCATTGGTAATTGTTGTCTCATCTACCCCAGTAGAGATGTTCGCCTGAAATTAAATTATTGAAATCATTCTCTGTTACAGTAGTTAAATATAAGTCATAATTAAGAGATGACCAAATAGATGGCCAATTAATAAAGAAGCAAAGGTAAGCAGAGTCAAAACGCAAAGCAAATAGAAAAACATGTTTTTGATAAACAAAACGGACAATGTTCAGTATATTATTTAATGGTTTTCTGAGGACTGTACGTAGCTTCACATTTATTTTGCTGTGGTGCTAAACTTCTAATTGTTCCAACTTGAAATACATAATTTTGACTGACACTAAATCGACTGGTAAATTGTAATTCATTAGTAAAACTCCTGATTTGAATACAACTAAATTCTTGTAACAATTTGTTCTTAATTAGTAAATAACCTGGTTACTGCCGCTGGTTATGTTAACAGTGCACGTTCCATCCTCACTTGTCGCCTGGGTTGGTACCGGGTTGCTTGTGGTCTGGAACGTAACAAAACTGTAGTACTTAGGCAAAATGTGGTACATGACAAGCTCAGACTGCTGCTGGTTGGTGAGTTTGTTGAGTGTGCCAGGTTTAAGACTGTTGAAAGCATTGTCGGTCGGTGCCATGACCGTTAGCCCTTCGATCGAGTCCTCCAGTTGGTTCACCACCTGAGCACCAACTTGTGTGTCTTTCAAAATGCGCAAAAAGGTCTTGTATTGTTCTCCCTTTTCAAGAATGTGAGTAAAGTTGAGCGGCTCTGCCACTGGACTCGGCGCGTCAGCAACTGCTGGTGCAGTCTTGGCATGACTGAGAAGAGCTGGGGATAGAACAAGTACTAGAAATAGGAGGCATGGATGGATTTGAATTGGGGCCATTGTGTAATTTTTAGTTGTTTGTGCAAGGAAAGAATGAGAAAAATGTGAGTGAAGAGGCATTTGTAGTGAAGTACAGGAAGCATAGTGAGCTGGCTGAAACAAGTTGTAGAGAGATGCCTTTCAACGGCCATTTTCATCTATAAATGTTCTATGCCATATTATGACGACTCACTTACAGGCGGTATCCATGGCCATGTTCTCAATGTAAATGATTCGCTACACAGTGAAAAAATGAGGGACCTATTTCAGAGGATCCGAAACGAATGTAGACAGTAGAGAGACTATGGATCTTCCAGTTTAAATTGGTGGTTGGTTATCTATCTGTTCATGTAGAGGAGTATGCGTATGACGACGAAGTAAAGGGCTTATTGTTTTCACGCAGATGTTGATAGGATAACCAATTGTATGATTTGATTTGAAAAGATGTTTTGCATGTTCCATCTTTTACCAAAAACCTAGCAATAATTACATTAGGATTTATACAAAATACAAGGCCTAAAGGAGCCGTTAAGAATTACCGTGATTACCGTTAAGAAATACAAGGCCTAAAGGGTTCAAAGCACGGAGAGTAAGAAAGAAAGCTATAATTTGTGAGATTCACGTGTGGGCTGCTATGTGTACCCAACAATTCATCTCCAACTCATGTAGGTTTTTTCTCAAGGATTGAACCCAACACAGTCACATATAACACTCTAATGTCCATTTACCATTTACATTGATCAAGGGAAGTCTCAAGAGAAATACGTATCTGCGAACAATAAGCTGTCCGTTACCGATGAAGCGGGCCCATAGATAAGATAAACTTGAAGCCAATTTCCAGAACAGGACTACCGCCTTGACTAAACAGGAGAAAGGAGAAGACGAAAAGAGGGAGAAGGGTAAAATGGGTAATTTAAAAAATTTAAATGAGTTTTATTAGAAAAATCAATAAATTGGGTAATTTGTGAGTTTGTGAACTTTAGAAGGGTAAATATGATATTATGAATTTTAGAGGATACGTAATTTCAAAGTTTTTGAGGGGGATACATGAAATTCCCCCTTTCATTTTGTATAATTAAACACAAATAATATATTAAAGATGATCAATTACTTGACAATCATTTATCATGACAATTTTGACAATCTTTAAAAATAGTGTTTAAATTTTAAATCTACATTATGGACATGATATATGTTTGCACATATCATATCTACAAAAATGATGGAAATTAATTTGATATAGAATTCTACAGGATATGTGCACATATCATATCATATCACGGGAGTGTATAGTGCAACTGAATCTATGAATGTAAAAGGTTTGAGAGAAGTTTTATTCGAGAAGAAAAATGTTAATTATGCATATAATTTGTTTAATTCACAAATAATTTTCAATGCACGGTACCAAAATCTGAATAATTAGCGAATTGTTCACTAATATTGTTACTACACTCTTGACCCGTCCAGACATTTTTATTAATATCCAAAGTTAATTAGAAATTAATAAATATACCCAGCTCAGCTGGGTTTTGATAAAAATATCCAAACCGGCCATTAAATGACCGGTACCAATTTTAATGCATTACCGGCCATTTAATGGCCGGCACCCCTTTTTTGTTGTTGTTTTACACCCTATAAATATCATCTTTCTCTCTCTCCCACTCACTCAACTCACTCAACTCCGAACTCCTTTTCTTTCAGGTAAACTTTTGCTTTATTTAATTTACAATTTTTTTATTTAATTTGAATTTTTTTTTGAATAATTAATTTAATTATTAAAAATAATTAATGTACACTCATTTAATTTTCTAGGGTTTAGTGGACTGATACAGACATGATCCATTTAATTTACACTCATTTAATTTGTAAATTAATAAAATAATTAATGTATTTAATTTTTTATTTATTTTTAATTATTTTCAGTAACCTATACATGTAAATTAGTAACCTGACAATTGTTTACCATTTTACAAAATGTACTTTGTTTGTCATGGTCTTGATTTTATTACACTGTGGTGGGAAAGTTCTTAGTAATGCATACGGGCTTATTACTCCAAAGAGCCAATTAATTCATTTATGATTCCCGATGATATCTCACTTTGTGACTTGAAATTCATGATTTACGCATGCACTGGTTATAACCCAGAAAAGTGGGACTTAGAATTGGCAACCCGAGTTTGCAATGGAAACCCTAGGAAATATACCATTGCAAAACTACTAGATGAAAGTACTTGGAGAGGGGTGTACGGCCATTTAAAGGCCACTGCAATTTTTATAATAGAAATCTATGCCAGAAGAGTTCCGATAGAGCCAGAGGTTGGAAGTTCTGGCCAAAATTCAGTTGCGCTATACACTCCCGTGGTTCCTTTAATCGAACCTGACCCAGAAACATACATTTACTTCACTTCACCAGCACCCCAACTAGGACCCCAACTAGTACACCATACAAGATCCTCACCTAGACTTGTGCATGTGGCACCTTTACCATTACCGCCACCATGACCTCACCTCAGACCAGCACCAGCAGACGATGAAATTGGGTTGGATTTTGAAAATATTAATGAAATACCGGAGGAAGATCTACAAACTGGGGATGAATTTGAGGGAGCAAACTGGGACTCTGATCACCTGGAGGGTTGTGATGAAGATGTTCCAGTTGACCAGTGCCCATTCGAACCGGATATGGGAATATGCCGCTTAGTGGCCGGACTGATACGCACCCGTTAGAAGACTTCAATGATACATCTGAGTTTAGAGAAGCAAATATTGGTTACTATGGGCAACGGATTGAGTACAAAGGTGAGCTGGCGTCGGACCAATATTTTATATGCAAAGAAGACCTGATTAAGAAGATTAGAAAGCACCATATTACTAAGAATCAGGAGATTAGAATGAAGAAAAGTGACAGGGATCGGATTCAGGTGGTGTGCAAGGACCCGGGTTGTGATTACGAACTTAGGGGACAAGCAACTAATTTCGGTAAAATATGCTAAAAATAGGCCAAAATAGCCTAAAATATGCTAAAATCGGCTAAAATAGGCCAATTGCGGTTAAAATAGCCTAAAATATGGTAAAATACTCTAAAACCTACTAAAATAGGCTAATTATGCTAAAATGGGCTAATTATCCTAGTTATGTTAAATTGCACTAAATTAGGTTTGATTATCCTAATTATGGTAAAACATGCTAAAATACGCTAAAAAAATGCTCAACTATGCTAATTATACTAAATTACAATAAATTACGCTACATTCATTTAAAATTTAGCTAATTACTCTATATTATACTAAATTAAGTAATTAAAACTAACTACAATGGATTTAACACTAATTATAACTAAATTATTCTAATTTTGGTACATTACTAACAAATCCTAACATTTTACGACCATTTTGCACTAAAAATAAATTTTTAAAAAATTAGAGGGACTTACTTGCAAATCTGGGAAGAGATGGAGAAATTTGGGAAAAAGAGTTCAAGCGAGGAAAGATAGTGTGAAATTTGATAAAATGAATTTTGAGAAAAAATGCTAACTCTCCACACATATATATAGATGTCGATGCCGGCCATTAAATGACCGGTAATGAATAAAATAGGTACCGGCCATTTAGTGGCCGGTTTCGGATTAAAATAGGCACCGGCCATTTAATAGCCAGTTTAGATATTTTTATCAAAACCCAGCCAAACTGGATATATTTATTAATTGGGAGGGCCTAACCTTCCCCCGCCATCCATCCCCCACTTTTTCCCCAACTGAAAATAAGTAGGGGACCACAGTAAACCGTTAATAACCGTTGAAATAAGTAGGGGACCACAGTAAATCGTTAATTATTGGGAAATAGAAGGGGAAATGCCTCCACAGCATTACAGGCGGATAGATTGCGCACAAGTATTCACCCTTGTAAACTCAAGTATTCATCCATGTAAAGAAAAGTACTCATCTTTGAGAAATAACTATATAAGGAAACATTACCACCCATCTTTGACACGTTTTTAGAGGTGGTTTTTTTTTGTACGTTCACTCTAACTAATTTTTCCGACGATCTGTGAGGAATTTTTCAAATCTAAAACCACGAAAGTCTTCTACACAATTTTCTCTTTCAAATGAGATCCATGATGACATACTTTCGAGGTGTCTGTTACGCAAGTATTCACACCTCGTACGTAAGTATTCATCTCTCATTGAACAAGTATTCATTCTCGTCGTGTAAGTGTAAAGAGTACATGAAGGTATGGTGGGACCGCACAACCGCGACTTCAGATAAGTAGGGGACCACAGTAATATGCGGAGATAAGTGGTGGAATTAGTAGGGACGATTTGCGAAAAAGTATTGACACTTAACACGAGTTGTATTCATCCATATAAATAAAAGTACTCATCTTTGAGAAAAAATTATATATGGAAATATTACGACATTAAGAGCATTAATTACGCGGAGATAGTAGGGTACTACAACTGCCGTCCGCTAAAAACAAAAGAAAACACGTAATTAAGTGGGGGAACTGCACAACCGCCATCACTAACTACCGTGGGGATCGCATAACCGTCACCGCAAGTGGAAACAACATCAAGTATTCATCTATAATACATGAAGTATTCACATGTAATACATCAAGTATTCACCCTGATATATCAAGTATTTTTAAAAAAAACTGGACATATCACACCCATCTTTTACACGTTTTTAGAGGTGGTTTTTTTTTCTCCGTTCAATCTAACTAATATTTCTAACGATCTGTGAGAAATTTTGCAAATCTAAAACCACGAACATCTTCTACATAATTTTCTCTTTAAAATGAGATCCATGATGGCATACTTTCGAGTTATTCGTTGCACAAGTATTCACCCTCGTCATGCAAGTATTCATCTATCATTGAACAAGTATTCACATGTAATACATCAAGTATTCACCCTGATATATCAAGTATTTTTAAAAAAAACTGGACATATCACACCCATCTTTTACACGTTTTTAGAGGTGGTTTTTTTTTTCTCCGTTCAATCTAACTAATATTTCTAACGATCTGTGAGGAATTTTGCAAATCTAAAACCACGAACGTCTTCTACATAATTTTCTCTTTAAAATGAGATCCATGATGACATACTTTCGAGTTATTCGTTGCACAAGTATTCACCCTCGTCATGCAAGTATTCATCCTCGTCGTGTGAGGCGGAGGCGGAGGCAGAGGCGGAGAAGGAGAGGCGGAGGTGGGAGGCGGAGGCGGAGAGGGAGAGGCGAAGGTGGGAGAGGCGGGCGGAGGCAGAGGTGGAAGGGGGAGGCGGAGGTGGAAGAGGGAGAGAGAGGGAGAGGAAAGAAATAGAAGGAGAAAATCTACTAATTAATTTGTAGGGACCACTAGTTAGTTAAAATTGATTATTATAGTTAGAAAAGGAAGTTAGTTAGTTGGGGGAAAAATTGATAAGTCTAAAATACATACATATTCGATCCGATTTTTATCACAAAACAATACCAAATATCTTGTATTTTCATACAAAAAGGATAGAATTTACCTAGAATCAAGTTACTGCGTTTGTTTGTTTTCAATCTACAGAAAAGAAGGCAAAAAAAGAGAAAAAGTGACCATAAATGCGGACGCACTGGACAGTCATGCGACCGCACTCAACACTTGGTCAAATCCAGAGCCTCAGGATTCAACAAGAGAAAAAGTCTGAGAGCAGTGCGGACGCACAGATCCATCATGCGGCCGCATTCCAGACTTAGTCAAAATTCAGCACACTCCCGGAGGAAAGGAACAAAAGTCCGAGCCTAGTGCGGACGCACTGTAGCCAACTGCGGACGCATCCTGGACTTAGCGAAAAACACAATGTCAACCAAACCCAGAATGCGGCCGCAGGGACCACTAGTGCGGACGCACTCATGCCGCAGAAGCAGAAATTGAAGCATCCGAGCCTAGTGCGGACGCACTAAGGTCGCATTCAGCCTAAAAATCAGGTTTTCTATTTTCGGCGCTTCTAAAAACGACCCGGGAGTGAAATATGGAAAGTGGGGACGTGGGGGAACTTGTGGGGCAAGTATCTAATGACTCCCCACGTCCATTGGCTCCAGAATAAGCATTACATCTCCTATAAAAAGGCTACAACTTTCCCTTCCAAATCATCCACTACCAATCCACATACAATCTTCTTTACCATCAATCTCTTGGAGCGAATCAAGGAAGAGGAAGGGAAGTTCACAGCAAACAAAGGCAAGATCAAGGTTCTTCATTTAGAGAAGGGTGTAAACTATTTCTCTGTTTAATTTCTTTGTTTTAGCCATGTTTTGTTTTAATCTTTTGATGAATTCTTGCATCTCCATGAGAGGCTAGTTTTCTCTCTAGGGGTTTAGGTCTTATGCATGAACTTGTTTAATTTTATCTTACTCGGATCTTAGTTTTTATTATGATTGTTTGATTTGATTGTTAATTTCTGTGAATTATTCTTTATGAATTTCATTAGTACTTGAATTATAAGTTCACCTGGTTAGATGAATTGAAGTAGCTTGAAATCACGTTGATCGTGTCTTTCCGCTTTAATTTCTAGCATGGGTCAAGGTAAGGAGAGTACTAATTGAAATCATAAATATATATCTTAGGATTTAGTTTATCTTAGGACCAATTTGATATCTAAACCGGATTTCCAGAAATTAAGGTTAGGATTTGGTGAAGTATTAAATTGAAGTCAAAATCTAATTAGGACACCTTAGAACAAATGTTAACATATATTTTGAAGCATGTGACTTAAATATCCCTTTAGGTAGTGACAGCCCTAGAATTGTTGGAACATTAATCCATCCACCCAAGGTATTTGTATTAATATTTGTTCCAAAGGCTAACACAAGTTAGAAACCTCGACAAATCATACATGAATTTAAACAACCCGAGTAGATAGAATTAACAAGAGATTGTAGACCGAATGCCCCTAGACTTCCAAACCTTGAAAAAGCAACCAAAACTCTCTTTTAATTTTCAGTTTTAGTTTAATTGTTACAATCTCTCCTTTTCGGGTATTGAACCCAACAATTAGGATTTTTAGTAAAAACCCCCCAAATTTACTTTATTGCACTTTTCTGAAATTTATCATCTAAGGTTGAAATTTAAGTATTTATCTTACTCCTTGTGGTTCGATACCCGATAATATACTACACGGTAGGATTGTATACTTGCAATCTGAGCCGAAAGTGTATTTGAGGATAAAACTTTTTACATATACACTTTGCACGTATCAAAAATGGAGGAAGGAATCAAGGGGTATTACCCTTATTAATTTCTATTTAACTTTGGATATTAATAAAAATGTCGGCGATCCGTCTAACTTGTTTTATTTTTTTTTCTTTTTTATTTATGAGTAAATCTAGCACTTAGTCTACTTTTTATGTACATTCTTTTTACCATACCTTCCGAATATTGATGGTTGATTTTAAAAGGCGGAAAATTTATATCGCAATCTTTGATCTACAAATCTTTTTATGGTTTGATAAGTAAATGGACGAAAGTTACTTTTTTCTTAACAAAAACTAAAAGTTGCAACTTGCAAACCTCTTAATTAAAAATTTTAACACAAAATTTATTTAAAAAAATATTTACGTAAATGTTTAGATGCACGTTAGAAATAACGTTTTTTTTTTAAAGTAGCTAAAGGTTTTCCGTTTTGACAGCATCACAAAACAATCCTTGGAGCACATATTGCCTGGAGCCTTAATTTGTAGGTAATATAATTTATGATCATGTGCAGATGCAGAGTAAAAAAAATAAGTGGCCACATATGGCCACCCCACATGACTTATGGGATGAAAGATCCAGGCATTAGGCTTGCTATGTGCAATTGATATATCACCAAAATTTCATATTTTAGACATCATTACTTATTTTGGAATTCCGAATTAATTACTAATATATATTGAGTCATCTTCTATATATATCCGAAGTACTGGGTTTTACTTGGAAACTAAATATTTAGAATTCCTTAAAAGAGCCATCTGCGTTAATTTCCTCTCTCCTCGCAGGCGCTACCTCCATTGGGCAATGGTGTTTGCTCTTTTGCCTTTGACGAGTCGTGTTCAATCGGATCCGCGCGCCTGATTCTAAAATTCTTGTAAGTCTCTGAGCCTACATGTGCCTTCGCCTTCTTGTCCCAAACGGTTTTGACTATTCAATTTAATTATATGAACTTGAATTGCTTATTCAAACACTTTAACAGTTTAGTGATAATCATAGACAAAGTTTCGAGAAATTCTTAACAACTTTGAAAAAAGAAAAAAAAAAATATATAATTTGAGTTGCTTTTGTTCTAGGGCAGGACCTTCACAACTTGTTGGAAATTTAGTAGCAATAATGGGTAATGATCTCCGACATAGATACACGGTAAGCTCTAATCAAACAGACGGTTTATTATTTCACAATTTATACTTTCTAGCATGAATTTTTCTACGACAACAATTTCTAATAAGGGCGTTGCTGATATTAATTTTGTGGTAGCCCTCAAGTTTAAGTCTCTATTAGGCATTTTCCTAGCAATAATTTTACGGAGGAGATATCATCAACTGAACAAGAAAAAGAAACATTTCCTTCAGCATCCATACAGTGGTTTGAGCCTTATGTTTAAGGATTATTTTATTTTTGTTTGTGGGAAATGTTCAGGGCCTTTCCTTTCTCTGATCCAAATCCAGCTATCATTACATTGTAATTTTATTTGAATTCTGAATAAATAAATTTCTCTAATTGGAAGAGCTAAAAGAGTGTAAAACAACTGCTCCAAGGCTCCAAGCTGAGTTATCTAAATAGATTCACCCTACTTTTTCTTTTCTTTTCAAGTTTCATATGCTATCAATAATGTTAATAAAGCATTAAAATAGAATATTTTCTATGATATTTCAAAAGCAAACAAAACCCAAGTTATTAGTAAGCCAGAGCAAACTATTGGTTTTGTATTCGATAAAATAAGTACCACAAAAAATAAAAAATAAAACTTAGAACAATTGGCTTGGACTGTGGGTCATATAAGCAACCTATTTAATTTAGAAGCTACTTATGCTCATTTTTTTGCTCATAATTATTTAGACCGGACTGTAGAATAGAGGATAGAGTTTAGCAGTTTAGGTTTCTGGTAAGGGAGGGTTCGTCATTAAAGGGTAATAATTGATTTGTGGGTCAGAAAGTAAGGATTATAGTTTATCAGTCAAAAGTTTAAGGCTTAATTCGTTGGTTTAAGTTAAACGGGTTTGTATTCTTTTGTTTTTCTGAGTTATCTTTTAAATAGTTTAGAACATTTTCATCTAAATTGAATTGATTAGGAAGGAAACGGGATTTGTAGAAAGATCTGAAGAACCTTTTAGCTATCAATGTCTTATTTGCCACATCTGTTGCCAGAAAAACAGAAAAACTGGTACAATCAATGTCCAATTTTTCCCTTGTTGATTAGATGATCAAAATTAGCTATTAAGATTTTCTTACAAAGTTGACATATTAGAGAATTGTTCTTTAATTAACTAAAACTTGCAGGTTGCTCCGCAAACATGCGTTGATGAGAATAATTTTATAAGCACTATTGAGACAGTTTACCGATTTAAAGTCAATTATATTAAAACGAAGGATTTGAGCCATGGCCAATGTATCACCAGTCCTACATTTAAATCAAAAGGGTACAAATGGATTATCCGTTGCTATCCTAACGGTTCCGGAAAGCACAAAGACAACGACAATATCGGTGTTTTTCTTGAGCTTCTAAGCGATTACATAGATCTCCATGCGAGTTTCACCTTAGCAATCATGGACAAAAGTAGAACCGAGCCGTTTCAAAGGAAGTTCAATGGAAAGTTCAGTGCTGACTCCAACTGGGGTCTGCATTGCTTCATAAGAAGAACCATGCTAGAGCAAGGGTACCTTTCTGAAGATGGTTACTTTCAAATCCTTTGTTCCATTAATGTTACAGGTCAAGATTATGATGGGGCGCCACGAATCCCCATAGGTGGGGTAAAAGAGGATATTAGCGCACTATGGGAGAGTGGGGAGATGACTGATGTGAATTTTGATGTGGAAGGAGAGATTATCTCTGCTCACAGGGTAATTCTCGCTGCCCGGTCACCTGTCTTTAGGGCAGAGTTATTCGGCCACATGGTTGAAGCAAAAATTGAGTGCATAAAGATAGAGGACATGAAACCTGCAGTTTTCAGGGCTTTGCTTCACTTTATATACGACAATTCACTTGACAATGCGAGAGACACTCATCAGGCCACATCTGTCATGACTCAGCACATACTAGCAGCTGCTGATCGATATGCAGTAGAAGGGTTAATAGCAAGGTGCAAAAAATATTTAATGAATAATATTTCTTATGATACAGTTATGGATGTGTTAACTCTTTCAGAGCAGCACAACTTTATTAAACTTAAAGAAGCTTGTCTTGAATTTGCTTCAAGACAGGAGAACTTCACAAAAGTAGCATTTACAAATGGATATATTCAGATGGCCCAAGCTTACCCATCTCTTTGGGCGGAGCTGAGAAAGAAGGTCACTCATGTATCCACAGACTTGAAGAATGTGTAAGTAATTCCAAGGTAGAGATTTTTGTTGGTATTAATAGATCTCTATCAACTGTGTACTTTTTTTGTTGGAACATGTTCAACTGTAACAACATAGTTAATTTTGCATAAGGTGCTTTCAGATTAATACTAGATATGACATGCTTGTTTTTTTTTTTTGGAATAAATGTCTGATGTTGAGTTGACAACTAATGTTTTCAGATCAGTACTAGAAATTACATTATTTGCTGGGCGACCAACATGCTTCATCTTATTTTTATTTTCTTTTTCTGATTTGGAAAAAACATTCATGTCTACAAAAGAGCTTTACCCAAATGAAGAGGACATTGTCTATCGAGCTACTACAAGAATGAGACAGAATCCGTGAGGGTATACGCTTAAAAATAACACTTTTCTGTCAGTGTACTCCGCAAGCAGGATGTCTTTGTAAAGCTCGCCACTAATTTACTGGTGCATCGTCATACCATTTCAGTGGAAAAGAAAATTGACATATCTAGCTAGAAATATTGTTAGATTGTACAATTTGTTCAGATATTAATAAGTCAAACAAATTATTTCCTTTCTAATATATCAAAGGAGTTGTTCTTTTCTAGTCAAATTATGTAAGAGAATAAAATTATATAAATGAGAAATTATAACAAAGTGATTTTCCCGTTTTCTGCAAATTGAATGGTGTTCTGAAAAAATAAAATTATGTTGATTTAGCAATCAGCTTTATATAGCAATGCTTTTTATTTATTTATTTTGGAACAGAAGCCCGCAGGCATATATAGCAATGCTTTTGATGAGGAACAGTGAATTCACATCCCCTCAGGTTACATGACTGTGGACAATTGAAACGTACGGTTCAGGATTGTTTTTTCAACTTGGCACGAATCTCAAAGTACAAACAATACTAGGCCACCGTGCTATCACCGAATAGGTACCGGCTAAGAGTAAATCCGGGCCATCCGGTTCAATTTGCTTGAGTCAGGTACCTGGGAGGATACGGATCTAGAAACAGTTGGCCTTGTTTAGCAATCAGTTTTATATAGCAATGCTATTAATTGTGTGGACAAATTTGCCCTCTTTAAATTTCTCTCCCGGAATGACAATCTTTTACTTCAATATTTCCATAATTGTTAGATCTTATTATGTTTTCTAAATCTTCAAAAGAAGAGAAAAAAAAAATCTTGCAGTAGATCGTCTGATTAAAAATGGGTTGCTGAATTTTTTTTTTGAATAAATTCAACAAGTAGTATCTTGAAGAATTTGGACAACAAAGATATATTTTTTTATTCTCTCAAAACGATACATTTCTTTATTTTTTTTAAATGGAGAACAATGCAACTAGATCTTATAAATTGTTTATGTTAATTTTTCCTACAGTTATATTATTTATAACCAACATATGTATTTAATTTTTCAAGTCACTTAATGTACCGTGAAATATACATCAAATTTTATATGTGGATAAAATAGATTATGCTTATAATTTAACTATTGTTAAGTGTCCCCTCGTCTTAAATAAAAGAAACAAATATATATTTGCTAATATCTATGGAAAATTAATGCTTTGCCTATTACAAAATATTTTTTTTCTCATATTTTGGAAAAATAAGATCTAAAATTATGGAAATATTGAAGTAAAAGATTGTCATTCCTGAAGAGAAATTTAAGAAGGGCAAATTTGTCCACACAATTAAGATATTTGAAAATGTTGTGTTAATAGAAAAAAAAATATTAGTGTTAATATCAGTCCCGCTCTCAAAATCTACCCATTCATTTGTTTTGAGATTTGTGCATAGAAAACAATAGCTTTTGAGATTTGTGCATTTCAAAAAATAGAGAGATAGATTTGGTGTGATTCTCAAAGAATCAGATTTATTTCCCTCAAAATAGCATGGTTCATTTTGTAAGGTAAAATAAGGTATTCCAAAGTTAGGCATGGTCAAGATGAAATGAGCAGGATACATTACAGAGTTGTCGGTCCAACGAGGTTTTAATTAGAACTAATATATTATATTATATTATTATATATATATAGAGAGAACTCTTAAACGAGCTCTTTTGCCCTAATTTTTCCTCTCCTTGTTTTGAATAAACAAAATATTTGGTAGCGGGGCTGTCAAGTTAATTTCTCTCTCGCCAATCCTGCATGCTCCTAGATCTCAGGTAATGCGCTTGTTGACCGGCTTAATGAACTAGCTATTATTCTACAAATATCTCATGGTACTACAATTCCATTTCATTTTGTTATCCTTTTCTAATTCTAACCATGCATATTCCACCAGTTTTTGGTAATTAGGCCACGCGCGCCATCCATGCGAACTCGATTGGCATTGCAATAACAATTAATCAGTTAATCATGATGAGTTCCATCATATATATATACATTAATCCTAAATCAAATTAACATGTTAATTACTTACAGCAGGTTGGCCTGAAAATTGTGTGATTTCATGTAAAGAAATGGCTTCAGCATGTGTTGATGAGACAAACTTCATAAGCACCGATGGGACAACTCACCAATTCCAAGTCAACTACTTGGAAAGTAAGAATCTGAGTCACAGTCAATGTATTGACAGTTCAATCTTTAAATCAGCAGGGTACAAATGGAATATTTGTTGCTACCCTAAAGGATTCCGAAACAATAATTATATCTCAGTCTTTCTTGAGATTCGGAGTGATTACGCAGACCTTAAGGTTAATTTCAATTTAGATATCTTGGGCAAAAGTGGATCAGAGCCATTCCATAGAACATTTACTGCAAGATATACAAGTGGTTCTTCCAACAGTTGGGGTCTGCGTAGCTTCATAAAAATAACCAACCTAGAGGAAAGTTATGTGACTGAAGATGGCTATTTTCAAATCCTTTGTTCCATTAACTGGACGGATAAAGATTGCAATAGGATATCGCGAGTTCCCATCGCCATCGGTGATGTAAAGGAGGATATTAGCAAGCTATGGCAGAGTGGAGAGATGACTGATGTGAATTTTGAGGTTGATGGAGAGATTATCTCTGCCCATATGGTTATTCTCGCTGCCCGGTCAAGCGTCTTCAAGGCAGAGCTCTTCGGCAATATTAATACTGCTCAAGGAAAGATCGGGTGCATAAGGATTGAGGACATGAAACCTGCCGTTTTCAGGGCTTTGCTTCACTTTATTTACAACAATTCACTTGACAATGAGAGAGACACTGTCATGACTCAGCAATTACTTGCAGCTGCCAGTAGATATGCAATAAAGGGGTTGATAGTGAGATGTGAAGACTATCTAATGAAAAATCTCTCTTTAGATACAGTTTTGGATGTGCTAATTCTTGCACAAGGGCACCACCTCAGTAACCTAAAAGAAGTTTGTCTTGAATTTGCTGCAAGACAGAAAAACATCACAAAATTAGCACTTACGGATGGATACAATCAGATGGCCCAAGCCTACCCCTCCCTTTGGACTGAACTAGGAAAGAAGGCCACCGAGTGAACTACAAAAAATTCTCTCCTATTTAATTGGGTTTTCTAATTCCCCTCTTAATTTGCTTGTACAAGTATATATATTGCATTTCAGTAGAAAATCTTAAAATTTAAGATTTGTCAAAGCACATTTCTCTACAAAAATTTTACTGATAAAATCAATATGATAGGAGCTCTGAGCACTTACTAATTTACTTTCCCTTTTTTTTTTAGTTTATAATAATTTACTTTCAGCTTCCGAGTTCCCCGTTGTAATTTCGTCTTCAATTTTTTAGGAAGGAATATATTATTCCAGAAACTTTGAAGGACTAAAATGTGAACAAAAACTTTTAAGGGAAAAAAAGGCATGATTAATATTTTATAGACGGCTGGCTGCTAGACTAAATACTACAGTTTCAAAAAATATTCTTAATATTTGAAACAGAATGCAAAATTGTAATAGTGTAACTTGGGGAGGCATCAGGCATATCAGCCCCCAACGAGTGCGAGCCCAACGGGCGAAGGTTCAGGCCCATCAGTTATTGGGCTGCACTCTCTCGCTGAGCGCTTCTTTTTAGGGGAATTTTGTGTATAAATTGCGTATTTCTTTCCATCTAATTAAAATTCATATATCATATTTATTCTTCTAAATTTTCAAAACTAACAAATTTGCCTTCCACTTCCACTTCTAAATCAAGCACGTAGGTTATTACTAGAAGATATTACATTCATTGCCTTCCACTTCTGAGACAAAATAAAGGATACGTGTATCCTGTATAATTAATTTCATCTCTCTGCTCCCTATTCTTGCAAGATATGCAGTAACTTGCAAGGGGGAAATCGCTCGACCTGTGGATGCTATATATATTGTTTGCACTGCATTTTGCTACTGGTGGGTTATCAATATCATACATTGGTAATTAATTAATGACTTTATGTGAACTATGCATGCCCAGGAATAATAACTGATCGAACAATACTTGGGTTGGTTTGCATAATAATAAATTCGGAATATGAAAATTAAATATGAGCATACAAGTTGCCAAAGAACACGTCAAAGAGAAAATACTAAGAAGACAATACGCCAAAAAGAAAAGCTCGGTGAGATAAATTGCGCACAGACCAACTAAAACTGAGGAAAAAGGTGCTGCAAAACTAAAGGAGGAGCAATAACAAAAATAAGAACCTTTGCACTACCGGCATGGAATTGGAAATTCTTATTAAACAGACAGGAGGTGCAATTATGGGTGGTACACAAAGAGGGGGAGCTAAAATCAAGAGAAGTTCTGTTGTTGGCAATGTTCATATGCTGGCGTGAGAGATGCTCACGGATATTTACGGATAAAAACAAGATAGTGGAAGAACTACTCGATGAAATACAGGAGCAATGGATGCATTTACATTAACAAAGCAGTTTCATCTTTCCAATTTCTTTTTCCTTTTAGTTTGTTTTCGCTTTATTTTATAATTCATATTCAACTAGGTTGAATCTTCTGTAAAACCAATAAGTTCCCAATTGGAACCTTCATTAAATAAAGCAAATAGGGACAAGATCCCTATTTTTCTTCAAAAAAACAAAAATAAGAACCAAGAGGTGACGAGACCGTACGTCTTCACACCTAATTTCGTGTTTAGGGTTTATAGAATAAATTCCGAAATTTTTATTAATATTCAAAAAAATAAAAAAATTGAATTCTACACCTTGTTTAACAAAATTTTGAAAACTGTCCAAACCGCAGAATTAATTCATAGGCCGACTTTCCGCGGTATTATTCTTCGGTTATAGGCCTCTCAAAACCACAGAATAAATTCACGGTTTCCCTAGAACCGGAAATTAATTTTGCGGTTTGGGGTTCTGAAAATATATTCTGTGGTTTCGGGCACAATGATAAAAATCGCCCCTGTCTCCCTTCTCTCTCACAATCAATTTTGACGCAAAAAATAGAAGAGGAGAAGAAGAGATAAAATCAAACTCTGGGAGTGAATTTTTGTAAGTTTTTTTTTATTTCTTTAATTTTAAATTATTTAATTTTTCAATTTATGTTGTACTTATAGGGTTATTCTTTTTTAAATGATAGTTTGTTATCAATACAAAAAATGATGACGAAATATGTGCGACAATTTTTGTTGGAGGGGAAATCCAATACAATGATGACAAGATCTTTTACAGTACCCGGTCTAAATACTCATTCCCAGTAACTGTGAACCATAACTTTGATTATCTCCAAAATGAGATTTATAAACGGATTGGGTATACCGTTAGTCAAGCAAATTTGGAAATCCAAGCCAGGTTTAATATGTTTACTGATGTCAAACGGGACTATCAATTAGTACCGGTAACAGACCAGGCATCGATCCAAATGATTTTAGGAATTACGACGTCCTTTCCACAAAGGTTACCGGTTCTGAAGTTGTATGTAGAATTGGAACCGAATCATACCGGTTTAATTCTCAATTGGATCTGAACAGTCAGGCTCTTGTACCCAGTCAAATCTCTAAATCTCGAACCCGATCCAGTACCAGTCAAATCCCTGAACCCATAACCCGACCTTAAACTGTTCGGATCCATAAACTGGTACCGGTCCCTGATTATTTGCATGTACCTATGGATGCAATTGATGATGACAATTTGGAGAGCGAAGATGAGATGCTCTCAGATGAGTCATCGGGTTTAGACGATGATGTTCGACCGACCAGACAGTCACAATCACAGTCTTGGTCACAGTCCCGCCAAACACAGTACTCGATAACTGGTTGGGAAAATATGAGACATCTGGTTGATAGTTTCAATGACACATCAGCTTTTCCGATAGCGAATGTCTATTTTTTGGCACAGAGAGAACATTCGATAACCCATTGGTCGTAAGCAAAGTGTATGAGTTGAAAACAGTTCTAAGGGTAGCAATCAATGAGTTTCATCTTCAGAATAATTTTGAGTGTAAGGTTTCCAAAAGTGAACCTTGATGTATAATTGTGTTGTGCAAAGATGATTTATGCAAATTCAAGTTATGCGCGAAGCCTCACGGTCTTTCATAATCTTGGATTATTAGCAAACAAGTAATCTGCATGCAAAGTACCGGTCTCACGTGCTGATCATTATCAGCTTACAGCAAAGATGATTGCCTGTGTGATTGATAAAATCATGAGAAGAGATTTGTGTGTGACCATAAATCACACCCGAGATGTCGTAAAGGCAACATACTCAAAGGTCACTCCCAAGTACAACAAGTTATGGTGAGGCCGTGAGCTTGCTATTGAAAACATGTTTGGGAGTTGGGAGAATTCTTACCACTTTCTTATTCTAGGAGATAAACACAGCATTTTACCTCATGCTCAGAGGAGAAGCCATTCGTTGCATCATTCGCATGAATAGTTAGGAGAAAGTAAGTTCAGTAGAAATGGTTGTAACTTAATCATGTCAACTTGAAATCATGTTCTACTCTGTTTACATAGATGGAGTTAGATTCAGTGGATTGGGCATTAGCAGGTGCCAAAGGCAAAAGTATCGCATAGGTGCTCGGCGATATTTTTCACTATTACATACCAAATTTTTATTCCATATCAATTAAGCATTGTGCTGGTATTAGTATTACTATTAAGCTTCTGTATTGTAGATAAACATAAGATAATTTTCAAAAAAATTCATGCACCAGCATTCAGAAGATAAAAAATGTCATCCATGTATGCCAACATGTATAAAAAAAATATAAACAGTAGCGACTTTCATCTCCAAATCTAAATCGTTAAAAAATATTTGAACAGTTAGAATGAAATAATATATAAATATTTCTATTTTTCTGAAAGAAGAGCCTGACCGACGGTTCTCTTGTAACATGACGTGTTGCCTTGCAAACCCGTTACACATTGTCGGATTTTAAAATCAATTTTAATTTATTTTGATCTCGCAGAATATCTAGATTATAAGCGCGGACTTCTTATACAAGTACGAGCGAAAAGAGAAGGAAAGATATAAAAAAGAAATTGTGACAAATTATGTAGGGAAAATAAAAAATTGTCAATAAGGAATACAACATTTTGCATCTTTTTTGTGACAAATTATGTATGAAAAATTATAGATAAATCAAGCCATAAGCTAAATCCACATGTTCAATACATCAAACGGACATTCATATATGCATGTCATGCAACATATATATATATACTCTTCACATGCTCACTACTCACATCAAGTAGCTCAAAGCTCCAAATCCAACTCCAAAAACAAGACTCCATCCAGCATTTTGCCCCCTCCAACTGGCATCTGAGGTGGTGCTATCAGCGTCAGCAGACGAAATAGGCGCCGCTGCAGTAGTAGAGGTTGGGTTTTTCTTTGTCTTCTTTTTTGCGGGCAAAGGCGCCGGTGCACCTGCCGGTGGTTTTGGTCCAAAGAGTGCCTGCGGCAAGAGGACGCTGTCAACGGAGTATACCGCGAGCGGGAAGTCGGAATAAAGTACACTGTTTACTGGTGTGTCATTGACTCCTGTTGACACATTTAGCTGTTCCACAATAATGCAAAACATGAGAACGGTTAATGATGAGAGGTTTGTATGTCATTTTTTATGTACATGTTTAGTGAGGATAAAGAGAGCTAATTAAGTCCTCTCTATAAATGGAAAATTTCTAATTTTATATATTAAGTTTTGTAATATTTATGCATCAATATATTTTAGTCTCTTTATAAAATAAAATTACATTACACTGAATTTTTGAACCGTTCAATCTCAAATTTTTAGTTCCGTCTATGTGTTTGAAATTTTTTTGTATTTAATTGATAATTGCTGATAATTTGCAACAATTTCAAAACTTAATTTTAAATCATAGTGATATGCTTGACTGAGTCAATTACCTTCAATAAGACCATGTGTATAGTTGTTAAAATTAATTAAATGCTTCCGTTATATGGAGCTTAGGGCGTATATATGTTGAAGCTAAATTTGCTTCCTCTGAACAAGTAAATTTGCTTCGTATATACATCCATTTCTGAATCAAGGAGAGCTGACTCGTTCAAACGATATTTGCTTTAGGAAAAAGGTAAAACAGTAAATTGAAAATCTAGTCCTTGGAAAAAGTACAAACTCTTGAATTTTAGTCAAACAAAGGGAAAAAGATAATTATATTTTATATAATGTTATTCATTCTCAATTTTCAAAAAATCCAAATAAAATTCTAAATAAAAAAATTAATTTTTAAATATGTTATTGGATAAATATATATAGATAGTCCAAGAATCAGATATCATGCGTTAATCGAAGTATCATTTGATGATGTATTAAGACCATTAATTTTGGATCGTTGTAATTTTAACTCACTTGATGTAATATAAACATACATGTTATATATATAATGTGTACATCAAGTCATCATATTTTATATAAATAATGTGTATAATAGAATTTTAAAATTTAACTTTATTTTTAAAAATTATCTCCCTCTTCATAAAATGCCCTCTAAATCCAATATGTTACTCTTTTCATGAATCTCAATTTGTTGACGCTGATAATTTTCAACGTCCATCTTAAATATATTCCAAAACAAGCATTTGTAATAAGAATATCCTCTAGATCAGCATTTTTTCCTATAATTTTTTTGAAAAATAAGTATTTGGCAAAGGTACGTACATATGGAGAGTAAAACACACTAACTACGTACAACGTACAAGAATATATTTTATCTGCCAAGATAAAAATAAAAGTGCAAAATAGTGTTAGTATCATCGTAAATATTTTTGTTGGTAGTAACAATATATGTTCTCAAAATAACAATTTATATTGACTTACTTTTAAAAACAGTTATTTTTTACCTCACACATAAAACAGATTTGTTCTTAAAAAAAGATTAATTAATTGATTAGCGATACCTGATCGGCTAATCAATGAAGTGGAAAGATATGCCTGTGATAATTAATGTGATTGCTCAAAAGCGTTGCATGGATACCGTTGCCAGTTGTGAAAAGCAAATTAATGTATCCGAGTACTTTGGGACTGAGTTTGATCTAAGCTCATTCAACCCACGTGAATTCTTTTCAAGAGAGTCCAAACTTGATGGGATCGAATCAGGTGCTCAGTATATCTATGGTCCGGATCTGCTGCTACGTACGTTGTATATATAAGGATCCCTGCTATTCTAATTTGACATATCGATCCGATCTAAAATAAACGGGTCAATTTTAAAAGAATACCGATTGGAATATGAGCGGTCTTTTAGTCGAATTTAATACCGTCAGATTAAAATCTAATATATCTAGAGGAGGTATCCAATTACACATTTTTTTGTAACACACTTTGACACCTACCATTCAACATGATGGATATATTAAAATGTGCTTGGAGATCAAATTTTACATTTTTTTGAATTTTTTTACTATTTATTAAGATGGTTACAAAATCGCTGTTTTCAGATCATTGAAAAACAGCGATTTTGTAACCATCTTAATAAATAGTAAAAAAATTCAAAAAATATAAAATTTGATGTCCAGCACATTTTAATATGGTGATCATGTTGAACGGTTCGGATCGACTGTTTGAATTTTGAAATCGCAAAATTGACCTATAAAAAAATCGTGTCATTATGTGTCACCAAAAAAGGTGTAATTGGATGCCTCCTCATATATCTATCTACCATATATTCTACCTGGTTGCTGGTGGTGGTGACATTGATACTATACACACCATCATTTCC
Organism: Carex kokanica; assembly: GCA_025461125.1. Lineage (NCBI taxonomy): Eukaryota > Viridiplantae > Streptophyta > Magnoliopsida > Poales > Cyperaceae > Carex > Carex kokanica. The sequence goes on along the minus strand of JAJGRX010000163.1, from coordinate 2,548,332 downwards.
TGACGCCTGTGTGTTAACTGGGTTACTCGCCGACTGGAACGTGGTAAGACTGTAGAACCGAGGTAACACATGGTACAGCACAAGCTCAACCTGCTCCTGTGCGGTGAGGCTGTTCAACGTGCCGGCTTTGAGCTGGTTAAATGCATTGTCGGTCGGTGCAAACATTGTCAGACCGTCGAAGGAACTGTTCAACTGGCTGGCAACCTGTGTACTGACTTGGGTCTCTTTGAGCAAGCGCAACATTGTTGTGTACTGACTTCCTTTTTCTAGAATGGTGGTTAGGCTTAGCGGCGCTGCCGTCGGGCCCGGCGCAACTGGTGCAGTTTTTGCATGGGTAGAGGAGAAGAGGAATATGGTAAAGATAAGGAAAGAGAAGGATAGGGATGAGGAAGCCATTTGGTAAGAGAAGGATATAGGGATTGAGAGCTTGAGAGCTTGAGTGAGGTTTAATTTGTAGTGGTGCGAGGGATTGGATCGAGAGCGGTGGAATGAGCTGGCTTAATGTGAGACTTGAGATGACTGTGGCCTTCTTAGGTCCATCTATGATCTATAGCTTTATTATAAGATCAATGGAAATATGATATTGATACCCAACTCGTCCCAGCCTGTATATATTATAGCATTCGATTAATTATCTAAATGGACATTTTTTACCATTTATTGCAGAGCGGAGTCAGACTTTCGAAATATGAAAGTCAAACAAAGATAGAGGTCAATAATATAAAAAAAAATTCTCGGAGAATAAGAGTCAATTTTATATTATTATAACATTTTACTCTAAATTATATAGAAAATCATACATAAATACAAAAAAAAATTAAAAATAGAGGTCAATTGACCCGTACTTGTTACTTAACTCTACCTCTGATTTATTGCTTGGAATTTAAAGTAATAATTAATCATAATATTTGAGTTCGAAATTAGAATTTCATTTTGGAGTAATTACTTGCACTAATCTTCCACAAGCTATTCAACTACACAAAACTATGCTATGTTTACATCATACATGAAATTGATCATTAATTTGCAGTCACAACAATTTAGTTTAAAGTGAAGGAATCAAATTAAGGTTTCTAAATGTTCTATAATTTCAAATTTTCTATCAAAATCTAAAATTTAGGTCATAATAGAACATAAATATATGATCATGATTTTAATTTCAGTTTATTAACATATACCCCATTATATACCTCCTTATTTTAACAACTACTTTACTAAGTAATATTTGGCACATATCTAGACAAGATATACCCCATAGATTAGGGATCCGTATCCTCTGCATTAACTCAAAAGGGAATATTTTGAGTTAATGAATTTCAACCGGACTTTAAACGGAGCCAATCCGGCTAATGTCTATAACATAGGAGGTCCTTTAATATTAATGCAGATCTAATTTGCACGAATTTTGAAACAGATTGGACAGTCGAGATTTATTAACTCAAAAGATTCTCTTTTGAGTTAATGCAGAGGATATGAATTCATAGATTAGAGGAGCATAAAAATTTATCAAAACTAAATATGAGAGGACCAATTTGATTGATGTACATAAAAAAGGCAATAATATTTCTGGTGGTAAGTTGGGGCGTCACAACTATCCCAACAGGCCATGTATGATGTAAGGGAAGGTGTATGGATAACTTGTTTTCTACTCATTGTTTACAAGTCCAATCAATGATTATTTATTTGGCAGATCCTCTTCCATCAAATGGATGGCGACAATCATACAAAAGACTCCGGTTCTGGATCTTGGAAAGCTATTATTCATTTTCCAATAGATCTATGTCACCGGCATCGCTTGAAAGCATAATTGAACTGGCATAATAGTACTAATATAGTGGAATTGGCTACGGTGCTACGTGTAGCGTAGAGGGCCTCTGTGCTATGGCTCAATATTTGAGTTTTTAAAATCTTAACGGTCGATCCGAACCGTTCAACGTGATCTCCATATGAATATGTACTAGCAAACCAAATTTTATATTTTTTAGAATTTTTTTGCTATTTTTTTTAGATAGGTAGAAAATCACTTGATCTGAAAATTTTGTACCATTCAGATCAAGTGATTTTCTACCTATCTAAAAAAATAGTAAAAAAATTCTAAAAAATGAAAAATTTGGTTTGCCAGTACATATTCATATGGAGATCACGTTGAACGGTTCGGATCGACCGTTAGGATTTTGAAAACTCAAATATTGAACCATAGCACGGAGACCTTCTATGCTACGTGTAGCACCGTAGCCAATTCCCTAATATAGTATTTAAGTACATGAAAACAAATTTGAGACAGTTGAAACTTGACTGTTGAGACAGAGCTAGATACTTAAAATTGAGAGAGGAATAATGCAGTGTAGTGATTTTATTTTATAAAGGAGATCAAAAATATTAATTGATGCATACAAAATTATAAAGTTTTAGACTAATTAATTGGATCTGTACGTACAAGTATAAAGAAAGTATGATGTAGCTAATTAATTAATTAGTAGACAAAGTAAAGCGATTCGACTACAATTTACAGGACTTCAATTATGTAAAAGATAAAGCGATTCGACTTAATAAAAATGCCTAATTGGGACTTCAATTATACAAATTTCACCAGTATAATTTTGCCGCTCCAAGATATACCACCTTTTTTCTTTACAAATCAAATTAAGCAGCCAGAGAGAGAGAGAGAGAGCTGTTTCTTCTTTTGAATGAATGCGGCGTTAACGTTGTGATATCTATGATGTATATATCATGCCTTAAAAATGATAAAATTTGATGTGTATTTTATCGATCGTTCATCAAGTAATTTGAAATTTTCAATAGTTTAAAAATAACGGTATATAATCATCGCCAAATTATATAAAATTTGTATGAAATTTAATTTATGGGTATTGTGTCAACATTGATTGGGGCAATTTAACTAGAGTTACAAGACTTGTATCAAATTTCGATTAAACTATTGGGGCAACAGTGAACTAAATGAATTCTTGTTAATTGCTCTGATGCTAACACAAGAATTCTATTAAATTTCCTTAGCAATTAGTGAAACAATTTGGTGCATGGCTGTTAGAAGTTAGAAGAGAACAATCAAGAGTTATGCTTTCAATTCGTTGTAAGAAAATACAAATAGTATGTCCTTTTCCACAAGTACTAATTAAGACAAAATTGAAATAAACAAGTAAAAAAAAGATCTACATGTTATAACAGTATCTTAATGCCAAATCGTTAGGTGAAGCAAAATGTATGTTTCTATCCAAGGGCACATCATTTGTGGTCTTCTTCCTTTTTTTTCAAACTATGAGGTGTTTTATTTTTTTTATTTTTTATTTTTAGTAAAGGTTGGAGGTCAAGCCACCCAACTATTTAATACTCCTATTTATTACAACAAATGATTTATCCCAGCTGGATTTCAAACCCATGACCTCTCACATAAAGACCATGTGTCTTTGTCACTGGACCAAAGACTAGTTCTCATGTTTTATCTAGTTAATTATATCTTTCCATCTAGTGCTTTTGTTTACTGGTCTGTGTGTCATCTGATCTACTATATTTGCATTTGTTCAGTGAAATTAAAATCTAAGGTGTTAGATTTGAGTCATTGATATGGTTCCATCATTTTTTTGTTCCTTTTATTTTTGAATGAAATGAAAACATTGCATAAAATATGATAAAGAACGAGTAATTAAACTCGGTTGAACCATTATTGCATTAAACTTATTAATAGATGATACAAGAGTGTCTAGGACAGTTTTAATTTAGCTGGAAATGGTAAATAATACAAGATAATTTACATTTGCAAATTGGGAGCAAATGGTTGTTGTCACATGTGCATCCCTACTGGCAGGAGGTCGCCATTATCCATCCCATCTGGCGCCGATATTCTCCATTTATTGACAAGCATATTTCAGCCTTCTCCAGCTCCAGTCCTCCAGATGCATCATGCATGTGTGCCTTTCTCCAATCATACCATCTATCACTTTATCTTGTGCTTAGCTGTAAAATGCGACCCATGTCAGACACTTGGGCCCCATGACCCAGCCCATATAATAATTAAATAGTATCAAGAGGCTTTCTATTTTTCCACTGGACAGCGGCTGTGTTAAAATAAAGTTCATCATAATCTCGGCCCAAACCGGCCCGTATTTTGCTAGAGTGTCTAGAAATTTATTCTTATCGACCTAATGCGATTCTTTCACTGCGACTGCGAGCTCTCTGATGGCGTTTACCAGACTTCACTGTAGCACTGTGCTCTTCTCTCACCTGCGCACCTGTTCTCTTCTCTTAGGATCTCCCCTGGTTTCATTTTCTTCTCTCCCTCTTTCCCGCTTCGCCAATCGACGAACTCCGGTCTCGACATCTGTTGCCAACATGGATCAAAATCCGACGGTGGACATTGTGCCTCCCACGCGGAGGAAATGGAAACCTGTGTGCCTTTATTATACGCAAGAGAAGTGCACGCTGGTACGACATTGCTGTTCTTAAATTTGAACTAAAATGTAGTTGAAAATTGAATTTTCCTAGGCTGAGAATTGTTTATTTTTAGATGGAGGATGGTTCACACCTTGAGAAATTTAATCACAATTTAGAACTAGACCTAGGTGTCGATGAATTGGTGCTAAACAAATTGAGACCTCAGGAGCTGGATTATCTCTTAGTTCTTGATCTGGAAGGGAAAGTTGAAATTCTTGAGTTTCCTGTTGTGATGATTGATACAAGGAATATGAAGTTTGTTGATTCCTTCCACAGGTGATCATACTCTCTATAGTTCCTGTTTGTGATTACTCTCATGATATTATGCATATGCCATAATTCAGTTCAAGAAAAACTTTAGGATTAGAAAAGCAAAGTATACTATACAGCTAGTGCCACAAATAATTTTGCACTATTCATTTCTCTTTCATCAGTTTTGCTCTTGGCACTGGTAGAACTTCACAGATTTTTTTATTCAGGTTTGTCAGGCCAACCATGATGAGCGAGCAAAGAATTGGAGAGTATATAGAAGGTAAATATGGGAAATTTGGAGTTGACAGGTAATAGTATACTCGTAATTTCCTTTGTGTTTTTCATGAATGGAGCTAGTTAAGCCATTTTTCTCATGTAGAAAATCTCTTCTTCTATCCCAAATTTTGTAGAGTATGGCATGATACAGCCATCCCTTTCAAAGACGTGCTCCAAGACTTTGAGCAGTGGCTTGCAAATCATAATTTATGGGAGAAGGTAAAAGGAGGGCCTCTTAAGAAAGCAGCTTTTGTCACTTGGTTAGTAACACTTTATTGGGGAATAATTTGGGGTGTTCCTCGGCATTATCTCAAAATCATTTATTGCAATATAAGGCGTGAATTATTACATCATATACACATGGTATCAGGCCATCCCAAAATATCATGGGTGCTTTACAAATATTGTAGTTGTTTCGTCGCCAAATTTAATTAGTTTAATAATATTGAAATTAGTGTACATTTGTTAATAGCTTTAAGCCTTTAATACAAGCACACACAAAATTCTATGGGAAAAAATAGGGGAAATTTGGCGAATATATTTTTTACAACTTCCATACATAGTTCCTGTTACCTTTATGAGAGCACTGATTCCTCTTTCTGACTGCTAACTGTAGCCTAGCACAAGGAGAGCATCTACATTTCTTAATTGGGGTGATTTTGGAAAAATCAAGCAGTTAACAACTGTAGATAAAATAGTGCTAGCTGGGGCAGCTGTAATGTTTTGGTGGTTTGTAGCGACATTCATAGTCATACTTTCCAGTAGTATGCATTATAAGTTTAGGTTTTGGAAGGGGCGCAGATGAAATTTTACTTGCTGTTACATATTATTTTATTCAACTTCTTTTAGTTTATATCTAGTATGACTTGTTTATGCTTCTTAGAGCTTATTTTTTTTACTATTCAATGACATAGCTTTTGTGCTGAGGAGAAATAAATATTCTTATGACTCATTTCTTTATTTTTAAATCCAGTGGAAATTGGGATCTGAAGACAAAAGTTCCAGACCAGTGTCGAGTTTCAAAGATAAAGTTACCATCTTATTTCATGGAGTGGATAAATCTCAAAGATATCTTTCTTAACTTCTACAATAGAAGGGTAAGCATGTTTATGTAAAATCTTCTCTTTTACTTCCTAAGCCATGACGATGTCACTGTAACTGAGCTGATCAAAGGGGGGTTGCAATTTAAATGATTGTAGTTTAGTGCTTTTCATTAGTCAGTTTGTTTCAAACTGAACAGGAACTAGCCCAATCGAACTTTTTATTAAGTTTGCATAATATAAACTTAAGTGACCGGATAAACCCATCAACCAAATTGAAAAACCCGACCAGATATACCATACTTTAATTCGGTCAAATTGAACTAGTATGAAATGTCCAACTTATAAGAAATATTATTGAATATTACTTTGCTAATCCATGTATTACTATGTGAAATATTCAAAATACATAATAAATTCAAACCAAAGACTGAACCACCATAATTTTTAAAACGAACCGAATCTAACGAAACAAAGAACAGAATTACTTTTAACCAAAAAAAGGATTGGGCTCAAACCAAATTAACTAAACTATCTGAACATCCTTCTTTGTAGTCTATGCTTATTGAGAATTTAGTCTAAAAGAGCAATGACTGAGAATCGATACGCTTAAAAAAAACGTTTACTCAAATCACAAGTGCTTTCCTAATTCTCTTTCAAAAATTCAAGAATTATAGTAACTTCAGAAAAAATTACATGTTTGTCAACACCAGGGGAAAAGAAATTAATGCTCTCATTTATCCTAAATGGTCCTCAAAATTTTACCTCAGCCTCTCTCACTTTTGTTGAAGGAAACATCAAAGAGAGCATTCCGCAATCTTTTGGCATCTTTTGACAAACATATGGAAATTTAAGGGGTATTTGTGGATATTTCCATATTTTCAAAGGGTTATATGAATATGTTCCGATTTGTGGGGATATGTTTGATTTTGCACTTTCCGGCTAAACAATATGCTGAGCATTTGCAGAATTTCAAATGAAAATGCTCCCTTATACTCAAATGTATTATGCACTTATTAAAATTGAATTGACATTTTTAGGCAACTGGAATGATGACCATGATGAGAGAACTACAAATGCCAACATTCGGCAGTCACCATCTTGGAATCGATGATGCAAAGAACATAGCGAGAGTTCTTCAACATATGCTTTCAGATGGTGCTCTTATGCAAATAACTGCAAGAAGGGGCTCTTCAGCTAGTGGTGATGTAAAGTATACATTCAAAAATCGGATTTGATCAAGTAGTATTGACACCTTTGGCTGTGCAGCTTACAGAACAGGAAAAAGAAGAATAACGATCTGATGCAGAATAATGGGTGAGATTATATGGTGGATAGAAAACCATTGAGCAGATATTTGCTTTTGAGATACATGGAGGAATCATTTTGGTAGTGCATGAAGGAATTCAATATGCCCTTTCTTTATCCTTTTGTTTTTCATATTGACGAAGATATATGAACAGGTTAGGAGCCTGGAGTTTCAGTTGCTTTTTTGTCAATGCAGGAAGAAAAGCTAGAGTTATTGTTCTTCTTAAATGACCATGTTTGTAGGATGCCTTTTTTGTCATTTTCTTGGTGTAAATCTCTGGAAGACTGGCACATGTTATTTATGTAATTTACTGTACCTAAGTCACTTCGCTTGTAACAGAATAACATTTTCCTGCAAGCAGACAGGGAGAAAAGGCTTCTCTAGTAAATGCTCTCTTTGCATTGGGTTTACAGAGAAAGAGTAGTATAACCAGCTTCTTTCTGACATTAACTGTATTTCTTTGTTATCAGTATTCAGACACATGGTGGAGCTCTTGTACTAGAGTATTGCCTGAAACAGGGGTTGAATTTATGTCTTAGTCCAGTCCAATAAATTGGCTCTATTGCTGTTCATCAAACTCAACTAATAACTTCTTAAAACTTAAAAACTCTTGAACAGCTAGAGATAGTGATGAAATACAGAATTGCAGATACAACAGTGAGTTGGCCCAGCTGGCTTATGCGTCCCCGACTTGCTGATGAATTCGTATCCTCTGAGAACTACACAGAATACAGTGATTTACTGTTCCGTAGAGTAATTGGATCCGGATTGTTCTTTTTAACTTTGCACGAATCTCAAAGCACAAATAATACTGCCCCCCCCAATCTCCCGAATAGGCACCGGTTGAGAGTAAATCTGGGCCGTAAAGTGATTTACTGTTCTGTAGAGTATTACAGAGATACTGGTCCCTTGCTGATTGTATCATACCGCCAATTAACCTTGGTGAGTCTGAGCCTCTCTGGAATTTGCGATGATCTATTTTCATATTTGAACATATGCTCTGGCATTAATAATAGTAGGTAAGTAGGTAGGCCTCATAGAAACCATCGTAATCTAACTACAGTAAAGCCCAATATAGTGGGCCTAGTTTTGTCTCCCCAAAACCCTACCGTTGATGGCCCATTAAAATCCCTCTGCACTGCACCTGCAGCATCTGGAAAATCGTTCAAATGGAATGGAGGAACGAGAGGTCAAGCTGCAAAAACCTGATAGGGACGTATTAATTACTCCCTGCGCTGGTCCATTAACACCTTAGCTCACTGACAGGTGGCGCAGAAGTACCCGGCTCCCGGCATATGCAATAAACAGGAATTGACTGGGGTCAAAGACAGAGAAAATGAAACGTTGCTTTCAAGGGCACCTTAAAAAGCGTGCAGCTTATCAAGGGCACCGGAAGAAGAACGAGTGCGTATCCTCTGGGACCACTGCCTTTTTCCGTCGCTGATCATGAGTGCGTATCCTCTGAGATATCTCAACTTTTGCGTGACCGACGTGTCCGGTGCCTATTTGAGGATAGCGCGGGGGCCAGTATTATTTGTGCTTCGAGATTCGTGTAGAACTTATTTGAACTTATTTGAATGGTTGTGATTTTCCATAAAGTCACGCAAAGTTTGAGATATCTCAGAGGATGCGAATTTGCTGATCATGCCATTAGCGTTGCTCGGATTCCTATCCTGTCAGATATCTAAAACACTCCCTTTTTAATCAATCCAAGCAGACGCAGTTGGTCCATTTCAAGTCCATGTGAAAGCGCGCATCTTGATTCAGATCAACGGTGGTGATTCGTCAGGTAACGGTCAGGAACTGAGGCTGTGGGTCTACGATAGGTAATGGACTTGAGGACTTCCCTCCCCCTGCCCTGCCCTGCCCTGCCCTGCTCTGCTCTATCCACTGAGCCGTACGGTCAGCGACTGGGTCACTGGGACGATCTTAAAGAGCATCAAAGGTGTTCGTGCAGGTCAAATGAGAAATCACCACCTGTGACCCGTGACAAAGTCACAAAGATCTCATGGGATGGGATCATTGTAGCGTTTCACTTTAGGGGTGAAAACGGATCGGACAGTGGTAAAACCATATCCGTATCTGTTTTTATTTTTCGGATACGGATACGTACGGATACGGATCGGATATCAGATATCCGTAAATATATACATAATTTTTTTCATAATATATATTATGTTATATGGTATATATCTACTATTCGGATACGGATAATTAAAATGTAAAACCATATTCGTATCCGTATCCGTACGGATATTCGGATATCGGATATCCGTATTTAATTTTTGGATACGGATCTGGATACGGTCGGATATTATCCGATCCGTTTTCACCCCTATTTCTATTTCTGGTTCTACTAGCTGGAGGCTGAACAAAGTGAATGTTTGTGGCGTCAGTACAAGTGCGATCATTTAAATTCACTTAAATTTTAAAAAAATTAGAACATTTGTGCATAAACTGTCTTCACATCCTTTGGATTAAAAATGATTAGCCTGCCAGCTATCTTCGAAGAAAGAAAGAAGTTCCGAACATACTACACTACAAGATCCCTGAATAAAATTATTATTGATCGCACAATGTCACAATTATATATAGATGTATTAATTGTTGCCTGTAAAGTTGCAATAAAAAAATAGAAATAGTAGGTAATTCCCTTATTATTTATTTTAGAAAAATATTCTACAAAATATATTTTATAATTGTTGTGTTGCTTTTCTAAAAAAATTATATTGATATTTTCTTGAAAAGTTTAAAAGTAACCGATGAGTTACTAAAATGGTCTTTATGACTTTATCAATATAGTTTATCAATATAGTATATTAATCAATTGTAATGGATAATTTATTATCGATCAAGCCAGTTTATTACAACCGGATCTAAAAAATATCTCCTAAATCTATCTGGAAGGCACCAACAAAAAGATACAAAAATGAAGTGTTCATGACATCTCAAATTTGCTCATAATTACATTCATTTTAGTCATTTATAAAGATGTTAGTCGTGGTGAACCGCACAATGTAAATGAGAATTCTATGTATACCTAAACTAGTTCGAGGGCCAATTCACAGCACCATTTTTATTTAATTGATCTTGTGTACGTTTGGCAACAAAAATTTAAACAATGTAAATATTACATTACCTTATAATATTGATATTATACCTTTTAGGATAATGATGAAAGCATTATATTAGGAAATGAACCAATAAAAATGTTTTAAATTTAATGAACCTTAAGCACTTTCATTTAGGGCCTTAAAATATTTTAAGACACTAAAATCATTACTTAAAGCAATTGTTCAATGCACACCATGGCCATGCTATTGCTATATAGATCTCAAGATCACAGCGACTGAGCGACGGATCCGTATCCTCTGCATTAAATTAAAAGGGAATCTTTTGAGTTAATGAATTTCAACCGTCTGATTTTAAACGGAGCCAATCCAGCTCGTGTCTATAACATAGGAGTCCTTTAATATTAGTGCAGATCTAGTTCGCACGAATTTTAAAACAGATCGGACAGTCGAGATTCATTAACTCAAAAAATTCTCTTTTGAGTTAATGCAGAGGATATGAATTCCTGAGCGACAGTCATGCGAACGCAAAATCCTTTTTGGTCAATTGGACCAGGGCTGCCATTCAATCTGACAGTCTGTCAAGCAACGAATGAAGAGTACATTTCATTTTTTGTCTACTTGTGTTTTTTTAGCCTTATTGAACTTAATTAGGCGGTAACTTAACCGGCAGTGAACCCAACCAGTATTGGTCCTTTAAGAAAACTTCATTCATTGATCTCCCAGGGCCATATATATTATATCCTACGTAGATGTGCGTGATTTCTTTTTGGGCTCTCTCTGTCGTTATTAGGAAAACCCAAACTAAGTCCGGTCAAAGTCCTAAAAAGGTATAACTTAAATCTCGAACAGTGCACTCAAAATCTTAATCACAGAATATGCATCGCGGTCCTTTAAGTTATAAATTTCCTCAACAAATACAAATAATAGTATTTTTTGCATGTTCTTAAATACAAGTCATACTCATGCTTCCTCTCACAAGTTTATGATCTTTTCAATTCACATAAAAATACATACTAACAGCGGTCATGTGCAGGTCCTCACGCATACAGCCTTTTTGGAACTTTCTACCGGTTCCTTTTCCACTGTACCACGCCTCCCAGTCCCATGTGATGAGCCTACAGCTCATTCTCTCCTGCTTCACTAAAAAGTAAAAACCCCTTCTAATTCTAATTATAATCGCCTGACTAATTTGCTATTTGTTATCCCACTTGTGGTTGTGGGCGCCTACAATTCTCTCATCATATTAACACTATAACAGCAATGAGTAATAATTAATATATATATATTTCTGTTTTTTTTTTAAATATATAAACCGGAGAGGGAGAGGCTCCAGGCAACAACCTACCACATCCTACGCAGTACATAGTACACATTGTGGGATTAATTAATACGGGTCTCAATCCTCCGGACAGGCCTGTCTATATGTTGTATTATATTAATGTTGTAGCGAGTCGTTAATATATTTGCGGCTTGAAATTTTTCGCTTATTCTTTTTTACATATCAAATTCAATTAGATTCTTGATTTAATTTTCTTAGGCTTACGTACCAGAGACTTGCATCAGTCAAAACTCAAAAGTAATACACGGGCTTTGATGTTCAAAATAATGGTCATACTAATCATAATTAATCTTTTAGAAACTTGTAAAATATATATATGTTGCAATGGAAAACCCCAAGTGTTGCAATGTCAATCTGTCATGGAATTTTTTTTATAAACCATAATTAAAAAAATATTTTTACGAAACCAACATGATTACTTTATTTTTTACAAAAATCATAAGAACTGAAATGTCATTTCAGTTCAAATTTTTTTTTTTATTTCAGACCGAAATGGCATTTTGGTCCGGTCCCCTTTTTAAATTTTCTGCGGCAGCTCATATGAAAACTTATGAAACCAGTACCACAGAAAATTCAAAAAGAGGGCCGGACCGAAATGTCATTTCGGTCCGGAATTAAAAAAAATTCGGACCAAAATGACATTTCAGTCCTTATGATTTTTGTAAAAAAAAAATAATCATATTGGTTTCGTAAAAAACAAAATTTTAATTATGGTTTATAAAAAAAAATTCTCTGTCATGGGTTGGAGTACAAAAAGGCATTGATTAATGTGCCCCACCTAAATTAACGCTTCAAACTTCATCATAAAATGCGCTTTTGTTTTTTCGCTTGGACCGCAAGGGTTGCTGGAATTTAACTACTGTTTCCATTAATGGCATGGCATGCAGGAATCCTTGACTTGAGAGCACATATTCTGAGCGTAAATTAAAAAGTACGAATTCAGTTATGTCTGAATTACTTGAATTCCATTTCTGTTAGTTAGTACTTAGTAATGTATGTAATGTAGAAACTGTGTGTTACTGGTAGCATTTGAAGACTTTAAATAAAGTGCTCCACCTGGCAAATCGTGCTGTTTTGACCACCAACCGCACATTGTTTGCTTCGCTTGCTTTTCAATTCAAGCCTTAATTTCATTTGATTGTGATACAAGCTGGCAGTTCTTACCAAGCCCATACATGATACATTGGTTGGGTTGTTACTTGTTAAAGTTGGTGAGTGGAGCCAGGGGTTAATTAATCAAGGATTAAGAAATGCACATAATATTCCCAAATTCTATGAAAAAAATTAAGTATTATCTCACATTTAAGCGGACAACAAAGGGTGCCAGATTACAACTGCCCTTTTTAATATTTTAAGGAAATATAAATAGACAAAATGTTTGACTCGATTCATGGTATTATTTTTTTGGACTTTAATGAAATCTATAAAGAGCACTAAATTACATAAGAGTAGGATTAAAATGCACTATTGATTTTGTGCTCCAATCATGTTCTACGTCTTTTTCTCTATTTTCAAAGTTCGAACAATCGATCCGAACTGCTCAATATGATCTTCATATTAAAATGTGCTTGGAGACAAAATTTTATATTTTTTGAAATTTGTTTACTATTTTTTTAGATAGGTACAAAATCACTGTTTTGGATGGTCCAGAATCTTCTGAAAAATAGTGATTTTATACCTATCTAAAAAATTAGTAAAAAAATTCCAAAAAATATAAAATTTGATCTCCAAGCACACTTTAATACAAAGATCATATTGAGCAGTTCGGATCGATTGTTCGAACTTTAAAAACAGAGAAAAAGACGTGGAGCATGATAACCCTACTCATTACCTAATTAAGTATTCCTGTAAATATTACAAATTCTACTAAAACCTTTCCTTTAAGTTTGTGTGAGCATGTTATCCCTTTCCTTTTAAGTTTGTGAAACATCAAACATCTCTCCTTCCATTATAATTATGTAAAATTCAGTCTACAAATAAAAACTTTTTCATAGTCACATATATATTATTTCCCGGACAAATAATTGAAGTTTCTATGTGTAGCTTCAGATAATTGTAACAACGTAACTATAATACAAGCTTTTTGTCCCAAAATAGCATAAATGTCTGAATAAAATAAATGACTCGCTCTTTAAGTTTTCGTTATTGTTAGCTATTATTAAAGTTGTGCTATCAACTTTGATATTTTATGTTTTGTTTAATAATGACCATTAATCGTTATCTTTCTCTTTAATGGACGTCAAGCATTCAGATTTTTTTTTTTTTTTTCGTTTTTCACGGAGGGCAACAAATGTTTATTTTGGGCAAAACGAAAGGTTTATTAGACACAATATCAAAATCATAAAATTAAACAATAAAATTTTGTTTAACAAACAATTTTCCTTGAAATGATAAATATATATTTATCGAACTCTTAGTGATGTTTATGGTAATATGCATATATATTACACGACAACTCGCGCTAGACTATCTCATATGTCCAATTTTAAAGTCCGAACAGTTAATATAAACCGTTCAACATGATCTTTATATGAAACTGTAGTTGTAGACCAAATTTTTTATTTTCTAGAATTTTTTACTATTTTGTTAGGTAGGTAGAAAATCACTTGATCTCAAAATTCTGAACAATCCGAAGGTATTATTATTTTTACATATCTAAAAGATAGTAACATAAATGTAAAATTTGATTTTCAGTTACTTTTTCATATGGGGTTGTTTAGCAAATTATTGAAATAGAGGAAAAGTGTAATTTGGAATTGACTTCAATTCCTCACTATTCCGATCGTGTTTGGTTAATGGTGGAAGAGTGAAATAGTGGAAGAGTGAAAAAGTATTGGTAAACGAGTCAAATTCATCTCTTGAAAAAAACTAATTCCTCTATTCCACATTTCCCATGGAATAGAAAATTGGCTTATAGAGGAATAGAAGAGGGGCCAAAATAGAAAAGACAGAGATTTGACTGCAAAAGTTTAAACTCAATTCTACTTTTTTCAATTCCTCAATTCTACTCAATTCTTTTCTTGTTCGGCGGAAAATAGAACTTTTTTCTACTATATTCTTCTATTCCATTCTTGCCGAACGGATCTATAAAGATCATGTTTGACAATTCGGAAAAATTTAAAAATAAAATATAAATCCATAACACGAATTAATATGTAATATGCAGATTAGCATAGCGGCATAACCTCATTCAATACAAATAATACCACCACACTCATCTAAACTTTCACTCTGTGTGACGATTAGCCATCCAACCATTAAATTATTTTCATATTCTTTAACTTTTAATTTCAATATTAAATGACCAAAATATTCTCAATAACTTGACTATGTTAACAATTTTAATTGAAATTAACTAGTGGAAGACTAATTAATTAAGATTGATGACAATAAATAAGAGGAGTAGAACTAAGGTGTTCTTAAGCTCACCAAGCCTCTTTATGAGCTTAACTCAAAAATCTATCAGATTGACTTCAAATAACGCATCCAAACCATTGAAGCCGATCTACTTCATGAGTGATGCGTTTACATGTTAAATTTTTAAATTTTTGAACTAATTTAGTATTAAGCCAAGTGGTAAAAAAAAAGATGATTTATAAGTTAATTTTAATGCGTTCATTTTTCAACATTTTTTGACCGCTGGATTTTATATTAAATTAGTTTGAAAAATTATAAATTTGACATGTAAATGCATCACTCGTGAAGTAGAACGGTTTCAATGATTTAATGTGTCGTTTGAAGTCAATCCGATAGGTTATTGAGTTAAGCTCACAGAGAGACTTGGTGAGCTTAAAAGAATGTGATTTCTTAGACAGGGCGATGCCATTGAAGGAGATACTCCCAACTTGTTTTATTAAAAAAAAAATGGAAAATCATTAAAATAACGAGGGTAGTACAAAACTTTTTAAAACGGAAAACCGTAGAGAGCCAATAATAAGCATTAATTAAAGATTCGGACTTGACATCCAGAGCATGACTCCAAAGTCCAAACTTTCCCCGTCCCATCATCTGTGAAATTTTGGCTAACCACCAAACCATTGAACTGATGGGATAGTCAGGACCCCAGACTCTGGGGTTATACGTGTACCTAATAGCGTAACACTGGATAGCTCCAGTAATTATAATACTGGACTGGATGTAATAGCTAGGGTACTTAGCATTAAGAGCCATAGTTCGGATTGTAACAGTATCTGTTGAGCAGTTGAACTATGGCTGCTAGTCTTTGTGACACATTCAAAGGTTTCCGAATGAATAGTGTTTGAACCACCCTTAGCAGCTCCTAATCTAAGTTTAAAAAAAATCTCTGATTTTTTTTTTATCATGTCTCTTAGTGGATAGATGAATTGAATATTTGAATGCAAGATAAATTTTATTGGAGATTATTAAATTTTATAATCTCTACGAATTGGTCATTTAAATTTAATTTATTCGTACACAGTTATTGAACTTTTTACCGTCTTTATTTTAGTTAGTTCATTGTTAGTAATGATTGAAATGCAGATTTATCATTCCTCTAAATTAGAGACATCAACTTTTATTCAAATAAATTTATGCCAAGCCATCAATTAAAATGATTAGCAATGCAAGTAATTTGGCAGCAGAAAAATTTACAAGGTTCTTACGAACATGGCCACATCCAGTGCAGTGTAATAAAATTCGGTTTTATTCGGTGAATATTCGGCCGTATATTCCTATTCGGTGTCTGGCCGAATATAAAATAACTATTCGGACCGAATATTGAATCCATGCTTTAAAAAAATTAAAAAATATTCAAAACCCATTAAAAGAGTTCCGGACCCGAATCCATAACCCATTAAATGAGTTCCAGACTCGCCAGATAGGTGTTCTCTTCAAGCGTCCCACTCAGAAGTCTTTTATAACATCTCTACATCTACTCAAAAGTTTTTTATAACCTCTCTACATGCTGCCTTATTGTATTTAAGTACTGTGGAATTAAATATTTAATAAAAAAATATGTATATATAAATTCGAATAAGAATCCGTATATTCGGCTGCATACCGCATATACCGTATATGCGGTATGCGGCGCCCTTCCGAATACCGCATGAGAACCGATATTAATACACTGATCCAGTGTATATGAGGGTTGAGGGGTAACTACTTGGATTTTGTACATATGTAAGAGGAGTATTGTGTTAGGAATATTGTAAATAATTTTTTTCTTTATAAATATATTTTTTGAATTCGCCGCCAATCTTAAAAAGAATTACTTCTTAGATTTTGAAAGTAATTTTGATTTAATAAGTCCGGATTAATTTTCCTTCTGAAATCCTCTTTATCCTTGTTGTTGTTTTTAATAATATATAAAATATTATTTTGTTGTTTTTTTATTATGTAAGAGATTATTTTTATTATTTTTTATTTAGTACCCAATTAGTTAATGAATTTGAATTCGATAAGTTACTTGAACATGATTAGTTAATGGGTTTGAACCTTAAGTTTATTTGAACTCGATTCCTACTCCATCCTAGCAGAAAATTATGAATTCGCCTCTACTTACAAAAAGATTGACGCGCATATACTCGTTATTGGATATTAATTGCAGTAAATAAAATATTTTCTCTTTCGCTTGAAGAACATAGACCAAGTTTATGAAACGAAAAATATTGTAATGATCGGAGTAGTAAGTTTTGATTTATTTATATTTTTTTTATTAGAGAGTCTGATACATTCTAACATCTTTTAGATATTCTTTTAAAAAGTTGAACATGCGTTTTTTCGAAGAGAGACGAGAGTCGTGGTTCATAGATTCATTTATATTCTACATGTAATTTTTTTTTTTTTCAATGTATAACTCTTGTTATTACTAACTTTGAAAATGATCTCAGTAAATTGATAATTTTAATTATAAATTAAAGACTAATAATAACCTAAACGAAGAAAGGAAATAAAAGAAATGCGGTTCAGTTTTGACGAAGAAATTAGAAATTTAAAAGTTCTAAAAGTATATTAACAATTAAGCCTAAACAATATGTAATTATTGAGCAAGTGATTATCATACAGCGTCCCCACCACCCACTTACAGCTAGAAGCGAACCTGAATCAATTAATTGGAATTGCGACTGGGTTCCTAATCATCTCCAATCAATCGAGCCAGAGCAGCAACACCCGGAGCGCTTGACTAGAGGTGGACCTGACCTGACCTGACCACGCATGAACCCGAACCCATCGGATCCGCTCCACGACAAATTGTGGGCTCGAGCCACTTAACTCTGTCCGCCTTTGTACCGTCTCACTAATGAATTAAGAGTTGGTCTGATGTCCATCGGACCTACTTAGGTTCGATGGGTGTTTTGACCATCCGATTTGCATCAAGATTCGTGTACTTCGCATCAAATCCGTGCAAATATGTATTAATTTCCGTGTGCATAGATCTTGATGCTAATCTTACGGTTATAGAGCTAATTGAATCTAAATGTAGGTCCGATGCCCATCGGACCTACTCCTATCTCCTCCCTAATCGGCTAATATCTATTTCAATTTTGCACTCTACACCCTTGTAAATATGTAGCCTTTTTTACCTTTTCCTTTCTCCATTTTGCATTATGATCCATTCCTAAGTTATTTTTTCTTGTTGTTTGCTAATTTAAATATTTCTATATCTTGTACAAAAAATTTGAGAAAATTTGTTTACTGATTGATCACATAACAAAATTTTTAATAAAAATATGATATGCATAAATTTGACCTGTAAAAATTTGTAATAGCTAAGTTAAATATCTTGAATTAAAAATAAGGAATGACTCTTCTTACGTTGCTATGTTGAAGTTTAATTCAATTATCATCACGTATACGTTGCATTTTTATAATTATAAAGAAACAATATTTTGTTAGGATTTTTAACATTTTTTTAGTTTTGTTGTTATTTGAAATAACTCAATGAGCCTTTGAACTACAACATATGGAAATTAATTTCAAATCAACAAGAAAATTTATTTTGAACTATGCGATATTAACTTCAAAGAAAATATATTGAAGAAACAATAAAGAACAACTTCAAACAAATATTGAATTAAAACTAAAATTATTTTATAGAAAGAAAATTTTCTTATAAAATTAACTCTCGATTTTAATTTTCATATCCTCACTCTAATAAATGAGGAGGGATCCAATTACACCTTTTTTTTTTGACACATCTTGACATTATTATTTTTATAGGCCAATTTTGCGATTTCAAAATCCAAATAGTCGATCCGAACCGTTCAACATGATCACCATATTAAAATGTGCATGGAGATCAAATTTTACATTTTTTTGAATTTTTTTACTATTTATTAAGATGGTTACAAAATTGATATTTTTCAATGGTCTGAAAACAACAATTTTGTAACCATCTTAATAAATAGTAAAAAAATTCAAAAAAATGTAAAATTTGATCTCCAAGCACATTTTAATATATCCATCATGTTAAAAGGTTTGGATCGACTATTTGAATTTTGAAAATAATAGATGTCAAAGTGTGTCAAAAAAAAAGATGTAATATGATCCCTCCTCCTAATAAATTCCTGATGTTGACGAAATTAATATTGTAGTGTCAACAGGGCATAATAAAAATTATATTCGAAAACACTATGGGTACGTTTGAAATTGTGCATTCGGAGGTTGTTTATATAATTTTGGAAGTTCACGCTGGTATTAACGACAAAACTTGACGAAATATTAAACACTTCCTCTGTATCCTCTATCCAAGGCCTCATCTTGCTCGCTTGCTCTACTCTCTTTTTGTTCCTCATCTTAGCTCTTACTCTTTTGTCATAAACAACTCCAGAAAAATCCCCAAATGAGACGAAAAAAAAGCTCCTCATCCTCCTCTTCAATGGACACTGGAGAGCGCCAGTCCCACTCGCACCGCTCCACCAGTGGAGGCGGAGGTAGTGAACTCTTCATTTGCTTCACATCGCGTCCCTCCGCTTCCTCCAACTCCGCCGCGGCGGCGGCGCCGTCACTCTCCACCTCTTTAAGCCGCCGCCTCAAAACCAGTGGCAGTGTAAAAGGCGCTCAATCCCCCATGTTTACCGCTGTTGTAGGTGGCCGTCGCAACAAAGGCAATGGCTTTGAAACGGCCGAGCCTTCTTCCCCTAAAGTCACGTGCATTGGTCAAGTACGCGTAAAAGGCCACAAGAGGCGAAATAAGGCCAAAGGTGCGATCTTGCGGTCGAGATCTAAACGTGTGGTAGGTACTGAGGCGAGCTTTAGGAGGGGAGATGAAATGGGGAGGGAAAAAGAGTGCTTGCCTGGAGGTAGGAATCAGGGCTGGGTTTATCAGATCCCGGTGAGTATCTGCGAAGCATTGAAGGCTGTTGGATCAGAGTTCAATTGTCTACTACCTTGTAGTGGGCGATCGTTCTGTTCCTCCTCCAGTGGGAAAGCGACTGGAGAGGAGGCGAAAGCAAAGAGGCGTGGCTCCTGTGGAGCTGTGTTTGCTCGGTGGTTGATGCTGCAAGAGAGTGAGGAAGCAAAGAGAGCTCATGAACTGGAGGTGGAAGAGGAGGTCGAGATGGACATTGATATGGAGATGGAGAAAAGGAAGGAAGAGCTTGGATTGGTGGTCAAAGAATGGGAAGATAATAGAATTGAGGAGTTTGAGGTCGAGGTGGCAAAGAAAGAAGAGATCTTAGTTGTTGGAGAACAAGAAGAAGGCAGGATTAGCGTGTGCATACCTCCAAAGAATGCTCTTTTGTTAATGCGGTGCAGATCTGATCCGGTTCGTATGGCAGCACTGGCGAACCGGTTGTGGGGTTCACCTGTCAGAAAGGTTCATGCGCAAGAGGAAGAAGAGAGAGCAGAAGA
Organism: Carex kokanica; assembly: GCA_025461125.1. Lineage (NCBI taxonomy): Eukaryota > Viridiplantae > Streptophyta > Magnoliopsida > Poales > Cyperaceae > Carex > Carex kokanica. The sequence goes on along the minus strand of JAJGRX010000163.1, from coordinate 2,527,782 downwards.
GGAAGAGGAGGAAGGAGAAGACGAGGATTTAGGCGGGAATGTACAGGGTAACACTGCCACTGTTGGAGGAGAGGAGAAAGAAAGAGAATGTGAGGTTCCTGTGAGTGAAGAAGCTTTGTGTGAAGCTGTTGCAACTGACCTGAAGGAAATGCAATCAGAGGTAAATAATTTCTGTTCTGAAGTGGGAGATAGGGAAGATCCAGCTGAATCAGAGCTATCTTTGGAGAAAATTGGAGATGAGCCATGTATGGATGAATCAGAGAAAAAGAAAGAATGCAGCCATGGTGAAGTACAGAGGGAGGAAAATAAGGCTATTTCAGAAGAGCTGTCACTATGTAATGTAGATCCACTAGAAGCAGGAAACAAAACAAATGAAATCAAAATTCAACAAATGACAGCAAAGGAGCAAACAGAGGAGCAGATCAAGGGAAAGAGGTCTACTAGCTGCTCACCTTCGCGGGCGAAAGAAGAGAAGAAAGGAAGGTATTGCAAAATGCGAAGGCAGTGTAGTGCCAAAGGTGGTTCTTCTTCGAGGGAGAAGGAGGGAAGGCGGCACAGCTTTTCTAGTGAGGGAGAGCCGAGGCGGTCTAGCTTTTCGAGCACAAAGGAGTCACGGCGGTCCAGCTTCTCCATTGAAGGTCGCCGATGGAGTTTCTCGGTTGAACAAGAAGACATCATAATAGCAGCACATGGTAAGGTGTCAAAGGGTTCAGATAAGAGAAAGGGCTGCTCTCCTGATACAGAGCTAGAGAAGGAGAATGTAGAGGCTGATAGCAATCAAGAGAAAATTAGCGCAACCAAGGAGAGGGGAGGTGAAATGGTAGTGAACTCAAAAAGGGAGGAAACTGAGAAGAAATGTGAGAAGGAATTGGAGGTGAAGGTAAGTGAAAGAAAGAAGAAAAGCGGAGAATTGCCTGATTGCCTCCTGCTCATGATGTATGAACCGAAGCTGTCTATGGAGGTATCTAGGGAGACATGGGTCCGCCCCACTGATTTCATCAACTGGAAATCGCACTGCCGCCACAATCAGCCGAACGTAAATATCATCAGTGATACAAAAGAGAAGCCCGATACGGAGAGTGCTGATAATGGAGAAGGTCAGAAAGACGCACAGAAGGATACACAGGTGGTGGAAAGGGCGAATCAGGATCCTCTGCTGCCACCTGTGCCCACTCTGCGGCCTTCTGTACCTACTGTGGTGCCGCAACCTGTTGTAAAGACTACTGAACAAAATGTGAAAGTTGAGTTGCCAGTACCGGCTGAGGTGCTTTATGCGCCATTTGTGCTTAAGAGATGTAAATCAGAGCCCATGAGATCTTCAGCTCGGCTAGTGGCTGATGCATGCTTTTGGAAGGATAGGCATCGGCCAATCGGCGCGACTGGTGTTGGGTTTTGAACTGAAGGGGGTTGTTATGTAATTTTGATTGATGTAGGAATAGAGAAGCTTGATTGTGTGAATGCCTTGCTTGCAGGGTGTAATGTGTAATAGTACTTGCTGCTTGAGCTTGTTTTCTTTCTCTGGGCTTGTTGCTGTTCTTAATTTGGAGATAATAATCGTACTTTGGTTTGTCAAAATTATAGTGAAGTACAGAGAGAAGTAGGGATAGATGTAATATGTTTAGTTCTATTTTGCTTTCATGTCTGTTCTCATTTTATTTTTCTGTTACTCTTTGGGTCTCCTGATGATAATGTGGCACCTACTAGTAATCTGTTTTCAATACTGGCCGTTGGAATTAAAAAAGTTTGACCAAAAATATTAGGATGAGAAACTCAGTTTGTAATCTTGTTTATCCAGTAACTATGCACACAAAAATCTAACTGTAGTTATTTTACCAATATATTGAAAGTGTAAATAGATTTTGCCAACCGTTTTTTTCTTAAGCCTGCCGCTGGTGTCTGTTTGGACAAAATTACGAAAAGGATGACCTTGCTATATACAATGTAAAATTAGTACATCAAGATAGCCGTTATATATTAATATTATCACTCTCTAAGTTGCTCCTTTTTGTTTGGATTTGACTGACATATCCATAGCCAGTGACTAATTAGCGGAAAACAATGAAAAGGCTCATTTTTCTATGCATTTTTCTCCTTTTGAATCTGGTACGAACCACAATCTTGGTGCCAGATTTGCACGCTTGTAAGGCTTTAAGTGCCTCTCCACCACCATTTGTCTCAACCTTTTGTGATAGCCAGAAGTACTCTGGGTTCAATTTATTCAAGAATCATTCTCAGAATTTGACAAATAAATGACTCATGAGAAATTTCAAGCTATTTTGAATGAAGATACAAAGTAAACTTGGGCTCTCAGATGTCCAAATTGATGAATCACTATACATTTGGATTGTAATAATGCTTAGTTATCTTTAGAACCTTTTTCTTCACGCCGGCTGATCCAATTCTACTTCCTAATATTGAAGTAAGACTTTGTCTGCACTTTTTCAAAACTCATTTTTTTTTAATTCTTTCTATTTCAAGAAGCAGGGATACCAAATTTCTAAGTGTTGTATTTCTTTTAGTCCTTTATACCTGGTTGAGTAGATTTACGTATAGAATTTACCAACTACCACGTGTCTTACATACACTTGTCATTTTGATGAAACTGACATACTTTGAAGCTAAAATGAGAAATATAAGGACTAAAATATTAGCTTAATTTGTCTAGTTCACTGAACTAATACCAAAGGTGATGATATAAAAGAAATTACAAAACTAGATACATATTACAACTACAACTTGATCGGTCACCTAATCAATTAATGGATTTAGTACATGATGATTATGATTGTCCAGATTATTGGTCCAGCCTTAGATTGGGTCATATGTACCATCATGTTACTTTATTCCAGGAAAGAGTGCTTTTTATTGTTCGGTTGCTACGGTGCTCATGGGGTTGCCTTTGCCTGATTGCACTATGATGCCAGTAAGTAGTCCAAAGGAATGTGCATTATTGAATTGCCATTGTAGAAGTTTCAAGAAAATGATGGTAAATTAGAATTTCATCAAGGAATGTTGTTTGTGTTTGATGCTTAATTTGGAAATCATTAGGGGTTTGGGCTCACATATTTAGGGATTAGAATTTGAGCTAGCTTCAAACGAAAAGCTCAGTCTAGGATGCATAGTCTTTAGTTTCTTTACCTATATTTGTTAAATTACGAGGGCTTAGGTTAGGCCTTTTGAGTCTCGCAAGCCTAAAATCATACTGTGTAACATTTAATGTTAAATGTTTAAATTGTAGCTCTTAGCTCTTTTTTTAATCATTTTTTTTATAGAAAGCCCACAGGCAGATGTAGCTCATAAAGTAGCTTTATTATAACCTTGAACCACTAAAGTTGCAATAATTCTCTTCTACTAAGCTCTAACCTGCTTTACATTTTTTTAACCCACGTAGGAAAAAATTAACCAGGAGCTTCTCTACAGAAGACACTGCCCTCACTGGCATCTATACAAAAGAGCATAAGCAATACTCAAATGAACAATGAGATTCAACTATTGTGAAGAGTCCGTACTGTTATCTGAATTCTGCTTCAAGTCACTGTTAGTGGACACTACATTATTTGCTGAGCCTTCTGAGGGAGACACAGTGTTCAATTGATCACCATCTGTCTTTGGAGTGGGTTTATTGGAATTGGTATCACTGTCAAAAATAGAGCCTAGGGCAAGCTGAAGAGCGTAGAGCATTAAGCCTACTGAATTTATTCCAAAAACAAACGTCGCCAGATAGCAGATGCCAGTTATAATTGTCCTGCAGAGGAAACAATAAACATAAAGTTGTTCTCAAGTTGATCCGTAATTCTTATTTAATACCAGTAAGTCTTTTGAACCATCAGAGATTAGGAACTATTTGAATTGAGTACCAATTGTGTTTTTTGTGATCCAATTTCTATTTAGGCCTAATATAGTCAGGCCCAATCCTTGAATACTTTTAACTTCTTCCCAGCATACCAAATAGGCCTAGCATTGAAGTTTCTCAGGCCCAATCCTCATACCAGCACTGCTTAATACCAGTGTTGTAAAAAACGTCCATTTAGGCCGATTAGTCGTTGGCGGTGATCAAACCGTCATGGATTTTCCCGACTAATCAGTCGATTATTCTCGATTATGGCCGATGATTCCCGATTATTACCAATTAATTGCTTGGCGGTATCTTGTTCGTCCGATGAGCGCATACCGTTATTTACAACACTGATTAATACCACAGGCATTGATGTTCCCGGTGATAGACGGCACAGGTTAAATACGGTAAAAGACCAATGACAAATAAATCATACTTTACCTTATTGTAATAGTTATCTGACGCACCTGCAAAAAGAGTGAAACAAACTATTATATTTTATTTTGTTAGAAATGAATGCTAAGACCAGGTTAAGTAAAGATAAACAACCTGACATATACAAAAGCAAAAAGGAAAATAAAAAGAAAAACTGGTAGTAAATGAATCTATTAACATGGAGCTAAACAGCCAATTCAGGAACAGGTACAGAAGCCTGTACCTGTTCTCAGTTGGTACAGTCACCCTTAAAGTCACACCAATAGACAGCACATCAAAATTTATTGTTCTAAAAATGCACTTTTGTTAATTATTTGCCGACATGGTCAAAGAAGGATCCTGCCAGCTATATTTATTATTTTTAAAAAACTTAAGCTCAATATTACAACACCTTTTATTTTATTTCTGCAAGAAAACATTGACCTTGAGATCATATATTATGGGAATATTTGCAGAAATGCCCTAGAAAACACTAAAATATCATCCCTACCCTGACAAAAGAGGAATATGTTGTCTGTCCCTTCAAAACATCAATATACCCTCAGATGTTTTATAAAGAACTAATAATTTCCTGAGAGATCCTTGTGCACAAAAGGTATGGAAGGTGATTGGGCATTTATAATATAAATGGAGAATTAAGAAGTTTAGAGGACAATTATCATGTCTTATTATGTGCTTTATAGGGTTATACTTAATGCTTCCAGCTTCCTGCATTCCCTAAAAAATAGTCGTGACATTCTTTGTTCTGCAGGAATATTCATATTTTGATTTGTTGGGGAGTGTATATCTGATGTTACTCAACAATTTGTCAAATAAACATAAGCTCAATCGTGCCCAAAGTGAGACAATAGAAATAAAGTAAATCAGAGATGTTATTTGAATAATTTGGCAATTAAGCTCCTACCTATTTTTTCTGAATTGAAAGAGTTGGGTTAGTCTCCCTTTAAATTAGAAAGCACAAACTGGCGACCATATACGAATTACATAGGTTGCAATTTGACGACTAGAAAAACTTCTTTTCTTAGTCTTACCAGATCCAACAATCAACTATTAAACCAATAAGAAGCTTTATTTTTCAAAACATAAAGGAGGCATGGGGAACAAAAGCTAACCGAGAAGTTATCTGAGATAGCTTGGCGACTCAACGATGCCTCTATAGTGGTTGTGAATTTGTAGAGGATGAGGCAAATAGCTCCAGCAGCAATGCTGCCCAGAAAAGCCTGGACAGGGGATGGAGGCTTCCCTGGGTCAATAGCTGTTGCCCCCATTACCTTCAAATTCTCCAAAGCCATTTGTTTAGGGTCATTTGCTTTGTTTAACCCGCTCGACCGTAGTCTCTGCACCGGTATAAGAAGACATACTATGAGAAAGTAAAAAATAGAAGGTTCATATGAATAGATATTAGTATGTGGGCATCTTAAAGATGTAAATTATGGGCTTCATTTCTTTTTCCTGGAAAATGCAATACCTTGTCTTCTAGTATCTTCCTCTTTATTTTCTTGTCAATATTTTCCTAATGCTCTCTCTTCTAACAAGTTATTATCATCTCACTTGTTTTAAAATAAATAAATAAAAAGTAAACTTTAGAAATGTCCCAGACATTTCCATTAGATCTTTATAGGTGCTGAGTTTCAATTTTGGTCTTGAAGCATTGTGATTTGCATATGTTTTGTCCTACCAGGACTGTAAAAACTGAGACAAGATTTGAAAAATCCTAGAAGTCATGCCTATTTGCTGATGAAGCATGTCTCAGTTTATATATATAAATAAGTTGGTACCATCTTCCTACAAATCACATTTTTCAAAGGACCGTAAAGGGAATTTTATACTTAATGGACCAAAAAGCAAACATAAGAGAATTTCAGGTTATGCTCCCAGTATGGAAGAAAAGGGTCTGTCCTTCTAAATTGGGAGGAAATAAATATTAAAAAATAAAAAAAGGAATTTTCTCCTTTCACCTCCTATAATATTAAGTTGAGAGCAAGATAAAATTCCTCTTTCTCCCTCTCCCTTCCCCTTCTCCCTATTCACCTCCTCTACCCAACTCTGTAACACACTTACATTTGTGATTCTCAACATTTAATTGACAAACTGGACAAAAAGCAAGAGAATGGCACAACTAGCATCGGAGAACTTTCGGGAGCTAATAGGACCGACTATGGATATTTGCACGTTGTACCCAAGTAATGTACCACTCCCACTCCCCAAACACCCAAAAAAAGAAAAAGAAAATATACAACACAAGTGCTTGCAAATGAAAAATGAACAAATATTGGTTCAAGTAATGTACCAACTCTTTTGCTCGCCTGGCCCGGCGGCGCAGTGACCTAAAGAGAAAGGCCGAAATGGCGCCGGTAAGAAGCACGCTGGTGGAAATCTGAAGAGGCGTGGGGTTGTCGTTTACGGCGAAAAGAGGAGAGGGAGTCAAGGGGGAAATTTCGACAGGACCTTCTCCCTCCGGCTGAGGGGGAGAGGGGAGTGCAGGGGAAAGCTCAGCGAGGCGAGATTGCGGTGAGGCGGCGGTCGCTTTGAAAGAACTGGAGGGTTGCAGGCGGCGTAGGAAATGGAGGGAGGAGGAGCGGAGGTGGAGAAGATGGAGGCTGGGATGCGGAAGCGGAAGGGATAGGTGGTTTGCCTGGAGCATGGTGAAGTGAAGTGGAGGAGAACAAAGGTGGAAACTGGAAAGGCAAATTGTGCGCGCTTTCAGATGCTAGGCGGAAGAGAGGATAATGATAATAAATTAATAATGAACATGATTTTTCGTTTACACCCTCGACCTTTCCGTAAATCAAGATTCCGTTCCGGTCCACTACTATTAGGTAGGTATCTAAACCGTTGGTACGCTTTTGAGATTTGCGTAATGTTCTGAAAGATTAACGAAGTCAAAGATCAGCGGCTCAAACAAGAATAAGATTAAATGCCAATAAGAAATTAATATTACTCCTGAAGCAAATCTAAATCTAACACCAGATGTGATAATGCCATAATGGAATTCGGAATAGACCCTACTAGTTCCGCAAATAAGCCAAAATGTCCAAGGAGGAATTAACATGTTCATATCTTAATCCTAAAATTTTTCAACTTCAACAACAGATTGCAACCTCTAAGCAATGCTGTTTACACAGCAAATAGGGATATTTATCTTAAATAAATAAACAACAATAAGAACACAACAACAAAAATAACATTTTTTTCTTCCGACCAGACTTCTCTAACAACCATTCAACCGAGAATTTTGGAATTAACAATAGTTTGATTTTAGTAGAGTTTTTAGGCGAATTTCAGTTTTGACTTATTCTTTGATTTAGCTGTGAATAGATTAATGGTATGTTTGGATGTGTCAAGAATATAAGCTATTCGGAATAACAGTGTGCATCTATTCCTTATAAATATTTTTGTTATTTGAAATAATTAGAACAACTTGATACTCGAATTTGTTTTATAAACCATAAATAAAAAGTAGAATTTTAGAGAACCAACTTGATTGGTTGGTTTTTTACAAAAACCATTTACTTTTTTTCGTGCCCAATAGGCAATTTGGCACGGCAAAAAAAAGTAAATGGTTCGTGCCGAATAGGCAATTCGGCACTTATGGTTTTTGTAAAAAAAAAAAAAAAACCAATCAAGTTGGTTCCCTAAAATTATGTTTTTTATTTACGGTTTATAAAAAAAATTGATATTCTCTATTCTTGTAAATGTCGGAATAATTACTATTCGAAAGTGTGAAGAGAAAAAAAATGATTTTTTTTCTTAGATTTCCGCCAACACAGTTTCAAAATGACAAAGTTGACGTTACTTCTGTCATCTCCACATCGTAACAATTCGTTTGTGACCCTATTTGCCTATCATTCTTCTTAATTAGCACTTTGTTAACACTTTTTTCTCGGTTACAACTATTCACTATTTCAAATATACAAAATCCAAACAATATTTTTACTAATCCGAATAACACCATTTTCACATTAATATGAAAATCACTATTTTTTTCTCATCTACTAATTTTAAATTTCACTATTCTAATTCTCATTCAAATTTCACTATTCTAATTATTTTTACCAGTAGGTATGGGTATTTTTTGGAGGACTTTGGACTAAGGAAGAATATCTGAGGTTTTAACAAGTCTATGATTTAATTTAGCTTACTTTATGATTTCTAGTGCATTTCTCTTTTCTGAATAGAGGAGCTTATGTAGCCCTAAGGCATAATAATGGATGATTTGTTTATTTTATTTCTTAATAATTATCATTAATTAGAAAATATGACTATTAGAGACCGACCATTAGAGCCTCTCACTATCACTAATATATATCAAGATGAGGGATCCAATTACACCCTTTTTTTTTTGACACATCTTGACATTATTTTTTTTATAGGTCAATTTTGCGATTTCAAAATTCAAATAGTTGATCCGAACCATTCAACATCATCACCGTATTTAAATGTGCTTGGAGATCAAATTTTACATTTTTTTTAATTTTTTTACTATTTATTAAGATGGTTACAAAATCGCTATTTTTCAATGGTCTGAAAACAACGATTTTGTAACCATCTTAATAAATAGTAAAAAAATTCAAAAAAAATGTAAAATTTGATTTCCAAGCACATTTTAATATATCCATCATGTTGAACGGTTTGGATCGACTATTTAAACTTTGAAAATAGTAGGTGTCAAAAGTGTATAAAAAAAAAGATGTAATCCGATCCCTCCTCATATATCAAACATGATAGTTGACAAACAAACCTAATCCTATCAATATATTTATGGTTTGCTTAAGTTTTGTAATTCTTGAGTTTCATGATTTCAACCGTCGTCTCGACACATGATAGCATTCAATAAATACTAATCATTTTTTTTTCATCTTATTAATTCCTTAGCTTAATTTCTGGAATAATCTTTGATATTTATATTTTATTTCCTATAATGTGTTCAGCTTAGTTCCTTTGGTACCTGACTTATACGAACTCTTTGGATGCATTGGATGTAAGCAGTTATATCAAACGTTTATTTACTGGTGTTAAAAATTTAGATATAGTTTTGTTAAATTATTCTTTTAGAAGTTTGAAGTAGACAAAAATAATTATGGATCAATAAAACAGGGGAGGAGGATATCAGATTTGTATAAAACTATAAATAAACGAATGTTTTTTTAGAGAACTAAACAACACCACGTCTGAACGAGATCATAGAATCTATCTCAGAGAGAAGAGAGTTTATTTTATAACTAGTATCATGCCCGTGCATTACAACATGGACATATTGTAAGAGCATAAAAAAAATCTCAAATAACATATTTTCATAAAAAAATAAACTAATGAAAAACATAATTATTCAAAAATATCCATGAATAATATTAAGATATATTAGAAGAAGACACATTATAAGAGAGCAAATATGTTCAAAATTCAGTATTTCATAAAAAATAAGTTGAAGGACTTTTAATTCATATGTACGTTGATCTCGTGTGGTATTTTCTATTACAATTTAATACTGCAAATTTGTTATTTTATTGTTTTAGCAATCTATTATAGTTTTGTTGCAGAAAATTTGTATCTCCATTCTAATATTAAGCACCTAGATCGATGCACTGATGCGCCAACGATTTTGATTAAAAGATGAAATTTCAGATTGAATATTAGTCCTCCATTTAAATATTCTAATTCTATGCATCTATTTGGTTTCTAAATTGATTGATAATTGATTGGTCGTGTCTTCATTTTTTTATATTTTTGTTATATTATTTAAGGAATGTTATTTACCATTTAATATGTCATTTTGTATGAGATTTTTTATAAAAATATGTCAAAAAGATAAAAAAAATATATGTCATTTAATTTGTTATTTAAGAAATATTATTTGTCTTAGTCTAAATTATTTTATGAAAATATATTATTTTGTATAATTTTTTTTCTCTTATAACATGTCCCGTTGCAACGCATGGACATGATACTTCTATTAATGTGGATTTGTAATCCTTATTGCTATTACGTGTGGATATGTATCTATTCTTAAATGACATACAACGAAATCAAGAATTGCAGTGATGTGGATCTATATCTATATTTTTAAAATGGAAAGAAATCGAGTATTGACAATCAAATAAGAGGGGTTTATGAAAGTTTTCGGAAAAAATAATGGAGATCATGACATCTACATGTGGCATCACTAACTCTTGGGTCGCGAAAATGGCAGACTGTTTAATTGGAATTCTGATATTCAATCTAAAATTTATCATTTAATCACAGCCGTTAACAAATCAGAACATCTACGTGCTTAATATAATAATGAAGACTATATCGAATTCAAAACGGATATTCAAATAGGCACCAAAAATTTTTAGTTATACATTTTTTCAAATTTCAGAAATAGTATTGCTAATATTTATGGGTCTACTTATTCCAGCTAACGGTTATAATTTATAAATACAAGACAGACTGTACATTTCTATTATATAATGCGACTTAAAAAATCACCATTAATTTCTTAGATGTCACCAATATACTAGTAAAAGGTATAAAAACCACGAAGATCTTAAAACATATAATATCCAGTATAATACTATAATCTCTCAGTTTTTGTTTTGTTTTTGTTTGAGGAAATCTCAGTTTTGATTTCTCATACTTAGGGCTGCAAAAAAAATTCGTAGTTCGTAATTCGATTCGAGTTTGATTCGAAAAAGTTCGTAAAAAATTCGATTCGAAATCGAGTTCGTTCGAAATTAATTCAAACCAAACTTAGTTCGAAATTAATTCAAACCAAACTCAAACTGGACCTAGTTCGTTCGAAATAGGTTCGCAAACCAAACTTAGTTTGAAATTAATTCAAACCAAACTCAAACTGGACCTAGTTCGTTCGAAATAGGTTCGCAAACCAAACTTAATTCGAAATTAACTCAAACGTGAACCGTTGATTTCCGCTGATAATTTATGTTCACTGATGAAAATATAAGGCCGCCTAGTCCATAATTGCTCTCAGTTCTAATTTAAATTGTACTTTAAATATTTTGAATATTTGAAAACTTTGGTGATGTTGCTCCTGTTGGCTATTTGGAAAACTTTGGATACTGTGATTGTATTGAACTTTGATTGATTGTACTAAACTTTGGTGTTTGATATAAATTTTGGTATTTGTAATGAACTTTGATATAAACTTTGGTGTACTGTGTAATTAGAATTCAGAATGCCTGAGTTTTTATTGAAGTGCTGTAATTTCGAACTATAGCTCAGCCACAAGTCATAACTCGTAAGTCGTAACAAAGTTCGTAAAAAATTTGATTCGAAATTGAGTTCGTTCGAAATTAATTCAAACCAAACTTAGTTCGAAATTAATTCAAACCAAACTCAAATTGAAAGTAAGTTCGATTCAGTTCGGTTCGTTTGCAGCCCTACTCGTACTTGTATAGTTATATTGGAACCTGTTTGTCAGTTCTTTAGAAATAATCTATCTCCGGTAAGGCGGTAACATATCAAATCAAATCCATTTGGCGTTGTAAGCTGGATCCATTTAAATAATCGAATATAAAATCGGAAGAAATCCAATTAAGAAGTTCATTTACAAAAAAGGAGAATGTGCCGCGCAATCATGAAATCCAGCTTAGGCGACAGCAACAGCGCAGTTTATCCTTCCTAGCAGCTATGGTATTAGACGAATCCTTTCGAAACAAGAATCCGACATATTTCTCCTGTGGGCTATGATTCCAGTGAAGCAAATGGAACTATTCTCGTACTCCAGATCCAGACAAAAATTGTAAATTGCTACTAGCCCAATTGGCGCGACTCTTTCCCAAATGGTCTGATTTCATTTCGCCATTAAAGTCTCACTCTCTTTCTTCCCTTTCCTTTTTAACTTTCCCACTTTACCTTTGTCTCTTTGGACCGAAGAATTGGAATCAAAAGCACCTCCGCCGAATCAACGAGCATCTCGCGGCGATGCACATGCTTAGGTTTAGAGGCTCCGCCTCGAAGGAGAGAGATTCCTCTCCAAGAACTGATCAATCAAGCCCCAGCGCTAGCTCAACGTTGCTTTTCTCTTCTTCTTCTCCCCCTTCTTCATTTGTTCGAAGTTCGAACGGCGGTTCACCTGCGCTTGGGAGGCCTCTCCGGCTGGTGTACTGTGATGGGAGAGGGAAATTTCACCTCGATCCGGAGGCGGTGGGGGCTCTCCAGCTGGTTAAAGGCCCAGTTGGAGTGGTGTCGGTCTGTGGCCGCGCTAGACAAGGGAAGAGCTTTATCCTAAACCAGGTTTCTCTTTCAATTCTTCCTTATAATGTACTTTGTTCTGTTCTGACCCAGCATGTATGCTCAACCTTTCTTTTTGTTGTACTTTGTTCTGTTCTGTCCGAGCTTGCATGCTCAAGCTTTCTTTTAATAACGGAATCAAATTGAAGCTTCTCCGTTATTAACCGAAATTGTTGATTAATTGTCGTCCTTGGACAGAATCTGTAATTATCTTTTAATATTTGTGTTGTGAAAGCAAAGGTTTTTTTCCTGTTCTTTTGAGTCAGTTTTCTTTCCTTTCCAAGTTGTGAACTTTGTTTGGTATTAGTATACAAATGAAAAATACCAATATGATGGGTTGGTACAGTCAGAGATTGGCCCACTATATGATTGGCAGTTTGACGCCCCTTTCCAATTTTAATTGGATTTTAGAAAAAATAAAAACCAAACAAAGGCTTAATTAGGGGAAGGGTTTTGGCCTTTTGGGTATTGAAGTTAATTCTAGTAATTCTTTATTTAGCAAGAAAAAAAAAAGAAACGTGCTAAGCCTCAAGAAAAAAAAGAAAAAAAAACTTGGGGAAAGCAGGGAAGTACTGGTTGAAGGTGCACTGTGGCACTGGAGTTGTCTAGTAATGTACGGAATGGATCTTTCAAAAATGTAGAAAACTTGGGATTGTATCAGATCCAGAGTTTGTTAGCTCAACTTGACCTTACCTTCCCTTTTCAATTTCAACACATCTCTGAATTGAGTCTTTTGTTTTATTAAATTCTCCGTGCATATACATACTACAGTTTTCTTGATGGTAATACTTTTTATATTTGGTTACACTTGTCAGCTTCTGGGAAGAAGTAGTGGGTTCCAAGTGGCATCTACCCACAAACCTTGCACAAAAGGAATTTGGATGTGGAGTGCACCTATAAAGCGAACAGCTCTTGATGGAACAGAGTATAGCCTTCTATTATTAGACACTGAAGGAATTGATGCATATGATCAGACTGTAAGCCTACTCATCACTTATGATTTAATTGTAATTGCAAAATCTAATTGTTTATTTCACTGTTGGGGGTATATATACCCGTTTACATATAGGTCCCTAGATTCTTCTATAATTGCACTTTTACCAAATAATCCCTAATATAACTATAAATCTCAATACTCTCTCTCAAGATGGGCGAAAGATATCCACTAAGCCCATCTTGTTACACAATCTAAATAGATCTAATGAACTAAGTCCCTTTGTGAGGCAATTCGCCACTTGCTCTCCTGTTGAAACGTGACCTAGCTTCAATAGTCCACTATTCAGCTTTTCCTTGATGAACTTATCGATTTCTGCATGCTTGGTCCTGTTATGTTGCACCGGGTTGTTGGCAATGCTGAGGGCTGACTTATTATCACACCACAACTTCATTTGGGCTCCTCGATCCACCTTTAGCTCCACCAGGAGAGCTTTCAGCCACAACAACTCGGCAACTCCTAGGGCCATAGCCTTGTACTCGGCCTCAGCAGTCGACCGTGCTACCACTGACTGCTTCTTGCTCTTCCAAGAGACCAAGTTACCTCCTACAAAGATACAGTAACTCGAGGTAGACCTCCTGTCATCGGCGCAACTAGCCAAATCAGAGTCACAGTAGCTCTCAATACTTAGATGATCATTCTGCACTCTTCAGATACCTCAGAATCTGATACATTGCATTCATATGACCCTTCCTCGGATCGTGCATGTAGCGGCTCACCACGCTAACTGCAAATGAGATGTCAGGGCGAGAATGACTCAGATAAATCAAACGATCCACCAGTCTCTGGTATCTCTCCCGATCGACCGACTCTCCAGCTTTTGCTCTCAATTTGACTCTCTGATCAATTGGAGCCAATGCAGGTTTGCATCCCAACATGCCGGTCTCGGTGAGAAGGTCTAGCACATACTTCCTTTGAGAGAGAACAATCTCCTCTGGTCCACGAGCTACCTCAATTCCGAGGAAATATCGAAGCAAACCTAGATTCTTCACCTCAAACTCCTTGCCCAATCTCACCTTTAGTTGGGCAATCTCCCTCTCGTCACTGCTCGTCACAATCATGTCATCAACATACACAGCAAGCATCGTAGCATGACCTCCATGTTGTCTGAAGAACACTGTGTGGTCGGCATTGATCTGCTGGTATCCCATGCCTACCATAGCCCTTCTGAACCTGTCAAATCAGGCTTGAGGAGACTGCTTCAGCCAATAAAGCGGCACCACGGCAATTATTTCGAATGCCACATCAACTTACTACCACCTGAGTTCATATATGTGCCACATCATCATCTGCAGGTGGTACATAAGCACTACTAGTGGAAGTAGAGGTGCCATTAAAACATGCTGAATAGTTTAGGGGTCAATCGAGCAAACCAAGAAAAAAGAATGTTCAGGGCCTCAATTGAATCAAGTCCAATAGTTCAAGGCCATAACTAGACTTTCCTCTTTCGTCAATTTCTGATCTTGTTTATGTCCTTTCTTGATATTCATATTTTTACATATGTTTTGATAGGGAACATATAGCATTCAGCTTTTTTCATTGGCAGTCTTGCTATCAAGCTTGTTTATCTACAACCAGGTACAGACATACACCTCTGTTCCCTTAACCTTGTGACCATATTCATGAAATTTCACTATTTTTTCTTGGTTTTTTATTTATTTTTCCAGATGGGTGGCATAGATGAAGCTGCCTTGGATCGATTATCACTTGTCACTGAAATGACAAAACATATTCGTGTTAGAGCAACTGGAGGAAAAACTTTTGCATCTGAGCTTGGACAATTTGCTCCTCTTTTTATTTGGTTATTAAGGGTATGCCTCAGGAATTATAAAATTGCCAGTCCATGCTTCTGAGATGAATTCTTTATTCTAATGTCCCATGATTTGGTTATCAGGACTTCTATCTTGATTTAGCTGAAGAAAACCGGAAAATCACCCCACGTGATTATTTGGAGTTGGCCTTGAGACCAAGTCAAGGTGAAGGCAGAGATTTATCTTCTAAGAATGAGGTAATTAGTTTTCTGTTCTTATCAACAATGTTATCTGAAAGGGACATGATATGTTCCCTAATATCTATTTGCTTGAATAACTAATCAGATTCGTGAGTCAATCCGTGCTTTATTTCCTGATAGAGAGTGCTTTACACTAGTTCGGCCACTACACAATGAAAATGATCTGCAGCGCCTTGATCAAATTCCTGTGAGTATTTTTTCAGATAATAATTCTAGATTGGAAATTCTCACTATATAATTAATTTCTATGTTAACCTCATGGACAGCTTGAAAGATTGAGGCCAGAGTTTCGCTTGGGGTTGGATGAACTAACAAAGTTTGTATTTGAGCGTACGAGGCCTAAGCAAGTGGGATCTACTGTCATGACTGGGCCTGTGCTTGCTGGCCTTGCACAATCATTTGTGGATGCCATCAACAATGGAGCTGTACCTACAATATCTTCATCCTGGCAGGTTTGTTTTCTTCTATACATTTTTTATTAACTAATTGTCTTTTTTGGAAGTACTACTGTTTTCTTCCTTTTGTCAAAATCAAAGCCCATTTTGATGGATGGGTACTCTAGTCTCTGCTAGTATTTTGAATTTAATCTACATTGTTTCAGAGTGTTGAAGAATCCGAATGTAGGAGAGCTTACGATACAGCTACTGAGCTCTACATGTCATCTTTTGACCGCAATAAACCGGCTGAAGAGGTTAACACGGTTTTTCGTACTGGTACCTCTTGATTATTCTCAAACACATGATTCTTATTGATATCATGTATGTATGTTATTTCTCAGGATGCTCTAAGAGAAGCACATCAAGATGCTTTTCAGAAATCTCTTGCCTCATTTAATGCCACTGCTGTTGGTGCTGGTTCTGCACGTATTAATTATGAAAAGCAACTACAAAACTTTTGCAGAAAAGCATTTGAGGTTTCTTTTAATTGTTTATATTTGTGTTTCTTTTACTCAAATTAGTTTGATTATGTTGATCTTTAATTCTAGCCTTATCACCATTGATTTGTATTAAGAAATTAATTACTTGTGCAGGACTATAAAAGAAGCGTTTTCCTAGAGGCTGACAAACAGTGCTCAGATAAGATCCAGAGCATGGAAAAGAAACTCAGAGCAGCTTGTCTTGCTCCTGGTGTCAGAGCTGCTAGTGTCATTGAGGTAATTTTTGTCATTAAGAACTCGCACAATTAGAATGGAGGCTTCTTAATTAATTTTTTTGGGCTTTAACTTGAGTATCTGGTCTATAAATTAATATAGGTGCTTGAGAGTTTGCTTTTCGAGTACGAGTCTTTTTGTCATGGTCCAGGAAAATGGCGAATGTTGGCGATATTTTTACGACAGTGGTTTGTTCTTAGATCTTTGTCTTTAGGTTTATAATTAGAGAAAACTTCGGCTTCATTCTCTACATTCTTTAACTTCTGTAACAATTCATCTTTCCTTTTTTAAGTTTGGAAGGGCCTATCTTTGACCTTTGTGCAAAGCAAATAAACCAAGCCCAATCAGAAAGAACTGCTCTTGCACTGAAGTGCCGATCAGAAGAAGATAAACTAAAGCTTCTGAGCAACCAACTAGAGGCACAAGAGAAGCATAAAACTGAGTATCTGAAACGATACGAAGAAGCAATAAATGATAAACAAAAGATTTCTGATGACCTCGCCATCCGCCTATCAAACCTCAGAAGCAAGTACACAACACTTGAAGAAAGATGCACTGCAATTTCAAAAGACCTTGACCTGGCACGGCGGGAGTCAGCTGACTGGAGAGTCAAGTATGAAAAATCAGTGCAGAACCAAAGAACTAAGGATGACAAGCTTCTTAGTCACATTACTTCTCTTGAGTCAAGATATAGTGGTGCTGAAGGAAAATATGAGGCAGCCCATGAACAAGCTACCTCTGCCCAAGAGGAGGCACTGGAATGGAGACGCAAATATGAAGTGGCGGCTGCTCAGGCCAAAAGTGCACTAGAGAGAGTTGCTTTAGTTCAAGACAAGATTAATAATATGGCGCAAGAAAGAGTGGATACCGTCAGAGCAGAGTTTGCCGATTTCCTTGCAGAAAAGGTTGGTCTTTTTTGGAATATTAATGCTTAGTCTGTGCTTTTACTTTTTGGATATGTTGCATGGATACGGAAACGAGGATAGTATCTGTTACGGCATTGATACGGTGATACGTAATTTAAAAAAAATCTACGAAATTGCACTTCTGTTGTATATGTTTATTTTATTATTTATTATTTTATGCATAAAATATACGAAATGTGTTTTTCTCCTATTAACAGATAAGAAAAAGTTCAAAAAAATATATTCATATCTGAATTTTATCTTGTAAAATATTAGTATAGAAATTCAAAAGGGGTCTATTAAAAGTATATGTAATTTAACCAAGTTTGTGCATTGATATGCAATGATACGTGTATTGTTGATGGTCTTTGTAAGTTGAACTATTTACAGAAGTGAGATACTCATCTGATATGTATGAGTATTGTACATGTACCAGTATCAATATGTATCTTATACGGATATAATTGCCTACACAATATGGATGAACTGAAAATTGTAACTTGTTTCAGTGAAATGAAATGGGCGTCAGCCTTTTTTCAAAAAAAAAAAAAATGATTGCCTACACAAAGTATTTGGGTAACGTAGCTTTTTGCATGTTTACGATTTGTATGAATTATGTTTTATCTTACCTAATTGGGTGTACAAATCTCTGATGGCGCCATATTTATATATCAGGAGGAAGAAATTAAGAATTTGAACATTAAATTGGAGCGAGCTGAAAGCCATGCCAGTGCATTGCTGTCCCAAATGCAGGTAAAATTTAAAAAATTAGTTAAAAGTAATTACATTTTCCCTATCATTTCTCAATATTCTTACCGGGTAATATGACTGGTTGTAGGATGCTGAGTCTCAATTGCGGAGTCATGATGATGAAACGAATACATTGAAGAAAGAAATCAAGGACTTGATACAAAAACTAGACAGTATAAAGTCTAGTTCTCTGTCATATGAAAAGGAGGCTAGATTACTCGAGCAAGAAAAGAAGTACCTTGAAGAGAAGTACCTACATGAATGCAAGAAAGCTGAAGAGGCAGAGGAGAAGTACAAGGCTGCTGAGAGAGATGCCAAAAGAGCCATTGAATTGGCCAATTTAGTACGTGATGATGTAATCACTGCCCAAAAGGAGAAGAGTGAGGCGCAGCACTTGTCACTTGAGAGGTTGACAATGCTCGAACAAGTTCAGAGACAAGTTGCTAGCTTGGAGCAAGAGAAATTAGAGCTATATGAGGAGTTGCAAAATTTGAGGCAATCTGAAGAGCATGCACTGTCTAGGGTACAGTTACTTGAGAGTAAGTTCGATGAGAGAGAAAAGGAGATCGAGGAATTGATGAATGGAAGCAATGAGCAGAGATCGAGTAGCGTTCAGGTTTTTAATAATCTCTTGGCTTCAGAACGGGCTGCTCGAGCGGAAGCCAACAGACGGGCTGAGGCACTGTCATTACAGTTACAAATTACTCAGGGAAAACTGGATGCACTTCACCAGGAAATGACTACAATTCGTGTAGCTGAGACTGCTCTAGATAGCAAATTTTGTGCTACTTCACATGGCAAGAGATCGAGAGGGGATGCTGATATTGGTACTGAATCAGTGCAAGACATAGCAGGGGATAGAGTGAAGGGCAGGAGAAAATCCAAGTTGGCTAATGCTGGCATGAAATTTTCACATACAGAGGATGGAGGTTCGGTTTATGGAGAAGAAGGTAGAAATATTGAAATTGAGGAGGCTGACTCGAACGATTATAGGAAATTTACTGTTTTGAGGCTGAGGCAGGAGCTCACAAACCACGGGTTTGGTACTCAGTTGTTAGAGCTGAAGAATCCCAATAAAGAGGATTTACTTGATCTTTATGAGAAGCATGTGCTCCAGAAGTAGCAGAATTTTTCTTCTTCGTTTATTGTTTTACCTTCTAGGTGTAAATTGTGGCTTGTAGGTTTTTCAGGGTGCACTTTGCATTTTCAATGAGTTCTTTTGTGCTTTAAGGTTCGGCTATTGTGGTTTTTTGCTGCCACTAGTGTCTTTATTGTGTCATTCCTAATTGCTTGATCTTGGTTTCTTTTGTGTTATGTTGATACCTTTGCAAATATGAAGCTGTAAGATTTTCATTTTGAATTGTTGACATGTAACGGGAACATTTTTAGTGTATAATCTGTAGCATTTTAACTTTACTATTGCAGAAATTCTTTTTGAGATTTCCATAGTAGGGACATAGCATCTTCTATGGTGGAAAGGTAATTTTAGAGTATATTTAGGACCATTTGATTAAATAATTCGTATGATTTTCATCCTGTGTTGAACTGATGATACTTTTAGTAACGGGGAAGTTGTGAGATTTTCATCATGCTTGCAGTGAGGTGAGCATTTAACGTCAATTTCATTTCCGTTGGATGTCCTAAAAAAAGATAAATTTCAGAACTGTTACCTAAATTGCAAATACTTGCCAAATCCAAAACACCTTACACCCATATGCAGAAAGATGATATGATAATTAAAAAGCAATTTTCTGTACCGGGTTTTAATTAGCTGAAGCCTTATTAAAAGAGACCAACGAAAATAAATCTGCTGTGATTCTCGGGAATCACAGGATGTTGCGATCTTTTTTTTTTTGATAGTTAGTTAGCAATCGTTTACCGACGGTTTCCATTAAATTAAAAAAGTTATTTACAACTTATTCACCCTAGTACCACTGTAAAGCAAAACAAAGAACCGAAAAAGAAATAAAGAAAGAAGAAAGAAAGAGAAAAAACAAGCAGCAGACCGAATCTCCCGTTCCCAATTACAAAACTATTCGGACCATGATAAGTATAGAAAGGGGTGACTCCTGACACTCAAATGGACGCAATCCATTGTTGAATTTGCAGTGTGGTCTCGTCCTTTAATGGATCTTGCGATCTTGATCTCAACGGTTGGTCTTTCTCAAGTTGCGTGCACAAAAATTTATTTTTCCGAGAACGTTTCCGAGATCCACGCACGGAAAAGTTTGAACCGTTGATCTCGGAATTTCAGAAACCTGCGATCCCTCTCAGAATCGCAACAGATTCGGACTCGAGACCAACACATCACGACAAGAACACTGAACAAAACTAACAGAAATGTATTGGAATTCATTTGTCAAATATAAAACAAAGTAGTTCGTGACATGATAGATTACAGTTGGCGCAAGCTAGTCTTCACCTTGTAGTATGGAGGATGCACAGGGGACGGAGGAATTTTTCGTTAAAAATTTTGTTTGGTTGGATATTTAATTAAAAGATAAAAGTTAATGAAGGTTAAAAGTGTAATCTTCTGTAATCTAAAAAAGCGTATAATATATTCTCCCAAATTATTATATAACAGAAAAAAACGCAACTAATTAAATAAGATAATGGAAATTAAGACCCCGTCTTTCTTTTCCCTTTCTTTCCATGTCGTGCTGTCACCGGGTTTTTTTCCTTCACTTTCTGCGACCTAACCAAGGTGCAAGTCTGAACTGCCTTCACTATTCAAGGTAGATAATTCATTTTATGTATCTATTAATTTGACTTTTCTACTTATAATTAAAAAAAAGAATTACTAGATTTTAAAGATAGAAAATCATATAAAGAAAAATAGGAATTAATGGGCCACGAGTTAATTCAGCTTTCTCATTGTCTCACTGAACTTGTCCACACACTCAACAATCCACAGCAACAATTTTGTCAACTTAAATTCTAACAAAAAGAAATTTAACCACTAGTATATAACTAAAATACCACACAACTTAATCATCATCTAGTCAACTTCGATGTTTGAATTACAACAAGCCAGTTAAAACCTGGAACTCTTTAGTTCCACAAAATTCAAGTCAAACAGGCACTGATGCTAAGCAGCTCTACGACCAGCCAACAAGGAAGCACGATAACCCCTTGACTTTTTCTTTGCTGTGATGTAACTTGCAATCTCCTGTCTGATCTGATCAGTGGCTCTAGGGCATGAAAGAGTTTTCCCAGTAAATGCCAGGTGCTCCTTCATCCTCGAAATATTACAAACGACCTTGCCACACAAGTTGCATTGCACACGGCACAACTTGCCATCTGGAACACGCTGAGCATATTTCCAACTTATATCTCTTGGGCGGAAAGTCACCTGATCAGAACCTACAGTATACAAATTGTGAGTCCCTAGTGAGAATTTTTTTTTTTTTTTTTTTTGAAAAGAGTCCCTAGTGAGAATTCAGATGCAGCAATATACTTGTCATTATCACCAAGGATATGTACACATTTGGTTAGACCATGCAATTAGGTCGCTCACGAGCAACTCTTTTAAATGATCAATATTTACTGGTTTAGGCCATACAATCAATACAGCTCATTAATTTTTTTTTTTATCTCAGTTTCATCAAATTTGCATTGAGAAGCTTTTGGAATATTTGGCTGTTTAGATATAAAATTGAGGCCCTTACTAATTTAGCCAACAAAATTGTCCTATTTCACAAAGATGAACCGAGAATTAACCTCTAACATCAAGTCATATTGAAGTTGTTTTGCGATTGAATCTTCATATCAATGGCTATAACTTATTTATATACCATGGTTTCATGGTTTGTCAATCTTCTTTAGCATTTTTCACTGGGAATAAATCAGAGACCATACAGATACAAAGGTTTACATGGTTCTTATGGGAATGAAAAAAACTGGTTTGCACCAGCATCATTAATTTCTGGTAAGTGGTAAGATATATCTCACACTAACTCGAACAGAAGCAAAATCATAAGATAGAAAATCAAGAAATTACAAAACACAAATCGAAAATAAAATCAGAGACAGAAAATCAAGAAATTCCAAATCAATCTGAGGATCTACAAGCCAGTTTTGAGAAAACACATGCACAAGCTGGTATTAGGAAAGGAAGAGGATGCATGAAAGGGGAGAACTGAGCTTAAAGCATCAAAGGCATCTCCCAGAAAGCAGATATTACCATCTGCAGAAACTTTGATGTTATTTTTGAGGTTAAATGGGTCTGGCTGCCGTAATAGGTGTTTTTTTTAAGGCTGCATTCCGGTATACCTATCTATATGTAGAGAGAAGGAATATTAAAGTTTATGAGTAATAAAAACGATCAACTGGATTTCAGTTTCAACTGCATTCCAGTTCCCTAAAAAAGAGGTGTTTTTTTGGATTCTAATATATTCCAAATATCTCAAAACATATCTACATCTGCACAGTTGACGCAAACATTAGATGCACCTGATTTCACGCGGTTGGTTATCTTTCAACCCTTTACAAATTAACCACTTGAGATGAAAAAATTTAGGCCAACATAAAGAAGTTTTGGTCTCTAATATGTACATACAAAGTCATTAGGACAACACAACCTCCATCACATTAAAAAAGGAAAATAAATAAGTGAAGATGTCCTAGAAATTTTTTGGAAACAGAGGGATTATAACGAAATAATAATCAAGGAATTAGATCTAAGCCAGATAAATTATTCTAAAAGAAATGCATACATGTCTCAATTTGCTGAATGTTCCTGTTAACAAGTCCAAGAAGTATGGTACCTTGTGGCATGAATGGAGCATGCACCTCTATTGGCTGTTCTGGTGGCTGGTTGTGCAGGAAGCGCATGGCAGATTGGCCAGGTTCCTCTGGCTCGACTGGTGATTTCCACATAAAATGCATTTCTTGTGTTTGTCTCAGAGTGGGCTGAAGGTGTTGTGACGCCATAGTTATCGGAGAGTTTGTTGGATGGTGCTCGGCTTGATTCCTTGAACTACTTGGTGCCGATGCTGCTTCTGGGAGATATACCACCCACCAGTTTTCATCCAAATCTGATAAATATAAATCTTAATGCTAAAGAAATAATCCCTTAAAAATTGTAAGGAAAAAAAAATGTGTTCTGCAAGAACTCATTTCCAATACACACCATGTTTGAAGGCTTCAAGCCTTTCTTCCTCATTATTGAAAGGGCTGGTTGATGGGTACACATCATCTACTCAATACTTATCACATTACTATAGTAAAGTGACTAAAAAGTGAATATCTAAAACAAGAATTCAAAAATTGAATCCCTGATTACTTGATATTAAGCAATTGTAGTCAGATTCATATATTGTACTTGTTTTTTCATGTAAAGAAAACATTGCTGAGACTAAGTGGTTACAAAGAAATTAGGTGATAATATATAATGTTTTGTAAATAGTCAGAAGGATTAATGAAGAAATTAAGTAGATCAAAAGGTTACTTACAAAATTTTAATCCCGATTGCTCATCTCTTTGTACATTCTCCATGAGATCCTCTTTGGCTCGAGCACACTCAAGAGATTCCTTTCCTCGAGTAATATATCTGTCAGTCATTTAGATTGAATTAATGAGGATGAGAAAGGTTGGATTTACAAATTGATTGTTAAGAGCAATTATAATAACAATTTTTCCTCCCTGCCTCTTTCTCCGCCTGTATTAAAATATTTTTTGGGGAAAAGCCGAAACTGAGCTTAAAAAATTGAAGGGCATCTGATGCAAAGATGAGACTCTTACCATCCACAGAAACTGTGATATGATTTCTAGAATTGCCACAATTTTGGGGATAAAATGGGTTTGGCCGCCGTAATAGGGTTTGTAAAGGCCGAAGGCTATTATACCTGTCTATATATAGAGAGAAGGTACATTAGGGTTTATGTCAAAGGACTGGACAAAAGAAAAAACATTTGGATTTCAGTTTGAGCCGCATTCCAGTTCTGTAAAAAAGGAAGGTGCTTTATGGATTCTAACATATTTCAACTATCTATAAACATATCTACATTTGCCGCAAACATTGGATGCGCCTGATTTCATGCGGATGGTTATCTTTTGACCTTTTTTGTTGCAACCAATACAAACTAACTCCAGGTCAAAAATTTTGAATCAACATAAAAAGGTCTGGGCTCTAATATACGTACACAAATCATAAGGACAACATCAGCTCAATCAAATGAAAGGAAAATAAAGAAGTGAAGATATCCTAGGAGATTTTTGGAAACGGATTATTGATGCAACTTAGGATATGGATTCTTTCAATTATAATAGCACAAGCTTCTAAATCTGACACTAGAGAAGTCACAAGTGTTAGATTCTGAAAATTGATTTAAAGGTGCAACCCTCATGTTTTTATTTTCATTTTCCTCATTCCTTAGTCGTCTAATTAGAACATATTCTAAGAGAAACCAGTTACCCCCCTGACAGCTTTTATACTAGAGGGGAAAGGGAAGCATTTGCTTGTCTTGAACCTTTGAATTTAGGAAAACCTCAAAACTGTTCACATCTTTATCCCATACTGAAGTACCACAACTAGCATATAGGCAGACCACTTAATTTCTCTCAAGCATCACCTTCATATTTTATTATTATATACACCTAAGAACAACATATTTCCTACCCCAATAAATTATAGTATGTAACTTGAATAAGTTCACATATCATGTTTTTTTTCTTATTGAGAAGTGCGCTATTCTTAACTTACATTTTTTGTATGAGTATATCATAGGTAACATTGCGTTACTTGTTACTGACATCACCTCTAATTCCTTCAAGTGTTGGATCATTTGTGTATTCACCAGCTCCCGGCATTGTAGAAAGGGACACGTGGATGCTGAACTCTCAAATCCAATCACCAGTGCCATCAAATCTACCAGTAATGTAAAGAGGCCTCTTGTTGTCCGTGGAACTCACTTCCTACCTTTTCCTTCCCAATTTGCCTGTTATGCAAAATATTAACAGTTAACAGGGCAGGTACAGGTTGGCTTTGGAAATTGGAATTTCATCAAACAGTTTGTGGGCAAAGTGGAAAGAGGAAGCGACTTCAATTCAGAACGAGTCGTGGAGACAGCTAGATACGAACTGCCGCCGGTGCAGTCAGGGGGAGAGGAAGTTGTATTTACCGAACTGAAAGAGAGATTACTTACGGTACGAGATCTTTTTATTTTATTTTTGGGTTGTGGGGGGTGGGGGTAAATTCGCATCCTCTGAGATATCTCAAACTTTGCGTGACTTTATGGAAAATCTCAACCATTCAAATACGTTCAACACGAATCTCGAAGCACGAATAATACTGCCCCTACGCTATCCCCAAATAGGCACCGGACACGTCGGTCACGCAAAAGTTGAGATATCTCAGAGGATACGCACTCGGGGGTAATGTGGGGTGCTTTGGCCTTTGAGTTTGGTTCTGGTTGGAAGGGGAGGTGGAGCCGGATCCGGAATTCGTATCCTATCAAACTAAACTCAAAATTTGAGTTGACTCTGACTCTGCTGTTTTTCCGAGTGAAAAGTAGGAATCTGTTTTTTCAGATTCAACTATTTAAATTTGTTGAGATTTGTATATGAAAAAGTTACTTTATCGAGATACGTGAATGAAAAAATTTGAATGATTGGATCCGGAAAAGCACCTGAGTTCGATTCCTGTCGGTGACTGATTGATTTCTGTCCTACTAATACGACTCTGACCTAATAACGCGTAAATTTTTATTTAACGGAAGGGGTACGTAACAGGGGTGTGAACGGGTAGTCGGTTGGAAGCTCTTTTATATTCGTACCCGTTACAAATTATTTTTACCTGTACTCTACCTTACTCACTGTAAATTATCTTATTTGTATTCTACTCTTATCCGTTATCATTATCGGATAACCAGATAAATAACGGATAATACTAATATAATAATTATTTTTATTATTTATTAAATAATATATCAAAACATATATATTTATTTCACACATGTATAGTACTTTATTGAAAAAAAATTCTGATCATGCTAAGTGTAAGTAAACAATTAAAGTACTCTTTCAATGCTTATTAATATATATAATATATATAACTTTTTTTTATAATTACCCAATCGGGTAATGGGTATGAAATAGACTTTACCTGTACCCTTACCCGTTTAGATAACGAAAAAAATATTTACCCGTACCCGTACCCAATAAGTTTACGAAAAAAAAATTCTTACCCGCATCTTATCGGATACGGTATGGGTCGGGTAAACGGATAAAAGGGTGTCATTGACACCCATAGTACGTAAGTTCTCCATTTTTTTTAAGGTTAATGATCTCAATACTAATGATTGTATTATGGGGTGTTCTTAAGCTAATCAAGCCTCTTTGTAAGCTTAACTCAAAAATCTATTGGATTGGTTTCAAGCAACGCATCCAAATCATTGAAACCGATCTACTTCACAAGTAATGAGTTTACATGTCAAATTTATAAATTTTTAAACTAATTTAATATAAAGTCAAGCAGTAAAAAAACGATGAAAAATAAATACATTAAAATTAACTTATAAACCTTTTTTTTTTACCGCTTGACTTTATACTAAATTCGTTCGAAAATATATAAATTTGACATGTAAACGCATCTCTCGTGAAGTAGATCGGTTTCAATGGTTTGGATGCATCGTTTGAAGCTAATTCAATAGGTTTTTTAATTAAGTTCACAAAGAGACTTAATAAGCTTAAGAACACCCTAGTTCTACTCGTATTAATAATCGAAAAAATATGTACAACACTTAAATAAAATATTTTATTTTAAAAAATATCTCTATTCTTCTCTATTCTAATGTTAACATTCTTTATTCTACTATACTCTAAAATAAGAATCTCTATTTCAAATTTATGTTCTTTTTATTTCCCTTAATATAAATCTGGTTGAAAAAAAAGACTGACGCATACATTTACTCAATTTAGTGCTTTTTTTTATTAAAACTCATTTTAATAAAAAATAAAATAAAAATAAGTAGTTTGTGTAAAAAAATAAGTACAAATTTATGCACAAATTATTTTTATTAAAACTCATTTACTTAATTTACGCACAAATTATCATTTTACTATTTATTAAAATAAAAATAAGTAGTTTGTGTAAAAAATGTCCAGTTTTTTAGTTTGTTGGTTTTCGAGGGCAAATGACTTAGAACCATTTAACTCACACCCGACCAATTAGAAAATTAAACATTTCTATGAAACATGTTATATATATATATATATATATAACAGTGTTCTAAATAGCGGCGCTATAGCGCCGCTATAGCATTTTTGGACCCCAAACGCTACGCTACGACATCAAAATGCGCTATTTGCGCTACGGCCGCTATAGCGGCCGCTACAGCGCTATACAATATGGGTTTTTTTTTTTTTTTTTTTTTTAAGCAATTTATATGGGTTTTAAATAAAGATAAAAAAAATCTCAAACCGAAATTGAATTTGTTGCTACTTGCTACAAATAAATCAATTTGAAATTGGGAATATAAATTGAAATTTGAATAGAAAAAAAGTCCAAACCGGAATTAAAATTTGAATAGAAAAAAAAAATAGATTATGTCATGAATCATGATACTTAAGATATTTTTAATAGGAAAAATCGATAGTTTATGATATTACTATGGATATTTTGAACCGCAATTTGGACTTTGTACAGGTTCAATATGAATATTATAATTTCTTAATTACTTTGGTGTTATTTATTGTTCTATGAGACCTTAGATAATGTTGATATTTAGTACAAATATTGAATATACGAAATGTAAAAAAAAAAACGCTATTTGGAATAGCTTCCGCTATAGCGACGCTATTCGTTATAGCTTTTTTTTTAGCCTTCCCGCTACGACGCTATAAACACTATTTAGAACCTTGATATATAATAAAGGATGAATTGGGCACTTTATAAATTTTAATTGAATTTTAATAGAAAAGACAATTAATTGAACAAATTTATGAGTTTTTAAAATTCAGAAGGATAAATATAATATTATAAATTTTAGAGAAAAAAAAATGTAATTCCAATTTTTTTGAATAATATTAAAAATTATCTCTTGATGCAAAATAGAAAGAAACTGAGATACTAGATTAAAGTCAATTACACTCCACCAACTTTCAAAAAAGATGTTCAATTAAAAATTATCTCTCAAGTTAACTCGCTCATTAACTAAATATGCTGAACATGAGTTAGAATAACTCGCTCAAACTTGACTCATTTACCATCCTAGAAAAAGTCAAGTTGCGATCTGATATAAACCCAACTTTGTATTAGAGCATCTACATTCCAACAATTCAAATAAGTTTCTAAATAACTGTTAACCACTTTTTAGAAATTGAGGTCTCTAAAGTTTCTAACTCTCACATTCCTGAAATTAATTTGAGAGTTTCTATTAATCCAGGTCAGTAATAAATTAAAAATGAGAAATAATTTGAGCCAATTATTTGACCAGCGTGGAGTTTATAAATAGTTTCTTAATAAGAAACTTTCCTGCATAGTTTCTAAATAAGAAACTCTCCCACATCTCTGAAACTGAATTAGAAATTGTCACATCATATTAGAAACTCTCATAGTACCAGAAATGTAGATGCTCTTAACGGGCTCCTAAACAGGCCCAATCTATTTCTCTTATCTTTTTGTAATGACAGATCAGACCTATATATATTCACCGATACCTAGGTTGGTCCCCTTTCTTCTGAATTCAGATCCTCCTACCCGACGTATGCGGCACAGTGCCACACGCTACCTCTCCATCTCTCCATTCCATATATCATATATGCATGCAGTGAGATTAAGCTGATACCTCTCCATCCTGCTCACTTCTTTCTCAAATAAGTACGATTTTTTTTTTCTGATTAGCTATTTGTAGATATAATCATATAAATAGGTATTTCCTCGATTGGTTTTTTGCTACTTACTAGTATTAGAAATTCCGTTTTCTCGAGAGCTCCAACAATTTTAATTACTGAATTGCACCTAACATGACCTGGACTTGATCTGGATGGTATAACGGTAAAAATCTGATTGCACCTAACATGCATTTTTTTTGGTTTTGTTTAGATTATTATAGTTATAGTATGATACAATTTTGGTCAGATCAGTGCTGATTCTATCTGAACTTGCCAAAAGCAAGATAGACCAATTTTTACTGTAATACTTGAGTAGAAAATATTTAGAGAACAGTTTGGATTTGTGTAACTAAGAGATACTGTGTTGATTTGCTTAAAGAGAGGCACAATTGTCTAACAGCATCAACTATCAAGTCTCAACTCTTAAATATGGTATATACTGTGGAACATGAATCCTCAATAATTATTTAGTTTTGTTCTTGATTTAACTGGAGAAATATAGAACAGTAATACAATTTTAACGAAACCCTGGTGTAATTTGCAGAGAAAATAGTGACTTATTTCTAAGCCATTTTTTTTAGTAAGATGGAAACAGAAAGCAATTTTTAAAAATGAACCTTAACGCGGGAAAGTATAAAATTTAAAAACTATGAAGATCGCAAAAGATGTTTGCGATCCTCTCAATATATTGTTGGCAGGTAATTGCTTGCCAACCTTCAAAAAAGATGTTTGTGATCATCTATGAACACTGGCGTGGTACATTTTTTCGATCACATGTTATGTCTGAGAACTAAATACAGGATCGCACACAATATTTGCGGCCTTGTTAGTTTAATAGAAGAGTTTTAGGTTCTGTTCCGCTTTCTTTCTGTGTTCATAATACTAAAGAAAATAAAAGTGCTGTTAAAACTACCTTAATTACTGCACCAAGGTATATGTATATATATAAACACAATAACTTCCAAACA
Organism: Carex kokanica; assembly: GCA_025461125.1. Lineage (NCBI taxonomy): Eukaryota > Viridiplantae > Streptophyta > Magnoliopsida > Poales > Cyperaceae > Carex > Carex kokanica. The sequence goes on along the minus strand of JAJGRX010000163.1, from coordinate 2,497,666 downwards.
TGAAACACACTTGTTGCCACTTAATGAGGTATCTGATTTTCTACTTGCATGCATACTGGATTACAATCTTTAATTATCATATATCTAATTTTTTTCTATCTAGACATACCTTAGAAATTAGAATTGCATCTCATATTTCCTACATTGCTTTATTGGCATATTGTGACAGGAAATAATTGTAAAATTGAAGGATCGATGGAGGCTAAAAAACATGTTCTCTCTGGTAAAAAAGACATTATCAGTAGCATGCCGGACTTAATTCTAATCCACATTTTATCCTTCTTGAGGGCAAGAGAAGCGGTTTGGACTGGCCAACTATCAAAGAGGTGGACAGATTTATGGGCCTATTCACCATTTCTGAACCTTGATGCTGAAGAATTTGAAACTGATGATGTGGCTTTTGAGCGATTCGTGAATGCTCTGCTACTCAATAGAAAAAACTCACTGTTAGATACCTTTAAACTAAAATGGCGCAACGGAGAGAGTAAACCTATTACATCATGGATCCTCCATTTTATTAAGCGCAAGAAGCCTCGTGTGCTATCTATCTATTGCCCTTCGTATGATCAGATAGATTTGCCTCACTCGATGTTCTGTTGTACAACACTAGAGGAAGTACAACTCGTCATACGCGATGATATGATTTCCAAAGCTATAATACCTAGATCTATAGATCTCCCATTTCTTAGAAAGCTAACTCTTGGTTCCAATATAAGATTAAGACCTGAATTCATGCAGAAGCTTCTACATGGGTGCCCATTGCTCGAAGAATTAAAACTGGTGTGCTGCTTTCTGTATGAAATGGAGATTTATTCTCCCTTGCTCAAGAGTTTGATCATTATAGATTGTGATGGTTTTTCTATGTTTATATCATGCCCTGGCCTGCTACATCTGGACTTAGAGTTGTACTCAAGGGAGATTCGTTTTGCAAACTTAACCTCACTTGAGAATGCATTTATTCATTTCCCTGTCAGTGGTATGGATTGTTATGAGATTCTAAGTAGCCTCTCAAATGCTACAACAATGAAGCTATTTGGCAAGCAATTTCAGGTATGTACTTTCATTAATTCATGTAATTGGATTTTTAATACAAGGGTTATAGAAGTCCTGATCACAAATTCACAATATTGTATTCAGATTTATTTCAAGTTATTCTTAGCTCGATGTATTTGAATACTGCACTCATATTTCTTTTCCAATATTTGTTTTGTGACTTGTTTAGACCATATTTAAAAAAGATCTGGCCAAATGCTCCACATTCAAGAACTTGAGGGAGCTGGTACTTGATGAATGTCTCAAATCCCGAAACTTTGATATCATGGCTTGCTTCCGTCGGTGCTCGCCAAACTTGGGCAAGTCCTGTTTCAGAGACATTGAGGTGCTTATAATGATTTTTTATTTGATAGTCCAATTATAATTCTATATTAGTTTTGACAATAGTTGGTTCAATTGCATGAATAAATCGTATCGAGCATTATAATAATTGACTGATATTTGGGTGATGACCATGGGCGGAAATAGGATTTGAATACGATGAAGGCTAAACATAATCCTTGAACTCATTATGAAAAAGTTTCCTATAAAATAATAACAAAATCATATAATAAAAAAATCTTTATTATTTGACTAATTAAGATCTAGCTGCAATAATTATAACTAACATATGGCCACTAACCCTAAAAAAATTATAACTAACATATCATTTAGCTTGGCAATAATTATAACTAATAACATGAGATAGGCTAATATGCTTTTAGTAGCATATGGGCCGATATGCTTCCAACTCAAAATCGGATTTTCAAAGTCCAAATAGTCGATCCGAACGTTCAAGTTGATCTACATATTGAAATCTGCTTGGAGACCAAATTTTACATTTTTTGGAATTTTTTTACTATTTATTAAGCCACTTTGAAAATTGCTGATCACATGGTCCAGAATTTGGTTGCACTGTTTTTACTGTTCACCCGGATCAGCAATTTTCAAAGTGACTTAATAAATAGTAAAAAAATTCCAAAAAATGTAAAATTTGGTCTCCAAGCAGATTTCAATATGTAGATCAACTTGAACGGTTCGGATCGACCGTTTGAACTTTGAAAATCCGATTTTGAGTTGGAAGCATATCGGCCCATATGCTACTAAAAGCATATTAGGCTATCTCCTAATAACATATCAAGAAAGATTGACTGGAACACAAAAATATTGACTGATCCGTCAGATAATGCACGACACAGTCAGAGAGGCTAATCCATACTAAATAGAAAATATCTATTGGAATTAATGCATGAAATCTAATTTTCAAAATTATAGGAGTAGGTTTGTTAGCCACCCCTTCCCCCTCTTGTGTGAGCCAACCAAAGGAAACAAGATTTTTAAAAGAAAAGGTAACAAAAAATAAATTAATTTATGCTTGTGCTACCTGAAATCATGTAAATTGTTATATAGGAGGAACGACCCATGGAGAAGGCAATAGATGCACCAGAACATGATGGTGATGTTTATAATGACGACGACGACGATATTTATTCAAATGATGATGGAGATCAAGATGAAGATGAAGAATATGTTGATTGAGAATCCATAACCAGCAAGGCAGTTCAAGACCAGCTTCATGTTCCGGGCTGATGTTGTACATCGAAGTGATGGTGAGAACTGAGACCAGTGATGAGTTGTAGGTACAAACTGAGAGGATTGCTCAACGGTGTTTATTTCGTTTTTCTGTTTTTATCTTTTGATGTTGTGATTGTACTGGGATTATTTCTTTTCTTTTCATGTCGTGTTGTTTATCTTTCTGTGTTCGTAGTATGTGCTGTCTGCATTTTGTTTTGACATAATTAAGTACTGTCTGTATCTTGAAGGAGACTTTATCTTCTGTAGTTTTTACATTGTTTGTGTTTTTCTAAATGTCTTGGGATACATTTGTAGGATTTGGTCAGTATCTCATTTGATTTATTATCCTCATTACTGATATCTTGATATTATGTGCACGGTTAGCCTCTGAGTTCCAGGTGTCTATCTCTACACATCAGAAAGTTCGAAAGTTTGTTGTTGCACTGCCACTCCACCCCTTAAATGAAACTCAACGATTTAGAAAAAAAAAAAACACTATTTTTTATGTAGTTTTCACTGTGTTCTTATTGGTGCTGAAAGGTTTTCAGGTTCCTAGCACGAACGGGTCGATTTTGACCCGGTTGGACGTCACGAAGAGGAAGAAGAAGATGTGGGCTGCATGGTCAGGCACGGGGGCAGCAGTGTTTTAAATAAAACATCGTTGCAGATGGGGCCCTCGATTAATAGTCTGCCCGTGGCCGTTGAAGACTTCATTCACTGCGATGTGGGGTTTACTGCTTCAGAACCGAAGAGACACTCGCAGGGGCGATGTGGAGAGGATCAGAAACGTGCGTTTAGATAGTTGTTTAAGACAGACGCTGATCTGTTAGCTGAGTTAGCACGCTGTGAGTAATTAGATAGATATAGTTAACCATTTCGAGTGATTTCTGTTGCGTTAGTTTCGTCTATAAAATATAGAATAGGGCTGTGGAACCCATTTGGACTATATCAATCAATTTCTGTGTTCTAGCTAGAATTGGCCTTAGTGCCGTTGTATCCCATTTGTTGAATTTCAATAAAATTGTTTGATTTCTTTGCTATTTGTGTTCAATTCACGATCTCTGTTGCTTCGTTATGTCTTGGACGTAACAAAGTCTGTTTTCCGATGCATGTTGGTATTGTCTTTTTGTTACATCCTCCAGTGCCATTGCAAGAAGCATAGAATTTGTATATAGGCACTAAAATGTAACAGGGTAAAAATATAAGAGGAAAGCTTGAGATGCATACTTACTAGGGGAATGACACTGATTACATTAGCTTACATTAGCCATATCTATTTCTACTTTTAATTTGGTCAAATATCAGTAGACTGCTATGAAGTTGGGTGCCATTCATTTAAAAATCAAGCATCCTGATCAGCTGAAGACGACAGAATGTGAGATCACAACCCCCATTCTGTTGCATTTTACAATGGTGATCTGTTCTGCCAAATTTTTGATCAAAATGTCTTCTAAAGTCATACAAATTTGTTGCTGACGTGCGAAACAAATAGCAGTATGTAGGGATCATACAAGTGCAGCTTAAAATTCTGCTCACTTTTCTATTCTTGCAATATCAAACTTCCAAAGTGCATGCTGGAGAATAATAGAAAGGACAATTCTCTAAAGTTAACAAAATTCATGAGAAACATAACAATCGAGCTCGCCAAACTTGTAAAGTCCGAGATAATCCAATAATATATGTTCTTCATCAGTCTTGCAAATGTAGCAGGTAATTTTGATCTACAATATACAAAACAGGAAAACCATAAAGTTCTGAAACCAACATAATGTGTTGAAACTTAAAAAAAAAACAGAGAACCAAAAGCAAGTTATAAAATTTGGAACCAACTTTTATTCAACGGATATAGATCTTGTCCAACCAGTACAAGTCTGAACCATAGTGCTATTGAATTCTGGTATTCTGGTATTTCATTACTGAATGTGTATTGTGATTTTAGAATAAGAACCAACTACCTTGGAACATTTCTATACAGTTACTATTGCCCATATGTGGCCAGCTTGTGGAATTACAAGAAAATTTGCAACAATTTTTTAACGCAAGTAAATGATCGTTACAGTTCACCAAGTAGAGAGCTGCTGAGCTTTCGAATTCTATATGTAGCAGTTTGATTTTGTTCCTAAGCCGTCCAATTTGAACACTCTAAGAGAAACCACTTACTTCGCTTGACTGCTTTAATGTAACAAGAATATACCAGAATAAAAGTTGGGCAAAGGCAAGCATTGTACTTCTCTTGAACCTTTGAATTCAAATGAGCCTCAAAACTGTTCACATTTTATCCCATATAGGGCTACCACAATTGGCAATAAGCAGCCGAGTTTTTTATTGTAGCATTTAACAAAAAATTAAAAACTGACACAGTTTGGATAAAATCTCATATTCTAGCATACTAGCACAAACGCTTTATCAGAAAGCGTCTTAGGGATTCCCTAAGGTAAAACACTTCCTGGGAAAACATTTTCTGATAAAAATGCTTCCTGAGAAAGTGTTTTACTTCATCAGAAAATAGATATTATATTTTTTTGACATCAATGTTTGAGAGAAGAAAGCATTTTATTTCATCGGAAATTGATGTTTTATTTATTTAATTTAATAAAAATACTTGTTTGTAGAAATTATATATTTTTACTCAGAGTAAAATATTGTTATATATCATTGACATCGTTTCTCTAGGACTAATGTTGTCAATGACATCGTTTTATCTCAACACAAAAAAACTCTTACACTTTCACCTCATATCGGTCCTTCTTCCTTCAAGCTTTCTTTCTCCATTTTTGTTTCTTTATTTATAAAAGTAACAAAAAGAGCAAAACAAATAAAAAATTAAGAAGATGAGAGAATTTTTCGCCCGTGACCCGACTCTTTTACCATTTTAAGTAAAAAAAAGAAATTGGAAGCAACAAAAATTGCATGGCAATTGGTGCGCAATATTTTTTTTGCGTCCATATTCTAATATATACGTGGCACCATAACTGACTCACATGCAAATTAAATACATTCCTCCAATTTTTAAACTAATTAATTATATAATTATTTTTTTATAAATTCTTGGTTATAGAATTTGAAATTCATAGATTAAAAAAATCGCTCCTTCTTTTGCTTTAATTTTGTGCTAATAAAAATGTGTATTAGTTAGAGATATAGGTAATTAGGTATATTCTTAATTTAGCGTTTTAAAAAGTAGAAATAGAAAAACAAAATAGTATATAAAAATGGTGTTTAAAAAATAAATATTTTATTATAATAAAATTGATAAAAAAATAAAGATTTTTTTTCTCTTTTCATTATTAGAAAGAAAATGGAAGGTTAAAGGAGAATCACAAAGAAATTTTGTTTAAAATTTGAGAGAGGAAAATTTAATTCTATATCTTTTTTAAGTAAAGGAAATTTTTTTTTCCCTTCCATATCAGATAAGGTAGATTAGATCTCTGCAACTTCCGATCTGATATAAGGATCTCTCGTATGAACGGGCTCCCAAACTGGCCCAATCTCTCTCTCTCTCTCTCTCTTTTAAATTGACTGATCAGGACTCAGGAGTAAGTTGGTCTCCTTTCTTCCATCCCGACGTACGCGGCACACGGCCACACGCTCCCTCTCCCATCTCCATCTCTCCATTTCATGCATGCACTGAGATTGCTGGTGCCTTTCGTTGATTATATTGGTATTTCCTCGATTGGTTCTTTTGCTACTTACTAGTTTTAGAAATTCCATTTTCTCGAGAATTCCTACAATTTTACACTTGATAGGTTAACACAATAACACTGCTATCTGGAAACCTGATTTTGCGCCTGACATGCTTTGGGGGAAAATAATCGCTGGAGAACTTTAAGCGTATATTTAGGTTTTAATTGTTTATATTAACATGCATGGAACACTGATAGAATTTTGGTCAGATCAAAGCTGATTCTATCATGAATTTGCCAAAAGCAAGCTAGATCAATCTTACTGTAATACTTGAGCAGGAAGTAATTATAGGACAGTTTGGATTTATTTATTTAGAAGATCTGTTGATTTGTTTATAATGAGGCACAATTGTCCAAGAGCATAAATTCTGAACACTTAAATATGGTGTATATTAGAGAATGTGAATCTTCGGTAATTAATTTTTTTCTTGATTTAACTGGAGAAATAGAGAATAATAAATAATACGATTTCAAAGAAACCTTGGTGTAATTTGCATAAAGAATAGTAACTTTTTAAGCCAGTTTTTAATCAGATGGAAACAGAAAGCAATTATTGAAAATAAATCATGACGCGGGAAAATATAAGACTAAGAAGATCACAAATTATGTTTGCACTCTTCTCAATATATCGTTGGCTGGTAATCCCTAGCCAACCTTCAAAAGAATGTTTGCGATCCTCTATGAACACTGGCTTGTTACATTATGGATTACAGACATTTTCTAAAAACTAAATAGAGGATCGCACAAAATATTTGCTACCTTCTTAGTTTAAAAGAAGAGTTTTAGGTTCTGTTCTGCTTTCTTTCTGTGTTCATAATACTAAAGAAAATAACAGTGCTTTTAAAGCTACCTTAATTACTGCACCTTTGGGTGTGTGTGTGTCTATATCTACAGAAACACACACACAATATCTTCCAAAAATGAAATACAATTGTTTCTACTTAATGAGGTATCTGGTTTTCTACTTGCATGCATACTGGATTACGATATTTTATTATCATATAACCTAATTGCTTGCTATCTAGACATACCTTATTAGAAATTAGAATTGCATCTCATATTTCCTACATTGCTTTGTTGTCATATTGTGACAGGACATATTTGTAAAACTGCACGATGGAGGCTGAAAGGTATGTTCTCTCTGAAAATGATGACATTATCAACAGCATGCCAGATCCAATTCTGATCCATATTTTAACCTTCTTGAGGGCAAGAGAAGTGGTTCAGACTTGTCAACTATCAAAGAGGTGGGTAGATTTATGGATCTATTTACCATCTCTGAACTTTGATGATGAAGAATTCGGAGGTGATGAAGTGATTTTTTAGCGCTTCGTTAATTCTTTCTTTCCCCTTAGAAAGACCTCACTGTTAGACACCTTTCAACTCAAATGGCACAATACTGAAGAAGAAATTATTGATAGTAAATCTGTTATATCATGGATCCTCTATTCTGTTTTTTTTTTTTTTTTTTTTTGAGAAGACTCTATCTGTTAAATGCAAACCTCGTGTGCTATCTGTCTATTGTCCTTCATATAATCGCATGAATTTTCCTTACTCGATGTTCTGTCATACATCACTAGAGGAAGTAAAACTCTACCCAAGTGTTCCTATGATTGGGAAATTTATAGAACTCAGATCCGTAAATCTCCCTTTGCTTGAACAATTAAAACTGGAGAATTGCTTTCTGTATGCTATGGAGATTTATTCTCCCTTGCTCAAGCGTCTGACTATTGTATCTTGTCATGGTGTAGCTATGTTTATTTCATGCCCAGGCCTACTAAATCTGGACATAATAAAGATGTATACATGTGAGATTCATTTTGGAAACTTGCCCTCTCTTGAGAATGCATCTATTGATTTACCTTGCAAGGATATGCATTGTTGACTGTTGTGACATTCTAAGTAGCCTTTCAAATGCTACAGAAATGAAGCTATCTGGTGAGCATTTCAAGGTATGTTCTTCTTTAATTCTTGTAATTAGATTTTTGATGCAAGTGTTACAAAAAGTCCTGGTCACAATAATGTATTCAGATCTATTTTAATTTAGTCTTAGCTAGTTTGATGTTTTTGACTGAACTGATCATATTTCGTTTCCAATATTTGTTTTGTAACTTGTTTAGACCATATTGGAAAAGGAGCTGCCTAATTGCTCAACATTCAAACTTGAGGCAGCTGGTACTTGATGAACGTTTGAAGTCTGAAAATTTTGATATCATGGCTTGCTTCCTTCGGTGTTCGCCAAATTTGGATATGTTCTGTTTTAGAGATATTGAGGTACGTAATTATTCATGTTTTAATATTTGATTGTCCAATGCTACTTCCATATTAATTTTGAAAATAGTAGGTTCAAATGCGTGGGCTAAGGTGCTTTATAAAGCGTGGACCTTCTTATGCTTTACGCTGTTATCTTCATTTTCAAAGTTCAAACAGTCGATTCAAACCGCTCAACATGATCTCCATATTGAAATGTACTTGGAGACCAAATTTTACATTTTTTTGAGTTTTTTACTATGTTTGGAATTTTTGAAAATCACTTTTTTTTTTTCAGAAAATTTTGGACCAATTAAAAAACAGCCGTTTTCAGAAATTCTAAAAAAAACTCCAAAAAAATATAAACCTTTTATCTTCGAGCACATTTCAATATTGATATCATGTTGAGCTGTTCGGATTTGGCTGTTTGGACCTTGACAATAGCACGGAAGGGCGTAAAGAATCAAATGACCCGTGCTTTATAAAGCACCTTAGCCCATCCCTATATATATATAACCAAAGCGAACAAGATTTTTTGAAAGAAAAGGTAACAAAATAGAAGTTAATTTCTGCTTTTCTTTCCTGAAATCATGTAAATTATAATATAGGAGGAACTACACATGGAGAAGGCAATAGCTGCACCACAACATGACGGTGATGCTAACAGTGACGATGGCAATGATATTCATTCAAACGACGGTGAAGATCAAGATGAAGAAGAATATGTTGATATTATGAATCCATAATTATCAAGAGAAAATTCTTCAAGTGGTTCAAGACCAGCTTCATGGTTTGGGTGATGTTGCACATTGAAGTGGTGGTGAGTTGGGTACAAACAGAGGGATTGCTCAATAGCGTTTATTTCCTTTTTCTGCTTTTATCTTTTTATGTTGTGATTGTACTGGGATTATTTCTTTTCTTTTTTATGTCATGTTGTTTATCTTGTTGCATTCGTAGTTATGTGCTGTCATTTCTTCTTGTTATAATTCTTTTCTTCCAATATTGGCCCTGCTATTCCACCTTATAATAAAAATTCACCTCTCCTCGAATGACTCACCTCTTTTCAACTCGAGATCCTAGATCTTGTTCCAACCTTTTCATCTGCCTCTTGTCATGTCACAAGTTGTTTGGCATTGGGTGTCCTTCTATTACTTCCTCCCATGACATCCATTGCTAGAAGTGAAGAGATTGTATTTAGCAGTAAGATGTAACAAGGTAAAAATAAGAGGGAGGTTGTAGATGCATACTTATCAAGGGAATGACACTGATTACAATCCCTAGCCATGCATATCTACTTCTGTCTTTAATTAATTTGGTCAAATATAAGCTGGGTTGCTATGAAGTTGGTGCCATTCGATCAAAACTCAAGCATTGCATTTTACAATGCTGATCTGTTCTGTCAAATTTTCTATCCAAATGTCTCCTGTATTCATACAAATTTGCTGCTGTGTGGGAAAAAAAAATGTAGTACACAGGGATACAAATGCAGCTTGTCGCTTCTTCATTCTTGAGATATCAACCTTCCAAAAGTGTCTTTCATAAACTGATAGAGAATTATGGAAATGACAATTCTAAAGTTTATTAAGTTCATGAGAAACTAAATAAATACTAGTCATTGAAGACCATAGAGAAATAAGCTCGCCAAACTTGTGAGTCTGAGATGTTCCAACAATATATCTTCTTCATCAGACATGCAAACGTTACCAGTATTTTTTATGTAAAATATATAAAACAGGAAAAAACCACAAAAACTGAGTCAAATCACCAAACTGCAAATTTTAGATAGATATTGTTATGAGGTTTATAAAAACATAGGAAGCCATCTTAAATCATACATTTTGATGTTGAAGCAGCTGTAGTACAATTTGGAGGACCCAGTATCTAATGCAACAATCCTGTCTTAACCCATATCAAGAACATTAAGTGCTAAAAATATATTGTTTAGTCCATATCTATGCCAAGTTGCAAATGCATGTTGGCCATTATTTTACCAACCAATAGCAAATTACATTACCAATTCATCAACAATTTTTCGGGTTTATATGCAATATTTTATATGTCGACTTCAATTAAGCTTCAACTTATACTGTTTTTTTTTATTATAACAGAATAAGATAAATAAAAGATCAAAACCAAAAGCAAATTATAAAATTTGGTACCAACTTTTGCTCAACAGACAGAGATCTTGTCCAACCAGTACCAGTCTGGACCTTGTTATTTCTATTGAATTATGATATTCTGGTATTGCAATACTCAGTGTCAATTGGGATTTTAAAATAAGAACTACCTACCTTGGAACATTTCTATACAGGTATAAGGTCCAAAGTTGTCTGCTTGTCGCCTTGCAAGGAAATTTTCCAACTTTTTTAAGTTGAGTGCTGCTGGGTTTTAAAATTCTGTATGTAAAAAAAAGAAAAGATTACCACAACACAAATTTGTGTCATCCCACTGCAATGTCAAAGACTTACCAATAATTCCTTAAAATTTCGACTTTTGATTTTACACCTTATTAACTATTAACCAAAATATTTACAAATTTCAGTGAGTACCAAGTGCATGGAAAAAGGTTTGCATTATACATTTCCATTCATCTATACTGAGAAAGTACAAATTAGTCAAACAAATAAAAACTCATTGACTTCAGTAGAGCAGTTAGAATTGAAATGAGTCAATGTGATACATTTGGGATCAGAACTCTCTTGAAAGTGTGGTGAGAACTTCCCATTTCTCTTCTCCAAATTAGATTTGAGCTCAGTAGCAGGCCCTTCTTTTAACATTTTTACAATCCATCTCATGGACGGCCGATTTATGGGAATAAGACTTGTGCACAACAACCCGATCTTGAGCACCTTTTCCATCTCTTCTCTGAACTTATTTTGGAGCTTTGGGTCAAGCACATGGTCTAGGCCTTTCTCTGATACTGTTGTAGAGACCCACTTAACCAAATCTTTGTCATCAAGCTCATAGCCCACAGGTTTCCTTCCAGTCAACAGCTCGAGAATTACGACACCAAAACTGTAAACATCGCTCTTCTCATTTACTCGGAGTGTATAAGCATACTCTGCAATTCCATGGCCAGATAGATATTCTTAGAGACATTCATCAAATATTCAATAAACATATATAGGAGAGGTAAAGTTCATGTAATACCACATATCAAAACATCATGATCGACCTAAAAAGAGCAATCGAGAAATTACATTGCATTGGCTCTAACTAATGTAACATTAAACCTGCCAAGCTACCTAACATTGGAACCCTCCTCTATATGTTTAGGGAAGATTAAAAAAATGCCTTTCTAGTTTCACATATTTAGAGGTTTTTCAAGGGTGTACAAAATTATATTTTGTCCCAACAAAAATCCAGGAGCATCTAATAGAAAAAGCAAACTGAAGGAATCACAAACCTGGTGCAATGTAACCGCACGAACCAGCAACGGAAGACATCGGCTCCAGGCGTAACCCAATAGCATGAACAGATTTTGCGACTCCAAAATCAGCTACACACGCACCAAACTCGGCATTCAATAATATGTTGTTTGATTTCACATCCCGGTGAACAATGGGGGGCACGCAGTCATGATGCAAGTATGATAACCCTTCCGCGACATCTAATGCAATTTTATACCTCGTAGGCCAGTCCAGGAGCTTTCCATTGCATCCGTGCAGAACATCCCACAAACTGCCATTCTGCATGTACTCATATACCAGTAGTTTACAGTCTTTTCGTGCATAGCAGCACCAGAGCTTGAGAATGTTTTTGTGACGGATCTTGCCCAGAGTCGTCACCTCAGCCTCAAAACTGCCATCTGCATCTGGGTGGGCCCCATGTAACCTTTTCACAGCTACAGTCTGCCCATTCCTCAGCACTGCCTTGTAGACCTTTCCGAAAGCACCTACACCTACGAGATTATCCTCAAAAAGACAATCTAAAATCTCATACTCACTGAAACCAAGCTTGTGAAATGGTGTTAGGCTCCAGCCGAACTTCTCAATATTAAGCTTCTCATTCTTGAATCTTCTGTATCTCCAACAAAAGAGCCCGATCCCAGAAATTAGCCCGAATGCTGAAAGAATGAAGATAGACCAGAGAAGCCAAATTGTCCCTTTATGATTGTGGGAACCGACTTGAGAGCCTGGGCAGAGATGGGGCAAATCATCACATAGCCCAGGATTGCCCAAAAAACTGTCATGGTATGCGTCAGTTGCAAACAAAGGTGGCAGCGGGCCAGTGAGTCGGTTGTCAGACACATTGAATTGGTCGAGGTGTAGGTTCTGTAGTTGAGTTGGAACCTCTCCACTTAGAAAATTGCTGGAGAGATCAAGGTAGTTGAGTACAGGAAGGCTGCCAAGCTCAGGTGGGATTCCTCCTGTGAAACTGTTGTGTGCCAAATTAAGATCAGTTAGTCTGAACCATGAGTTGATCCCCCTAAGGAGCTGCCCTGAAAGCGAGTTATTACAGAGATCAAGCTGAGCGAGCTCGTACAGGTCACACAGTGATGCTGGTAATGGCCCAGTTAACTGATTGTTAGCAGCTGAGAATTGGTAGAGCTTTGACAGTGTACCGATTTCTGACGGGATGGGCCCGGTGAATTGGTTATCAGAGATGACAAGATTGGAGAGATTGGCTGCACTGGAGATGGCAGGTGAGATAGAACCAGAAAGTAAGTTCCCCGATAGCTCGAGCAATGACACATGGGGTAAGCCCCACAGGCCGTCTGGCACCTCACCTGTTAGACGGTTGTTTGCTAGCCTAACACGTGTCAGTGTCCTGCACCTTGCCAGGCCCTTCGGAATAGGACCAGATAATAAATTATTGATCAAAAGTAGCTCTCGCAATACTCCATGATCACAAATACCAGGTGGGATGCTGCCTGATAGAGAATTTGTCGAGAGATCAAGAAGAGCAAGTGGAGAATTCTTGCCCAGATCAGCGGGAAGAGACCCGTTGAGCCGATTTGAGAACAGAAAAATGTCCACAAGAGATGTCGACCGAGCAATGCTGGCTGGGATGGGCCCAGTTAACTTGTTGTAGTAGAGATGGAGACTCTCCAATTTTGGCACATCAAAGAGGTCGTCTGGTAGCGGGCCCTCAAGATGATTATTCGACATGTCAATGCGCTGAAGGTGAGAGAGCTTAGAGAAGCCTTGAGGAATTGAGCCTGAAAGCGAGTTCATGTAAAGCTCTAGTTGGACTAACCTTGAGAGCAATGTCAAGGAATCCGGGATGGGACCACTCAAGGTGTTTGTTGAAATGTCAAGGTTAGTAAGATTGGAGAGCTGACCGATAGATGGCGGAATGGGTCCTACCAGGTGACAACCAGCAAGCCACATAACTTGAAGTGATGTTAAATTTGAGATGGAAGGAGGAATGGGTCCAGGTGTAAAGGGATTGTAAGCAAGATTGAGTTGGCGAAGAGTTGAGATGTTCCCAAGGAATGAAGGGATCATGCCATAGAGGAGATTGCTTTGTAAGGATAGCACTTCCAACTGTTGAAACCGGCCAAACGAATCAGGAATCCGGCCAGAGAAGTTGTTAAAGGATAGGTCGAGATGATGAAGAGACGGGAGATCGGCCAAAGCATCAGGTAGGGGCCCCACCAGTAAGTTCTGAGACAGGTCGAGGTACTTCAGTGCTAAACAGGGCATGAGAGAAGAAGACAAGAGTGAGCCGTTGATGTAGTTCCCTGCCATGGAGAGAAATTCAAGGTTTGGAACCCGGCATAGGGAGGCCGGGAAGGGGCCGGCGAGGTTGAGACCGGTTAAATTGAGCGAAGTCACGGTTGGAATTGGAGAGGAGGGAGAACAGGAGACGCCTCTCCAGTTGCACGGGGTTGGGTCCTTGGAGTTCCAGTTGGAGAAAGAGCCTTGCGGGTCGTCGAGGCCGTGCTTGGCATCCAGCAAATAAAGGCCATCTTGGGTTAGAGAGAATGTCATGTGGATTAGGTGCAAGTAGAGGAGGAGGTGGAGGAGGGAACCTGCGCCTGCTCCCATGGTGGATGAGCTTGGGTTGGTTTATTAGATCGAGAGATGAACTAGGTTTGAGTAGAAGGAAGGTTTAAAAAGAGTGCGGCTTGCTTTATATACCGTGAATGACAGGGAGAGTTGATGGAAGCAGAGCCAGAGGAAGGAGGGAAAAGTGAAACTACAAGGCCTTTTTTCTCTTGATCCTCCTGAACGGTTATAACTTCATAATTGCGTTCGTATTTGAAATTTACCGTCATAATAAAATCGGACGGTCCAAGTTGCATGATATGTACTGCATCTAGGGACAGGATCGGAGCTAAGTGCGAAGTGGGCTTAGTCTAGTGGCATGCTTTGTGGTGGTGGTTACCTGAATTCATATCATCTAAGGTATATTTCTATTTAGATCCATACCGTCTAATCCTAATCCACACGAATCTTAAAGGGACCCGCACATTTCATCTCCGACCGGATTGGTCCGGATCTAAACAGAAATACTCCGTTACCTCAGAGGAATGGATTCGTGGTTACCTGTTATAGTGAAACGGCTCACTTTTTCAGTTTTAACGAATAGAGGAAAAAAACTTCCCACTTTTTTTTTTTTTTTTTTTTTCTGATTTGACAAGACCGTGTGGGGTTCCTTGCTATCTCCTCCGCACCGACTTTCTAATCTCTAGTTTGTAATTTTTTATTTTCTTTTATAGCACCTACATAAATTATTTTTTTTGCGTTAAAATTTTAATTGTTAATTCATATAACACTAATTTTATTCTTGAAATGTCGGTCAATTTTACACATCAGGTCGTCAAGAATTTACTGGACAAGATTGGTAAAACCAGTATAATATTTAGCACCCAAAAATAATTACTACGAAATAAAAATGTTGACAAATATTACTACGAAAAAATTACAATGGACATTGTAAATTACCCCACGTCTAATGCTAATAATTTCTAACATTCTGTTTAGATATCCAAAATATGATGAAAATTACTTAAATTTCATAATTCTGATTCTTTTCGATGGCAAGATAAAAACTTAGTGGTAACAACATGGAAGTTTATTTTCTTCAACTATATAGTATATTCACTGGTACTGTGTCTGTTTGTTGCAACGAGAACATATTATGAGAGCACAAAAAAATCTCATACAAAATAACATATTTTTATAAAAAATTAGACTAAATGACAAATAACATTTCTTAAATAATATATTAAATGACATCTACATGTAAATAATATATTCTTTTTTAACTTTTTGATATATTTTCATAAAAAAATCTCAAACAAAACGACATATTAAATGACAAATAACATGTCTTAAATGATATAAAAGAAAATAGAAAGAAATGAAGACATGATCAATTAATTATCAATCAATTAAAAAATTTCTTAAATGACATTTAAAAAATAGAAAGAAATCATGACCAATCAAATAGATGATACAATATCTACGTGTCTAAATAAATTTAGACTTCTACAAGTAAAAAAAAATAAAAAAGATGCATAAAATCAGAATACTTGATCGGATGGCTGATATTTAATTCAAAATTTTATCTTTTCATCAAAGTCATTGGCAGATCATGACATTTACGTGCTTAATATAAGAATATAAGAATAGAGATATGAAAAATAACTTTGAAGAATCATTAATAATTTTTGTAAGGAAAATAATTGAACATTACTTGGGTTAAATATGAATAAATGAATAATTGAGCTTACACGCAGAACATGTAAAAATTCCACTTTTATATTAATAATTGTCATTATGCTCTGTTTCACTATTATTATTTATTTATTTTTGTAACCATCCAACAACCATTTGTACTCTACGCCTTCTATTCCAGTTGGGTTGTCGACAAGTTATGGACAGCGGCAACTAACATTATTTTGTTTAATTTTATAATTTCTCTGATGCTTCCTTGGAAACAGTAATTGTTCTATAATGAGCTGGAGTTTTAGGAATCCTATATAATAATGTTTTCATGAGCAGTATTTGTGACTTGGATGAGGAAGCTGGTCGGTTGGTTGAGGAATTGTTTCTGTGGAACGGTTGAATACTGTAATTAAACTATTCCGATTTAAATCCCTCTCGTCATGTTTTTCTGAACGAATGGATTTAATATGTATAGCACCTTCATGTTTAGGAAATTTGTGCAGATTTCCCAATTAATAAGTTTTGACATTTAATTGTTCTTTGACTTAATTGGAGTTCTTTGAAATGATGGCTAATTAATAAAAGAGTGAGGCTATGGTACTTTGCAATGCACATATCGTTTCGTGCATTGGATTCATATTTCCGTCTTCAAAGTTCAAATAGTTGATTCGAACTGCTCAATATTATTATCATATGAAAATATATTTTAGACCAAATTTTATACTTTTGGTAGGTAGAAAATAACTACTTTCGGATGGTCCAGAATTTTTAGATCAAGTGATTTTCTAATTGTCTCAAAAAATAGTAAAAAAATTCCAAAAAATATAAAATTTGGTCATGTTGAGTGATGAAGCCAAAACATATAGCGAAAATTACTATATTTTCTTCTTAAAAATGACGAAAAACGAATGCAAATTAGTCAATTTTCCGATTTATTTATTGCTAACGAGACTTGGCAGCGGTTCAAAGACTAGTGTTAGAACACAGTGGGCTCCCTTGGCAGGATAGCATAAGTCGTACTTTAAACAACATTAGAAAACACTTAGATTAAGTAGGTTCTTTGGGATATTTCAACTACGGGTAGTATAGGAAAATAATATAATTGTGTACCTAAAATACTTTAGTCTTGGTAGCTCAAAAGTCGATCGCAAGATCGGAAAATCTTTCAAATCGCATAAAAAAACACCTAGCACGCCCTGCGGGTAGTGATAATGCTGCATGCGGGGTAGCTGTAGGGCAATCCACGCCGCACGCAACAGTGACAATGCCACATGCGACATAGAAAAACGTCAAAACTTGTACTTTGCATAATTAAGAATGACATGAAACCTGAACCCTAGAGACTCTCTATCTACTGTTTAACCTTTATTAGCTATAATACCTTGATCGCATTTATCACCACCACCTCAAATTTCAAAAATTCGATAACCTAGACTAGTAAAAATTGTTTAAAATCTAATATACTATCCCTGTGGATCGACACTCCAATCATACTACATGGTAGGATCATGCGCTTGTGATCTGAACGTAAGTAGAAATTAGGGTTTATAAATCTTTAAAAGTAGTGGTACCATTTTGGTCCATCATTGAGTGGTTCAGATTGACTATTTGGACTTTAAAAATGGAGATATGAATCTAATGCACGAAACGATCTGCGCATTGCAAAGTACCATAGCCTCACTCTTGATAAAATATTCCTTGTTGTAAAATTAGTATTGATTGTATTGTACACAACAATGTAGACAGTGGCGGACCTAAGTGAAATGAATGGGGGTCAACTGACCCCCATTTTTTTTTAATTTTTTTATATTTATATATGATTTTCTATATAATTTAGACTAAAATTTCATGGAATTGTAAATTGGCCCCCATTTTCTATAGAAAAAATTTATATGATTGACTCCCATTGTTCGAAAGTCTAGCTCCGTCCCTAGATGTAGATATAGTTCCATGACATTTTCTAATATGAATATAACGCTTTCTACTTTTTTTTTTCATAAATAAGACATTTTTCATTTAATTAGAAATTTAGAACATAATGAATAAATAAAGAAATTTGGTTATGAGAAATAATAAATAGAAATTCTGGGGTTGAAGCGGTAAAGATGCAGTCCCCCACTCTGCCACTCATAAGAAAAAAGATAAAAGTGAACACCTGACAGAGAGGCAAAGAAAAGTGCGCCACTGTCAAAAATTCAGTTTCAAAGTTCACTGAATCGCTGCATCTGCGTGAGTCTTGCAGTCGTACTGTCGCAGTGTGGAAATCGTGGGTTGCCGGGTTGGTCTCCTTGGCAATGATACCGATTTTACGGAGGGTTTCAGATGTATCTTGTGAAATATCAAACAGCCATCTGAATCCTTCCATTTAAAAATCAACGACTCAAATTTTATCCCAAGCAAAAGCAAAAGAATGAGATAAAAAAAAAAAAAGAAGAAGCAAAAGAATCAACTTCCATTTTGCAAAAGCAAATCACAAACAAAAATTAGTATAGAGAATTTTTTTTTACTATGAGATCCGAAAAACAACAACAAAACCTAAAAAAACTCCTAAAACCTAGATCTCCTACTAATATCAACTCTAAAAAACTTCAATAACATACTCTAGTTTTAGCCCATATACAAAAACTACATACACCAACACATCAATATTAAATTAAAACCTCAAATATTCTAATTCATTTAATAAGACACCTATTCAGAATGTAAAAAGATTTGAGTACTGAAAAAATAATGTTGTCCAATCTGTTATACGCTTGACGGAACAGTTCAAATTCGTTTAAAAGTTAATCCAAAGGTTCTTGAAATTCAACTCAATTCTCTTTAGTTTGTTTAAGCTCTTATTAACTTTAAATATGTATTTACGTATGCATAAATCCATAAATTTTACACACAGCCTCAATGAGATAAAACAACATATTGTAGAATATTATAAGAACTTATTGGGTATGCATAAATCCATAAATTTTACACAACCTCAATGAGATAAAACAACATATTGTAAAATATTATAAGGACTTGTTGGTTTCACTAGGTAATAAATATGCATCTTTAGATTATGAATTGTGGAACCCTGCTGATAAACTGATTAGTTTTGACCAATTGACTCTATAATTATCTTTTACTGAAGATACAATTAAAAGAGTAGTATTTGAATCTGAACCAAATGGAGCACCCGGACCAGATAGTTTTTCTTTTAAGTTTTACCAATTCTTTTGGGAAATTGTAAAAAATAATTTGATAATACTTGCTCATTCTTTTGCGTGCCGTGCCGTTCTGTGACGGAGCCGGCTCCACCGTGCCATTTTTCCCGCTCTACCCATTACTGATTGAGGGGTACGGCTGGAAACAGCCTCATGGACAGTAAAACCACGTTTCACATGATACACGCAAATCAAATCATAAACAAAGGAACCTGAGAAAGTTCCCTTTCCCTTTGTGGGCCTTTCTATTATTACACTGGGGCATTATATAATAAACACTGTAAATGGGCCCTACCAGATCCCGACAATCCAATGGGCCTTCAAAGGCACTCGAATTGTTCCGTACAAGCACAACCACCGACCAGTCTTCCTTGCAAGTTGCACCTAAATAAAATAGCAGAAATGTTTAAGCAAAGAAAGGATTTGAAGTGTGATATCCATAGCACTTCTAATTTTGAGTGTTCTCCTCCTTCTCCTTCTCCTTCTCCTCCTCCTCCTTCTTCTTCTTATTATTCTTATTATTCTTATTATTATTCTTATTCTTATTCTTATTCTTATTCTTATTCTTATTATTATTATTATTATTATTATTATTATTATTATTATTATTATTATTATATTATTATTATTATTATTATATTATTATTATTATTATTATTATTATTATTATTATTATTATTATTATTATTATTGATATTATTATTATTATTATTATTATTATTATTATTATTATTATTATTATTATTATTATTATTATTATTATTATTATTATTATTATTATTATTTGTCAATATTGCAAAAAGAAAAGGCTATATTGTACAGCCAATAAAACGGTTATAAAAAAGTATATTTGTTAAATAACTTCTATTGGATTTAAATTGATCGTATAACAAATTTGATACATTTGAAAAATTGTTTGATGAATTACAAACAAAGAAGAGTTGTCTTGTGCGAAGATGATTGATTTTATGGAAATATGAATGGGTTTTAATTTTCTCATTGTAATTTCGTCAGAATTGTCTTCTGCGAAATTTAACGGGCCAATATATAGACAAGAGAATTGGTTTTATAGGCTTAATGGACCTAACTGGGCCTAACTGGACCAAACAAGGAAGTCTTTACATGGGATCACTATTTTACCAGATTAGAGGCGACAAAAATAGACGGATTAAAAGTTATAAAAATTGAGCTCATAATTGAAATTATAATTATAGTACTCTTATGTATGTGAAGAGAGATAGGAGTAGGTCCGATGGGCATCGGACCTACATTTAGGTTCAATTAGTTCTATCACCGTACGATTAGCATCAAGATCTATGTGCACGGAAATTGATACATATTTGCACGTAGTTTGATGCGGAGCACACAAATCTTGATGAGATCAAATGGTCATCACATCCATTGAACCAAGGTAGGTCCGATGGGCATCGGACCTACTCTGCTTCCATGTGAAGAAAGTTCAATGAAGAAGGTCAAGGTAATATGTTATTATTAGTTCTCCAGGTCTCTTCCAACAAGGTTTGTCAAGTTGCATCAAAGCATATGATATTCCGAAATTTTTATTAATAAAAAATAAAATAAATAAATATCGACATTGAAGAAGAGTTTCGTGAAAATTCGAGATATAGCAATTCCGTCATAGTCCATAACGTACAGGGTACTGTAGCTGGACGTTATGGACCATCATGGCCAGCTAATCTGATATCTAATTAACAAAAAACACTGTAGTTGACCGTTATTGTCTATAACGTCCAGCTACAGTGTTTTTTTTTTTTGCTGTTTCGTTTGTGAATTTTTTTGAAAAATAAAAAAACACTGTAGCTGGACGTTATAAACCATAACGGCCAGCTACAGTGTTTATTATGGTTAATTAGCGGTAACTTGATTTCGCTAACCGGGCCGCGATGGTCCATAACGTCCCCTGGACATTATAAACTATAACGGAATTGCTATATCTCGAATTTTCACGAAACTCTTCTTCAATGTCGATATTTATTTATTTTATTTTCTATTAATAAAAATTTCGGTATGATATTTGGGATCTTCTGAAATGTTTCTAAGAAGAAGAAGCGAAAAATGATAATCAAGTATTTAGAAGCCTAGGGATTGATGTTGACGCTTCTAATGTTATTCCAATCGTGCTTACAACACGTGGAAATTCTATCTTACTTACTTTTGTTGTTGTTGAGGAAACTATCTTATTTTTACTTGCTTGATAAACATCATAGTGGTTGAACGAATAAAATAGGACCTCTCATCTGATCAAGTGATCGTTTGATAAAGAATATTACATTTTTACATTTTATCATTTATCTTTCCACTCGATTGAATTCATCTTCCTTCTCCTTACTTTTTAAGTTAATATTTTTTCAAATAAAATAAGCAACTGTATTACGATAGTTTAGAAGGCGGATACAACAATAGCGTAGTGTGTATTAGTATTATATAATATTTTATCATTTATCTGAATATTATATATTGAGTAAAGATAGGATGTGTTGTGCTCACCAAAGAGTTTGCTGAGCATAACTTTAAAATCTATCACATTGACTTCGAATGAGACATTTAAACTGTTGAAACCGATCTACTTTACGAGTGATGTGTGTACATGCAAAATTTTAATTTTTTTTAATTTATTTAGTATAAAGTCAAGCGGTAACAAATATGACTTGTACATGCAAAAAAATGAAGTTTTATAAGTTATTTTAATGTATTTATTTTTTTTTATCAACTTTTGACCTCTTGACAATTTGTACTAAATGAATTCAAAATATTTCAAAATTTTGCATGTACATGCATCACTCATGAAGTAAATCAATTTCAATAGTTTGTTTGTCTTGTTTGAAATCAATCCGATAAATTTTAGAGTTATGCTCACCAAATTTTTTGATGAGACACACCCTAACTTTGTTCAATATATAATAATCGTATGTGCTATAGGGTATATATGAAAAACTGAGTACGGTGTTGAGAAGGTGAGTTAATGCCTTAATGAGGTGATTATTAGGATCGCATTTAGGGGTGTTCAACGGTTCGGTTCGGTTGAAACCAAACCGAATTAAGCAAACCAAAGTAATAATTCAGTTTTAAAATAGAACCGAACCGAACCGATTTAGCATTGCAACCGAACCGAACCAAAGTTTTATTTCAGTTTGTTCGGTTCAAACCAAAATATATTAATTTTTTTATTTAAAGCAATTGATTTATAATAAACCGAATTATATTAAGAAATAAACCGGGATATTAAGAAATAAACCGAAGTATTTAAACAATCGATTAAGAAATAAACAGGGGTATTAAGAAATAAACCGGAACGGTCCGGATCAAATTCATAATATATAAAAGTTCAGTCGGTTCGGTTATTTCGGTTTTAAAAAAATTCGAACCGAACCGAACCGAAATTATAATTCAGTTTTAAAAAGTAAACCGAACCGTTTGATCCAAACTAATTCGGTTCAGTTCAAAATTGACTAAACTGGACCCAATGAACACCCCTAGTCGCATTAATGATTTATGAAAAAAGAAAACGCGCAAGCGCTTGTACGGTTGTATCCCTCCACATGCAAGTTCCTTAAGCCAGCTTTCAGTTGCCAACTATTTGGAAACCTTTTACGTTACAGGAACACATTGTAACGAAGGTTTTATGCGTTACGCCTCTTTCATAGACATCCTAATTATTTTACTGAAACAGAATTGTGAGCATATCTTTTTGTTTGGTGGACATGGTGCCACCACCTAATTCGAATTAATATCCAAAAGCGAAACTAATTAAATGAACTTTTGTAGGATATTTTGTGTTCTCATAAACTTATCTACAAGTAATTTAATTATTTAAAGAAGTTAGCAAATATCAGTGTTCTAAATAGCGCATTATAGCGCCGTTATAGCGTTTTTGGACCCCAAACGCTAATCTATGACATCAAAATACGCTATTTGTGCTACGGCCGCTATAGCGGTGATAGCGGTCCGCTATTTGCACTACGGCCGCTATACAATATGGACTTTTTTAAGCAATTTATATGGACTTTAAATAAAGACCCAAAAACTCAAACCGAAATTGAATTTGTTGCTACTTGCTACAGATAAATCAATTTGAAATTGGGAATAGAAATATAAATTTGAATAGAAAAAAAAAAATATGTCATGAATCATGATGCTTAAGATATTTTTAATAGGAAAAATCGATAGTTTATGACATTACTATGGATATTTTGAACCGCAATTTGGACTTTGTACGGGTTCAATATGAATATTATAATTTCTTAATTACTTTGGTGTTATTTATTGTTTTATGAGAGTTTAGATAATGTTGATATTTAGTATAAATATTGAATATACGAAATGTAAAAAAAAAACACTATGTGGCATAGCTTCCGCTATAGCGACGCTATTCGCTATAGCTTTTTTTGTAGCCTTCCCGCTATGACGCTATAAACGCTATTTAGAATCTTGGGAAATATAGATACACTAGAAATGAAAATTAACTGCTGTCAATTGAAAACTTGTAAAACTTTTTTGTTTAATATATTGGTTGTCTGATAATCGCAAATTAACCTTAAAAAATATGACATGGCAAACTCCATTCAAAACATCTTATGAGAGGCCAATTCTTTCCGTCATTTTATTCGCTTACATGAGTACCAGAAAAATGAAAAAAATATTAGAATTTCAAATACTATAATCCATCCAATTTTATTTCTCTCCGCAATTTAAAAAAAATATATTTTTGTATCATTCGAGTCTCTTTTCTTATTTGAAAAAACATGCAGTAATTTAATGTGCCTACGATGTAATATAATTCTTAACAATAATTTTTTATGTTATTTTGTTAAATTACTCCACTGTAAATTGTTTTGTTGACATTGTATATATTTTTAAACAAAATATTTATTTGTACCCGAAATTTTTTAATACAAAATAATTTTCTATGATAATTATTTTATTTTAAAGTAATGTTTTCTTCGATATGTTTTTGGAGCGAAACTTGACTAGTAGAAAAAAAACAAAAATAGAATTGATATCCACTATTTTATTAACGAAGAACAATATATATGAAAATAAACTAAATACTCAGTTTTGACTTTTGACTTTTTATAATAAATTTCATAAATTAAATTGTGATATTTTAATTTGAAATGTGGAAAACTAAAATGACAGTACTAATATCTCTAACATTTTATTTTGTTTTATTTAAATTATAATTGTTAGGTGAAATGAATGTCAACCCCCATAACAGCACCCAAAGTATATCTTTCAGATATTTTAGTACAACAAACATGTTTTGAACAAAAAGGTAAAGGAAACGGTCCTCCGCAATCCCAGTGACCCTCCCTTGCAAGCCAGGCCAAGTACACAGCACCATCCATCCCCATATAAACCCCCAAAAAAATTCCATTATGGGTACCAAGCAAGAAAGAAAAGGATAAAGTCTCCGCAAATATGTCGTCTAATTCAAAAGATTTGGAGACGAATCAGACTCATGGTGATGAGGAGGAGCCCCTTTTGCAAGCCACGACGAGTGCCACCGCACCTACTGATGATGCGGCCGCTCAAGTGTCGGCTGCTCAGGCGACAATGGCTAAGGCTTTCCAAAGCACGGCTGATTTGGCAAAGCATCTCCCTACTGGCACCGTTCTTATATTTCAGATTCTCAGTCCTGTTTGCACCAACCAAGGAAATTGCGACAATGTCAACCGTATCATGGCTGGTTGCCTCGTTGCATTTTGCGGCCTGGCCATCGTTTTTCTCAACTTCACTGACAGCTTCAAAGATAGCTCCGGCAATGTATTGTTCATGACACACCTTCAATTTTTCAATTATTTTTCATTCTTTTTTTCTTGAAATGCACATTAATTAACTAAGAAAATAAAATTGAATTTATAAGGACTGTTCTTTTAATTAAGAAATATTACTGTTAATTTCATTTTCGCTGATAAATTCCATATGTTTATTACTTGACAGATAAGGTACGTGGTAGCGACATTTAAAGGATTATGGGTCATCGACGGTAGCCCGCCTCCTGAACCCGAAATAGCCAAGACGTACCATATTAAGTTCATCGATTTCCTTCATGCTTTCATGGCATTGATGGTGTTCGCTGCAGTGGCATTGTTCGATAACAACATGGAGTCATGCTTCTACCCTGTACTGTCTTACGATACCCGGCAGATCCTGACTACCGTGCCTGTTGCCACGGGGCTTATCGGTAGTGCTCTCTTTGTCGTTTTTCCATCTTCGCGCCATGGAATCGGCTTCCCTTCTACCTCTTGATTCAAGTGTACAAGGCTGTATTTTCTTCCATTTTTTTTTATATTTTTTGTTTAGTCAAAGTAAACAAAAATGTGCATATTGTTTGTTTTTGTGCATAATATTGATGGATGTGGTGATCACATCTCTAGTTTTAGATTATTGAATTTATGATTATCTTGATAATTTCCTTTCCCATATATTAAACGAACAACTAGCAGAGAAGCAACTGTATTTCTTTTTAATTATTACTTGTGTCCAAACTAATTGGTCTTCTTAAAATAGAAAAAAATTATCGTCACGTCACCCAATGAAGTAAGTTGCTTGTAGACTATATATACTTTATGCACTATTGAAAAAGAAGAAGAAGACATGTTTAATTTGTTGTTGCTTATTTAGGAGTGCAATGGAACATGTCTTTTTTTGGCTTGCTGTGTAAGTCTTCTTTGAGAGGAAGTAATGCACTTGCTTTTTAATGCTTCAAAAGCTAGGCACCAAAGAAAGTAAATGCAATATTTTAATAAATATAATTCTTTGGTTTATATGACCGATTTTTGAAAAATATGTGATGAGTGTATTTTTTTATTTTTAATTTCCTGACGTAAGTGTTTTCATTTGCATAGTTATCAAATATATAAAAACCAATATTACTGTTATTTTTTCTAAAAATAATCTGGAATAAACAAATAAAATGTTTCAGGGGAGATCCACTGAAAATTGTCAAAATATGAATTGATGGATCATCCAGTTACTTAGTTATCAGGTTTTAGATTAAATAATATAATAAGACTATATCCTTTGAGTAGAACTAAGGTATTCCGAAGTTTACTAATTTTTTTTGGAACTCAACTCTAAAACCTATCAAATTGACTTTAAATGACAAATTCAAACTATTGAAACCCGTCTACCTTACAAGTGATTCATCTACGTGCAAAAATTTAAATTTTTTGAATTAATTTTGTATAGAGTCGAGTGATAAAAAAACATTAAAAAAATGTATTAAAATTAATTTATAAACCTTCTAATATTGACCGCTTGACTTTATACTAAATTAATTTGAAAATTCAAATTTTTTGCATGTATATGCATCACTTGATAGATAGACATATTTCAACAATTTGAATTTATTATTTAAAATCAATTCGACATATTTTAGAGTTGATAAACTTAGAACACCCTCGTTCTGCTCATATCCTTTTATCAAAATGTTAATTCCGAAGTTACATCTGGTCTATCGGTGTGCAACGAGATGGTTGGTGATGATTTTTTATTCCTACAATTATAATCGCTGTAAAATTGTCAATAATTAATTCCCGTGTCCTGTATAGTTTAAAATCTGGGAGTGTAATACCTACGGAGACCTGACTTAAGAAAAATTGCGAATTTGACAAATTTAGCCAGTGGAAGTAATTCCAAGTGAGACCACAATGGCAATTTTAGTGTACATGCACCAGGTCCAGGTGCTCACATCTCACGCACAAATTACAGATATCATATCATATCTTCTGCAGTAATACAAATTACGTTCAATTCGTGTTGACATGAATTGCAGAACGAATCCGACTCGTTCAATTCATATTGACACAAATATTAAAGGGACTAAATTAGCAGATGGGTTGTGGTTGTATTGGACTTAATGTTAGCAATACTGAAAAATAACAGCTGTGCTGTCTGTTAGGCGGTTAAGCAAGATAGTTAGAATTAGTTAGAGTATTACACTACTGCCTATAAAAAGTCTCTCTTGTAATTGTATCAGAAGGAGAGAAAAAATAATCAAAATACTTCTTTCTACAAACTTCTCTTTTCTATAATTCACATGGTATCAGACGCTACTACAGGCAAACGCCATTCCCAATTCTCTGATTAATCGCCATGGCTACCCCAGACTCTCCTATTTTAGCTTCAGAGCAAAATTGCAATTTACCCCCTCCCTCCATCCCCGCCTTGATTAATCCAATTCAGTTTCACTATTCCATTAATCCCAAACTTGACGATTCCAACTTCTTACTATGGAAAACTCAAGTCTTACCTGTGATACGTGGCCATGGCCTTCTTTCTTTTCTTGATGGCACAACTTCTTCCCCTTCTTCGACTATTACCACTGCATCTGGCGACACTGGTCTCAATTCAAGATCTGAACCTTGGATCCGTCAAGATCAACTGATCCTTGCTTGGCTTCTCTCTAGTCTTGGTCCCTCAATTCTTCCTCAAGCGATCAATTGTCAGACCTCCGCTGAGCTATGGAGCATGCTACATCGCATTTATTCGGCACAATCTCAATCCAAGATGTTAGATCTTAAATCGAAGCTTCAGACTCTCAAGAAAGGTGATCTTTCTTGCTCCGAGTATCTCAACAACCTCACTGCCATTGCTCTTCAGCTTCGATCAATTAGTTGTGAAATTTCCGATCAAGACCTCTCCCTTTATCTCTTCGCCGGTCTTCCAACTGAGTACAATCCACTTGTCACCTCTCTCACCTCTCAGCCTTCTCCTCTTTCCTTGGTGGATCTTCACGGTCATCTTCTCAACTATGAGAATCGCCTCTTCTCTCAACTAGCCGCCGCTGGATCCACTCCCTCTGCCTATCTCTCTCTAAGCACTCCGCATATACCATCTCTTATCGGATCCGGGTCCAGTGCTCTTCAATCCGTTCTCCGAAACTCAAAACAAATGGGCTCTATCAAATCTCCGGCCCAAGCCAGCCTCCCCAATTCTTCTTCTTCACTCTCAATTCAGAATCATGCTTCTGGCCCGCCTTCTGGAACTGCTCCTGATATTGGTTCTCTTCTTGCCCCTATGGTGCTAAACTCTCTTCCCTGGCAATCCCAACAGCAATTGGCAGCTGCTTATGTTGCTCAACAGTTCAAGCGTGGTGGCTATCAAGGTGGACGGGGGCGTGGTCGTGGCAATGGCCGAGGTCGCTCTTCACGCAATCATGGTTCGCAAGGTGGCAATTCGGGTCGTGGCATCATGGGAAGAGGTCCCAATTTGGATGTTCAATGCCAAATTTGCACGAAGATGGGACATACTGCCAAAGAATGCTGGTACCGCTATGAAGACGATCCCAATGCCTCTCCTCAGGTTAATCTTGCTCAGCCCGCCTCCTCTCCTCAAACCGACTAATTTCTTGACTTAAGAGCCTCTTCACACATTGCTCCTGATCTGAACTGTCTCACTGACTATTAGCCTCACCAAGGTAATACAGTTGTTCGCATTGGTAATGGTCACGGTTTAGCCATCTCACATACCGGTACTTCCTATCTTAATTCTAAAACCAAACAATTGCTTCTTGATGGTGTATTGCATGTCCCTCGGATGACCAAAATGCTTATTAGCATATCTCGCCTCACTTAAGATAATGATATAATTGTTGAATTTAACAAGAATGATTGTGTAATTAAGGATTTCAAGACTCACGAGGTGCTCCTTGAAGGGGGAATTTCTCAAGGCCTCTAGTACATTCCTTCTTACCAATGTTTTTTGAATGAAGTTTCTACAACACAACTCTGGCATCATCGGCTTGGACACACATCCTTGCCGGTACTGGATCATCTCGCCAAAACAAATCTGATTTCATGTGATTCTTCTTTTTCAGTTTGTGATGCTTGTAATAGGTGCAAATCCCATAAGCTACCTTTTTCCTTGTCTTCTCATAAGGCTGTTCAGTCATTGCAAATTGTTCATGTGGATGTTTGAGGTCCTTCCCCAGTTGTATCAAAACAAGGAAATAGATTCTACATAATGTTTGTTGATGATTATTCCCGTTTTTCATGGTTGTTTACTTGCTCAGCTAAGTCTCAAATACCCACTGTTTTTCGAGCTTTTAAATCTCGCATTGAGAATCTTCTTTCAACCACCATTAAAATCATTCAGTGTGATGGAGGATCTGAATTTAAACCGATTATGAGTCAATTTCCAGAAATTACTTATCGGGTCTCATGTCCATATACCCCGGAGCAAAATGGTGTGGTTGAGCAAAAACATAGACATGTGGTTGAACTTTCTCTTTCCACTATGACACAAGCAGCTATTCCACATGAATTTTGGGATCATCTATTTGAGAGCATTGTGTTCATCATAAATCAATTACCTTCAGCCATTCATCAATTCAACTCACCTTATGAGCTTCTATTTCATAAAAAACCAGATTACTCATTCTTCAAGGTCTTAGGTTGTCTTTGTTACCCATGGCTGCGCCCTTATGCGACAAATAAGCTTGAGCACAGATCCTTACCTTGTGTTTTTTTAGGGTACTCTTCAATGCATAAAGGGTATAAATGTCTCCACATACCAGCCAACAGAGTCTATGTCTCTCGACATGTGGTTTTCCATGAGAATTCTTACCCTTTTCACTCAGCCTCACTCTCTCACTTACCACCCTCCACACCTTCCAATTCACATCCGACTACTTTAACTATTCTACCACAACCTTCTTCTCAACTGCCTTTACCATCTGCTTCACTCTCTCCTCCAATTCAGCCCACACCACCTGCTCCTCTAACTCTAGCTCCTTCACCTATAGCATCTCCTCCTATTCATCACATGACTACGCGCACTAGAGATCATACTCGCACCACCCGTACCTTTCCAGACTTTGTGGCTTATCACTCCATTGCCCTTGAACCAAGTGAACCTACATGCTTCACTCAAGCAAACAAGCATCCTGATTGGAGACAAGCTATGGCTACTGAGCTTGATGCACTTGCTCAAAATTAGACATGGGATCTTGTTCCCCCACCTAAGCATCACAACATTGTAGGGTGTAAGTGGGTCTATAAGGTGAAACGTAAAGCTGATGGCACAGTTGAGAGATTCAAAGCCTGGCTGGTGGCCAAGGGCTACACGCAAGAAGAGGGTATTGAAACCTTCAGTCCAGTTGTTAAACCAGTTACGATTCGAACCCTCCTTACCTTGGCTCTTTCTAAAGGGTGGTCACTAAGGCAACTTGATGTTAACAACGCTTTCCTTCATGGAGATCTTGAGGAAACTGTTTATATGGCTCAACCTCCTGGGTTTGTCAACCCAGATTTCCCTGATCACGTGTGCCATCTCAAGAAAGCTCTTTATGGCCTTAAACAGGCACCAAGGGCTTGGTTTCACCGACTTTGTGATTTTCTGGTTTCTTTAGGGTTCCGTTGTTCTCAATCTGACTCCTCTCTCTTTATTAAATCCTCTGTCCATGAGTCAGTTTATCTCCTCATTTACATTGATGACATCATCATCACTGGACCTTCCCAATCTTTGATTAATCATATCATCTCCAACCTCCATGAAACATTCACTATCAAAGACCTCGGTAATCTCTCATTCTTCTTAGGGATTGAAGCTGTCCATAGCCAATTGGGTCTTCATCTTTCTCAAACCCGATACATTGATAAGCTTCTACACCGAGCTAAGATGGACGAAGCTAAACTGGTTTCTACTCCAATGCAAAGTGGCCTTCAGCTTTCTAAAAACGATGGAGATCCATTTTTGGACCCTCATCTCTACAGGAGCATTGTTGGAGCACTTCAGTATGTGACCATCACAATACTTGAGATTGCTTTTGCTGTCAATTGGGTTTCACTATTCATGCATAGCCCGACTAACGTCCACTGGTCAGCTGTCAAGCGTATCCTTCGATATCTCAAGGGTACCATTACTCATGGTCTTCTTCATCGTCCTTTCTCTCATCTCTCTCTTCATGTCTTCTCTGATGTTGACTGGGCCGGCAGCCCTAATGACTGTCGGTCAACCACTGGATATTGTGTGTTTCTAGGGGATTCCTTGATTTCCTGGTCTTCGAAAAAACAACCCACAGTTGCCCAGTCTAGTACTGAGGTTGAATACCGTGCTCTTGCATCCGCTGCTGAAGTTGTTTGGCTTCAAACACTCCTCAAGGAATTGATTTCAGATCCTATATCTCCCTCGGTTTTATGGTGTGACAATTTAGGTGCAACCTTTTTGGCTGCTAATCCAGTTCATCATGCTCGCACCAAGCATATTGAGATGGATATACACTTCATTCGAGATCTGGTGGCTTCGCAACGCATACTGGTTCGGTTCATGTCATCTCAAGATCAGATTGCAGATGTCATTACCAAGAGTCTAGGATCTTCTCGTTTCAGTCAGTTAAGGGCCAAGCTTTGTGTCCTACTTAGCCCACAAGGCTTGAGGGGGGTGTTAGCAATATTGGAAAATGACAGTTGTGCTGTTTGTTAGACGGTTAAGCAAGATAGTTAGAATTAGTTAGAGTATTACACTACTGCCTATAAAAGACCTCTCTTGTAATTGTATCATAAAGAGAAAAATTAATCAAAAATACTTCTTTCTACAAACTTCTCTTTTCTACAATTCACACTTAGTCCAGTGGAAATCTGATCCAATAGAAGGTATTTCTTGTGTACAGTCCAGCATGTTAGTAAATGGGTCAGATTTTAGATTTTGTTGTATAGGTATAGTAGATAGGAGGTTTGATCCAATAAAATAATTAATAAAGTCAACGAACTTTGTCGACAACGCGTTACCAACAAGGATACAAATATGCTGTGATTCTTTGAAATCACATAACTCTGTTATTCTAAATCCATCGATTTATCTGTTTGGAGATTGTACATAAAAAATAAGTATTATTGAAATTAATTTATTTAATTGATCTAAACCGTGGATCGATGGCGTCTCTTCTTTTCTCTCGTCAGGAAGCGACTCTCAAGGCGATCACCAAAAACCAAAACTTTCCAAACCAGCAGCCCCACCTCACTTACGCCCAAGTGACAGCCAACACCTCTACAGCAGTTAATGAAGGCCTGAATACCACCCAGCAAACCCCAGTACTTTTGCGCAGGAAGCAAGCCACCATTAATGCCATTCGTAGAGCTACGACAGCAAGGACCTATGAGACTTCTAACACCACCAAGGATAGCTCGGTGTTATTACGCAGGAAAGAGGCAACTGTGCATGCTATTCGGATGTCCAATCAGGAGGTGACAGTAGGAAAGACACTCCCCCACAGGGAGCACGCCTTGAACCAGGAAGCAACACCATATCTCGGAGAAGATGTAGCATTTAAGCAAGGTGAGGAGAATCAACCATCAAAAGAGGAAGCATGGACAACAGTGCATAGGAAACATTATATGCGCAAGGCAAAAACTAGTAAGTATACCAACCCTCACCTTGAAAAGAGGCTACAGCTATTGAAAAGCCAAGGGAAATGTTTCAGATGCTTGGAGAAAGGCCATACGCAAGTTAACTGTAGGAATAGCATTAAGTGTTATACTTGCAGCAAGCATGGCCATACCTCGGGAAGATGCAAAAGGAAAAGCTTCACCAATACAAATAGGCCTATATAGAACAACATCAAACCACACAAACCATCAGCTGAGAACAGAGGAGTACACAACTCACCTAAGAATATAGAACAAGAGAGTATTGAAAGAAAAGAGCCCACCATGGATAATTGGCAAACCATGCCGATGATGCCCGCAAGCCGTCTACCAGGTACAAGACCTGAACAACAGACGGTCTATGTGCCTAACAGAGATGGTTTTCACCCAACGAATGAAGAGTTAGACAGAGCCGCAGCAGTGCATGCCGGACCCAACGTCAACAAACAGACCTTGCCGCAAAGGTTGTCAACAACTTTAGCCGCTCAACTCGGGCACCACCCGAGGACTTTCGAGGTCGGGCAACTCGATCCAGCAACGGCCGACTGCATAGTAATATTCCCAACGAAGGATCTCCGTAACCATGCTGTGCAGGTGGGAATCTTTGCTATTGATTTTAACACTTATGTGCAGCTGGCTGAATGGAAGAAGAGCCAGGGCATGGTCTATGACCCATTAGAACACAAAGCACGAATCTGCATAACCGGTGTGCCTCCACACGGGTGCAATATTGATGATATCGACCAGTTACTATCTGGAGTTGGGCATGTCGTTAAAATGGCACCGGTTTTCAGAAATGGAAATTATCACTCGGTCCGAGTCCTGATAACAACTCAAAATCCACTGCTCATACCAAAGACCATGTTAATGCGGCAACACCCGTACGCAAAACTTGTTTATCTGAAACTCGAGGGATGGCTGCACACTCCGACTGCCCCGGCACTTAACGAAGGAGGCGATAGTCGTATTAACAACCCAAGGCATGGTGGGCCACGCATGCCACCGCAGAACCGTCGCAGAGATTCTCCAGACTCAAGTGACTACAACAACTCAGTCACGGATGAGTATCGAATGGGGGCTGACTCAACATACTCAAGGAGGGAGAGAGAGATTCAACAATGGAGTCTGGAGAATAACCTGCTGGAGGCACAAGTTCAGAACAGACTGGAGGTCGGCCAGAGCTCTGCACAGGAATTGAGGTTTGTCTTGGTAAATGACAAATCGCTTCTGATCAAAGATAAGCAAAATGAAGTACCTTTAATCTCTGAAGACAAAAATCAGCTCTCTGAATTACCAAACATGGCTCCCAAAGTCAACAATGGTACAGAGGCACATGAGGCCAAGGCACTGGAAAGCACTTTTCACATGACCGTTACAGCCTCCTTGGGAAGTGTTCTCTTGCATGCGCAGTACCACCAAGCTAAGGAATTCGAAATAGTTTTGAAAAAAATCAACCTTGCTAACCCCACGTGCTACCCAGGCAGCATGAGCTGGAAAGCACAAACTAACCATAGCCAGCACCCACCTTTCTCTATCTTTTTTGATAAAAATGCTGCAGCCCAAAGCCCATTCAAGCCTCTACAACAAGTTTCGGCCTCAAGCCCAGTTCGCATCTCAGCCAACAACAGCCCAAATTCCTTAGTCAATAAGCAGCCATCTTTGGACCCGAATCAAGAAGAGTCTTTTATGGAGTTTGACGGGCTGCAATCACCACCAGGCTTTGAGGGCCCACCACAGTTCACAGCTGATATGTCACCTAGAAGAAGTCCAAGACTTAAGAAGAAGAATGATGGCCCTTATATTTCGGCCATAGACAGGGCCCGTGCAGTATTGGGTTATGATGGCAGCAGCTACAACACAATAAAGAAGAATAAGAGGAAGTCGTTGCATGAAGATGAAGTTGAGCTGAGCTACTTACGCTCCTATGACCCGCTGACAGAAATACAAGCACAACTGATTGTGGCAGCAGCAGGCACTCCAATAACCAGCGAAATGGAGGCACAATTTAGCCTCTTGGTGCGTGATGGCGAAGGCAGCAAGGGACCGGTGGTGGTCAAATAGAAGTCAAAGTGAAAGATGAAGGTTTCAGGTTATTTCTGGATTATGTAGTGTGTTCGTTTTAGTTGTTTTAATTGTTCTTATATGGAAGAGGCAAGATTAGTTAAGGTTAGAAGAAGGGTGGTGTTCTCGTTTTATTTTCAAGGCAAGATGCCTTTGTATCCAGAAGTGTTGAGGGAAAAAGATGGAGTTCATAATGCCAAGTCTAATGGAATTAGTAGTAGCAGATTACTAGACTTAGCTTTTCTGTTTAGGGCAGTTGATGGATTAGGAAAGGTTAGCAGTAAGGAGATGAATTTGTTTTATGTTTTCCAAACTCTGAGACCTCTGTATCCGAAACATTTTAGTGAACAAGTTGGAGTTAGTAGAAAGGAATTTTGTTATCATTTCCTGTGCATGAATGAAACATTTTCGCGGATTGTTAAAGGAAAAAGAGGGGATGATTACCAGCACAAAGATGCGACATTTGTGATTAAATGAATCAAAACATCAAACTCAAATTCATCTCATGGAATGTTCGGGGGCTGAATGAAAAGAAAAAAAAGACTAGCGGTACGGGAAACCTTCTTATTAGAGAAACCTGACCTAGTTTGTCTACAAGAAACAAAGTTAGACAAAATAGATCCGAGAACGCTTAGAGAAACATGTGGATTTAGATTACAAGAACATGAGGCAATACTGTCACAAGGAACCAGAGGGGGTCTGATAATTGCATGGGTGCCGGCAAAATTTACCCTTCTACAATCAGATGCCAGAACCTATAGCTTAAGTCTTTTACTTAAGAATAATGTTGATGGGACTAAATTTTGGTTCTCTGGGATATATGGGCCATCAACACCACAAGGAAGAGCTGTGTTCTATGATGAATTATCTGCGATTAGACCAATTGATAGTACACCTTGGATAATTGGTGGGGATTTAAACATCACCTTGGATTCTGAAGATCGAAATAGTAACACACAAACGGAGATGAGGACAACACTAACCTTTGCAAATTTGATCTCATCATTGGGATTAATAAACACGACATTACACGGGAGGCGGTTCACATGGTCTAATGAAAGGCAGCAACCACACATGGCAAGGTTAGACAGATTCCTAATCTCAACAGAATGGAATATGAAATACCCGAACTCAAATCAGAAAGCATTAGCCAACACTTCATCGGACCATTGCCCTATCTTGTACATGGCAAGAACAAGCTGGGACAGGTCAAAACTTTTTAGATTTGAGAACGGCTGGCTCAGGCAACAACAGTTCACAGCAATGGTCAAAGAAACATGGCTTGGGATGGAACAGGCACAGTCAGCTGAGCAACTACAATTAAAGTTAGCCAGAATCCAGAAATGCATAACAGAATGGACAAAGAACAAAACAGGAAACATCAAGAAGCAGCTTCAGGTTTGCAGAGATTATTTGGAATGGATTGATAAAGTCAAGGAAAGAAGAAGCACGACCCATCTCGAAAAATACATCACAGCAATAATGAAAGCAAGATATGCGGAATTAGCATTGCATGAAGAGGACATGTGGAGGCAAAGAGCGCGCACCAAGTGGGAATTAGAAGGTGACAAAGGTACGAAATATTTTCGCACTATTGCTTCGATAGCAAAGAATCACAACAAAATAACGGAGATAGAGTATCAAGGAGAAACATGCTCAGATCAAACCTCCAAGGCAAAGGCTTTCTTCGACCATTATGTCAACTTGATAGGTACGTACTCTCACACGATGCCACACATACAATGGGATAATTTATATCCAGTATCGGAGGAACTGTCAGACTTAGATAGCTTAGCAGTACCTATCACAATACTCGAAGTCAAAGAGGCCATTCGGCAATGGCCCAACCACAAAAGTCCCGAACCAGACGGTTTCTCGGGAGAATTTTACAATTTTTTCTGTGACAACATGGCGCCAGACCTTTGTTCAGTATACCAAAACACAACAGCGAAAAAAGAGTCATTGACATTCTTGAACGGTTCATACATTGTATTGTTGCCAAAAAAACCGGCTCCCAACACAGTGCATGACTATCGCCCCATAAGCCTTCTACATGGAGTACAAAAGATTTTCTCTAAGATACTGGCAAATCGGTTACAACACAAAATACCAAAACTGCTTCACAATGCACAGACAGGATTCCAAAAAAATCGGCAAATCACAGAAAGTTACATCTACGCGCAATGCATCCTGCATAAAGCCAAAAGGATTAAACTTCCAGTTGCCATTTTTAAAGTGGACTTTACAAAAGCTTTTGATACGATCAGTTGGGAATTTCTTGCGAAAGTTCTGCACCATCAAGGCTTTCCGAATGAATGGATATCCTGGATAGAAAAAACAGTCTTAACAGGTTTTTCGCAAATCATGATAAATGGCCTACTTGGAAGAAGATTCAGCTAAAGCGCGGGGTCAGACAGGGAGACCCCCTATCACCACTCCTGTTTATCCTCGCAATCGATTTTCTTGCTCGGTATGCACAAAAGCTTACGGACATACAAGCACTGCGAATGCCCTTCCCGGATATGACACCGTGTTTACTCTATGCCGATGATGCGCTTTTCTTTGTGAAACCAGAACTCCAACAGCTGCAGGCACTGCAGATTATGCTCATGGTTTTCGGAAAGGTATCAGGACTATCTGTTAATTTGGCAAAGTCTGAATTACTAATTTCTCAAGGAGCTCAGGCAGAACAGCAAGTTTTAGCAAATGTCCTTGGATGCAAACTAGGCAGCTTTCCCTTCACATACCTCGGTCTCCCATTATCCAACAAAAGATTGCCAAGATCAGCATTCCTACCTTTGATTCAAAGGATGAGCACGCGTCTGGCGGGTTGGGCAGCAAAGCATCTCTCCATTGCAGGCCGGATAGTGCTAATCAACTCGATACTGACATCAATCCCGACATATTACATGACATGTCTCAAAATGCCTAAGTGGGTACTCAGCAAGATGGACAAGATAAGAAGGACATTTCTATGGCATGGAGTTCCATCAGAATCAAAAAGAATGAGCTTAACAAATTGGAACATAGTGTGTACACCGAAAGAATATGGAGGGTTGGGAATCATGGACCTGGAAAATTTCAATCAGGCGCTCCTACTCAAGTGGGTCTGGCAATGGGGAAGACCAGAAAACACACTATGGAAACCAATCATGCAGCATCGTATAACACCACAGACATTGCTACCAGATGTACCGCTCTTCACGAAAGAAACAAAGACTTTTGTACAATTCAGCCGCATGTCCTTTCAATACAAGCCAAGTAATGGACGGAAAATCTCTTTGTGGCACCATAATTGGGGCAATGGCATACTAAGATTTGAATTGCCAAACTTGTTTACGCATGCCCGGGATCCTGACGTTACTCTAGCAGAAGCTAAACAAGTCAACACAACACAAGATTTATTCATCCATACACTAACAGATATGGCATGTGAGGAGTTAGGAATTTTGCAACAAAAACTGGTACAAGTCGTTCTAAATCGGCTCGAGGAAGATGGAATCCATTGGCAGTGGTCGGACACAGGAGCGTATACAGTCAAAAGCGCATATCAAAGATTGAAGGATGGGCCACGAATTCAAACAACAATTCACAGAATCTGAAAACTGCATGCACCGCCACGAATGAAAGTATTTGGATGGCTTTTGATAAGAAACAAGCTAGTCACAATTGACAACCTCAAAAAGAAAGGATTTCAACTAGCCAATAGATGTCCTCTATGTAAGGCGAATCAAGAAACTGTAAGACATTTGTTCAATTACTGCCCTTTTTCCAAAGCTCTGTATGAAGAAATGACAAGGACGATACCCACAAAAATGGTAGTGGTGAACGACAGACTCAAGGCCCTCACAAGGACGAAAATTACAGTACAGCAGAGATCGACCTTACTAATGACAATCTTCATTCTATGGCGCGAACGGTGTGCTCGAACATTCACAGAAGGTAGCAAGAGCATCGAAGAATTGAAGAACGAAGTCCTTTGGCAGATGCAATTTTTTGAAGCAAGATCATATAGAACAACAACACCTTAGCATAGATAGATATCCATTCTGGCTTTATTTTCCCTCTTACTATCCTTTTCGGTTTCCTTTTTCTTTCTTTATGTTTTTTCTTTTTAGGCTCAATTGTTTTGAGCCTCCTTGTTTTTTACATTATATGTTACAAACCTTTTGTAATTGACTCTATCAATGAAAACATGGGCTAGACCCATATTTTTCTTCAAAAAAAAAAAAGTGTTATTGAAATTCATGCATTCTAAAAAATAAAGAAGTTGATTTGAAATCAAAGAATCCTACGATTCTTTTAGAATCACAGCAGATTTATTTCCCACCAACAAAAGATTCGGCATGTTACTTAGTAGCTTTCGTGTACATAATGGGAACTGCTAATATCCTGAAATTTGTGCGACCAGAAAGAAGGGAAAGGAGTAAAGAAAATCCAAAAGAAACAATTTTGAGTTAGCTATGCCGATCACCGCACAGCATGCTCTGACGCGTCGAGCTTTGCTTGGGCTGTTTGAGCAGAGCCAGCTAAACTGGGGCCCACTTTCTGCCTCGGATTTTATTTCGGATCACTTCATATAAACAAAACGCAAATCCACTGAAATTAACCCATCAGAATTCAAAACTCAGAAGAATAAATTTATATCGTCGCACGCTACCGCATAAAGAGATAATCGCAGAAAATCTTAACCAAACGGAAATTTGCACCCAGCCAGTTCTTAAACAGTCAAAGTACAAACATTAACCAATTATGATACATTAATTCTTCGCTAGCGGAAATAATTAATGACAAGTGTGCCTAGTTTGCTTCATCTCAATTTGACAATACTTTCAAGTTGTTGCATAATTTTTATAAAAGATTGAACGGACTTAAATCTTAATTATATATTCGACCCCCTTGACCCTTAAAATAATAAAAATATTTAATTTGGGCAAGCACATTACATCAAGGCGTGATAATTAATTTGTTGCGTTGGGTTTGATTTTGACCGGACCGAGTCAGGGACGATAAACTTAGATTATAATTTTCGTAAGATCTCTAATGATCTCATTTTATTGCTGAGGTGGTTTAATAGAAACTCTAAAATTAATTTTAAATATGTGAAAGTTTAGAAATTTTCAAAGCTTTAGTTTCTAAAAAGTAACTAACAATTATTTATAAACTTATTTGAGTTGCTTGGATAGAGATGTTCATGAATCAGATTGTCAGATTTCGTATGGATAGTCAATCATAGAGTAGAACTAGGGTGTACTCTTTGTGAACTCAACTCTAAAATCTATCGGATTGACTTTAAATGACGAATCTGATCCGTTGAAATCCGTCTACCTTACGAGTGATATGTCTACATGCAAAAAATTTAAACTTTCGAATTTATTTAGTATAAAGTCAAGTGGTCAAAATTAGAAGGTTTATAAATTAAATTTAGAGAAATTTTGATATATACCCATCACAACTTCGTTAATTAGATATTTACCCATTGAAAATTGAAAATTAGATATTTACCTATCTAAACATAACATATTTATTAATATACCCATTTTCAAAAAAATTCACTGAAAAATATAAATTAATATTCATAAAATATTTAAGTGACCATTTTAGCCCTTCCTCTCCTCCAGCCCTCCCTGTCCCCCGCCTACCCTTCCTCTCCTTCCGCCCTCCCTGTCCCCCAGAATTATATACGTACATTATCATAAGAGAACATCTATTTGAACATTGAATGGGCTATATATAGTTAGAAACACAACTTCAAGTACAAGTATAGGCAGAAATATAGTACTTCTCAGTTCCATGCATCCCTTGAAGAAAATAAAACAAACAGCTACTAACCTTCTCATTTTCCTAAGGAAAGTACTTCAAGCATCCTATAAGAAGACTTAAAAGTGCCTCTTCTTTTAGAGAACAAGTAATGGATGCCAATTTCAGCACAATACAACCCCAATTCAAGCAACAGCCCCAATTCAGCACAATACAAAGCTCCGGGTCAGGTACAGTTAAGGTACCAGTAAAACCAGTAAAGACCCAAGGTACCATCAAAATTGGCCAGTACCAGGAACAAGCAAGAAAACGGAAAGTCAGCACAACAACCACAGAAACCGTCAGGGCTAAAATGGTCAAGCGGGAAATGGACTAGGAAACAGAGGTTTTAGCGCTCAATCCTCAGGGCTAAAATGGTCTCTTAAATATTTTATGAATATTAATTTATATTTTTCAGTGAATTTTTTTGAAAATGGATATATTAATAAATATGTTATGTTTAGATGGGTAAATATCTAATTTTCAATTTTCAATGGGTAAATATCTAATTAACGAAGTTGTGATGGGTATATATCCAAATTTCTCTTAAATTTAATACATTCATTTTTTGAATATTTTTTTGACCACTTGATCCTATACAAAATTAATTCGAAAATTTAAAATTTTTGTATGTAGATGAATCACTCGTAAAGTAGACGGGTTTCAATAGTTTAAATTCGTCATTTAAAATCAATTCAATAAATTTTAGAGTTGAGTTCACAAAAACACTTAATGAACTTAGGAACACCCTAGTTCTACTCATCAATCATATTCATTATAATCGGATTACAATAGATTTGTAACTAATCAATTATGATACAAAAACAATCCAACTCAAGCTTTGTATCAGACAATCTGAATTTGTCGGATATTGCAAATTTCATTGATAAAAAGAATGCTATAATTATAGAAGTAACAACAAGTTATAAAAAAATAAAAATCTAAAAAAACTAACTAATAATGACATATAACAAGTTGTAATAATACGGTAACTCCAATAATCCAAACGATCAATTTGTCAATCCAACCAATTTGGCCACTCCGATTTAAAAAATTACATATTAAGAATTGTATAGGTTAAATACATAAAATATAATTATTCTGACAAATAAATTAAAAAAATATAATTATATTTTTTTTAAGAAAATTTATATATTAGTACATCCTTAGTGGTGATATTATTATAGAGATAACACATATCTTGTAATTTAAAAAATATATTAGTCTGATGTATCTAAAATATGCTGAAATGTACCGGAACTTTTTAATAAAAAAATAGTTTACAATTAAGCTCCTAATGTATGCTAATTAACTTTTGATATTAAATTACTTCATCATTAAATTGATTTTGGCTTGTGTTATTTTTGGGATCAGATCAACACAAGTATGAGTCAGATTTTGGATAGTCGGATCTGCAGTGCTAATTAATAATTGGACTCAAGAGTAGTATTAGGCTCAGATCCATAGAAGGAAAAATCAGAATCGGAATTGGATTGGCTCCGTCTGATTCCGATTCAGATCAGAAAAATAAGTCAGAATCGGCCGAATCGGATCGGAAAATTTGATTTTTTTGCCAGAATGGATTGGTACAAATTAGTGAATTACAATTGTTATATATAAATGAGTTGTGTTATATAATAACAAAGGTTAGATGGTGTGGTGGTAAATAGCTTTGCTCCTTAGTCAAAGGGCATGGGTTCGATCCACGCCGAGCTCAAAAAAAATTTATGTTTGTTTAAATTCGCATTTTGATCGAAATTTGACTGGAATAGTTTTGGAACGGCCCAGAATTGACCGAAATATGCACTATTAGCGTAAATCGACTTGAAATCGGATCGGCACCGTCCGATTCCACTCCGGAACGGCCGATTCCCCTCCAGAACGGCCGATTTTGTCTATGTTCACATCATTGACTTTTCAAAAGATTGGTTAGACGCTTGCCACATATAAGCACGCCCCACTATCTCATATGTTAAAAGATGTGCTCCATAGCACTTACATTTAAAAAAAATGAAGGGGAGAAAAAGGAAACAATTGCGTGACCGGTTTTGACTGAAGATTTTTTCAATTTTGTTCACTCCAAATCGGAATATAGAAGAACATGAATTTATCAAAGTGTTTTCTTCGCATCTTCCGTCTCTTTATTTTTATTCTGCTATTTATGAAGTACAGCCAAAATAAAATGTAAGTGTTCTCGTTCGTTATTTAAATTCAATCCAGCTCGAATTCTTAACAACTCAAAACTTAAAAGTCAGCTTCTACTTGGAAACTACAATTATATTCGAGTTAGTTCGATTCGATAAAATTACAATCAAATTGAGAATATCTCGCTCGAGTTCGATTCGTTGCCACCTCATGCAATAATCAACCGGCATAAATTTCAATCCATACTTTATTAAATGAATTAGTCAAAATGAAGGGAAAAAAAAAATATATAAGAACAACAGTTGTGTATTTACCATTTAGTTTCTTCCAAAAAGAAATCATAATAAATAAAGCAAGATCTCGGTGAATGTTCCTTGCAAGCAATTCGACATTCGACAGGCCAATTAATCACCCGTTTCCTAATTCCTATAAAAGCCTCAAAATCACACACGCACTTTTCTTCTCAAAAACACCCATCAAACAGTTTCCATCAAATGGATAGCTCAACAAGAGATTTGGAGTCCCAGCAAAGGCATGATGAGCATAGGCCTCTCTTGAATCATACACCTAACAAGGCACCATCTACAAACAACAACCCAATCATTCCCTTATCTAGCAGCAACAATGGTAACAGCAATAATGGACTTAACAATGCGATGTCAAATGTTGAGGCAGGCTTCGCAAAGGCTTTCAAGAGCACGGCGGATTTAGCGAAGCATCTTCCGACAGGTAGTGTGCTTATATTTCAGATTCTGAGCCCGGTTTTCACAAACCAAGGGGATTGTGATGATGTCAACCGTTCTTTGACCTTGTGGCTCGTGATTATAAGCTCGGCGACAGTGTTTTTTCTCAATTTCACCGACAGCTTTGTCGACAGTGGCAACAATGTATGCTATGCTCATCATTCTTTCACCTCAATTGTTTTCCTTTTATATTGGTTTTTTGCCTAAGAATTCTTAATCCTCTGAAGAACACTTAATAAATGTTTTTAATAAAAAGAAAGGATGCAAATACCTTCCCATTCCTAATTAATAAATTTGTAACATAGATTTAATATATAGATTTAGTTCAGCAAAATACAAGAATTGATTGATCCTTCAATCATAAGCAAAAGTGTGGTTGCCATCTTGTAATTTGCTTTTTTTTTTTTTTTTTTGCTAACTTAAAATTTATCATTCAATTGAGTATATGTTAAAAATTTCACTAACTAAACTAACATAATTAATTTCTTCAGGTGCGATATGTTGTAGCTATATATAATGGATTATGGGTAATTGATGGCAGTTCGCCCCCTGATCCAGAAATAGCGAAGACGTATCGTGTTAAGTTCATCGACTTACTTCATGCTGTCATTTCCGTGATGATTTTCGCATCAATTGCATTGTCCGACAATAACATCGAGTCCTGCTTTTCCCCAGTAATGTCATCCCAAACTAGAAAAATTGTCACCATTGTGCCTCTTGCCACGGGACTCATCGGCAGTTCATTGTTCGTCGTAT
Organism: Carex kokanica; assembly: GCA_025461125.1. Classification (NCBI taxonomy): domain Eukaryota; kingdom Viridiplantae; phylum Streptophyta; class Magnoliopsida; order Poales; family Cyperaceae; genus Carex; species Carex kokanica. Next base: position 2,453,415 of record JAJGRX010000163.1, on the reverse strand, counting down.
TTCCATCAACCCGTCATGGAATTGGCTTCCCTGCATTGAGTAGTTGATTTTGCACACAAGGGGACCTCATTAAATTGATGTGTTGTTTCATTACAAGTTAGCACTAATAGGCGACTTCAAATTAATGGTTTCAAAGTTTTTTTTTTTTGTTTGCATATAATTATTTGGTCTGTTTTTCTCAATTTTAAAAGGCATGATAAAAAAAAATATGGATGTTATACTATCCTTCGAAATTTGTTAATTTTTTGTATTGAAGAAAGTGGGGGTCACAACATTAGCATTTCAAAAAATGTACATATTTATACAGCTATTTTAATTTTTCTTATTTAATACTGGTTGCGGGGCCACAGGATAAACCGCGTATGTTTGTACTTTATAAAGTTGATTCTGTCTCATATTTTAATAAGATTTATGTTCGTATTAATTAAAGGAATTGTTGTGATGGTATTGGATATGCTTCTATAGAGCTATTGGTTCCCTTTTATTTGTATTTACTTGTTCTAATTGCATTTTGATACTTCCAATTTGAGAAAATGATAAAGAGACGTCGTTTGCTTCTGTCTCGATCCCAACTCCTTGAAGTGCTGATATCTGTAGCAAGGAATGGACTCTGCTGTTTTTCTCTAAGAAAATCAGAGTCCTGCTTTTCCGATTCCAACTATTCAAATTTATTGAGATTTGTGCATGAAAAAGTTTCTTTATTGAAATACGTGAATAGAAAATTTTGAATGATTGGAATCGGAAAAGTAGAACCTGCAGAGTCGGATCCCTGTAGCAACTAGCAAATGAAAAGAAAAATGACAGAGTGCTGAGACAAAGTATTAAATAAGAGTCCGGGCCACTGTTAAGCCTTATCCAAAACTAATTAATTATAAGTCTTATTATATTATGATTTGTCAAACAATGTCCGGGTCGTGTATGGTTCAATTTTAGCGTCATACATTGACTTGATTCTTCTATATATGCTCAGAAATGACTTTTGGTCCCCAATTTCTTTGAGGTGGAAATGTGGGATCCCTGGAAAACATAATGTTGACAATTCTCAAAAATTAAAATTAAAATCTGAAATTTCATATTATAGATATGATTTTTATAATGCATATTTATGTTATAAAAATTATGAAAATTTAATATATGTTTCACCGTATATCAAGTGATTTACAGTTTAAAGTTTAAGAAGTTCAAAAATTAATAACATAATTATCAATTTGATTTTTAATTGTCAATCATTTTTGAGCTAATTTGAAATATTTTTGTTAAGTTGTCAAAATAAGCATTAGTAATCCCTCATTTTATTATTTAATTACTTCATTATACCAGGACTAAGCACATTCTATTAATTTATATGTAGCTGGAGAGTAGAATTACATAGTAAGTTAATGTGTCATGGTCACCATGAACTCTTAATATTGTGGTAACCACAATTTTGCTTTCTATTTGACTCGTCAAACATTCTCTTACCACATACAGTTTCAGCCAATCTCCATTCATCTCTTTTCCTTTTATCAAATTTCAATCATGGAACCAAGAGATGAAGAATCAAGGCAGGAGACAGGACAACCCCTATTACCTCGTAATACTGGAGAGGAAGGCGATGGCACTGCCGGAGCACGCTCTGATGCTAGTCTATTAGAGAAAGCCGTCAGTGAGGGGGCAACGGGTGCTGCTGTGCTCGCCAAGCATCGATCTGCCGACCGGGGCTGCACTCGTGTTTCAGGTAGGTAATGAACTAATGATCTGATTTTAGGCCTAATAGTTTTGTATCCAATAGCACTAATGTGCCATTATGTAGCTATACCAAATTACCATCTGATCAAAATCAACGGCTCAGAGTACATCATGATTTTGATTATGATCATACGGCTCAGATGCATAACGGCACATCTAATGCCATAATTTGATGCGATTGAATGTTTAGAACCGACAGTGGATACATGATTACAAAAATTGACATTTAATACAGTGGCAATCAAGGAAAATAAAGAGTATTCTTTGTAATTTTGTGATTTGTTTATACAACTTTGTTTGCGATGGTTCTTCGATTCCATAGTCTCTGCTATGCGATGGGATTCATTTGTAGTGTGTATCTATTTTGTTTGGTCCAGTATGCATTTTTCTTGTTTCGATTGTACTGGTACCGGTGGTACCGGGTTCTTTTATTGACTGGAACCAGTACGGTAATTCGTTTTTTATTGCTAAATCTATTTTTGGGAACTTTGTGGTCCAACCTGGTTTCCAGGGACAAAGAGGTAAAGGTAATGACATGTAGGTAGCCAAATAGGCTTACTTATTTCACAAAAAACAATAAAGAGATACACTGAAACAGAAAGATCATCATGCAATTGTTATTAATTATATGTTATTCTAGTAGCCAGTAGCCATATCTATTTTGGAGCACATTGGGAAAAAATTTGAACATGAAGCCCTATCTATAACAGGCCCGCCTGTATGCATGTTGGCTCAAGGATCCAACTGAGCCTTCCAAGAGTTCCTTTCAGTTTGCCAGAGTGAGTATATTGTATCATTGTATGATGGTGTTCTAAAAATTGATAGTGCTTGAGTGCTTCAGTGACTCTTTTATCCGAGATGTACCTAAGAAAAGGAAACCACTGATAGGGTTCATGATATAGTCATTTAGAGAGAGTAAATTGACTCACCCAAAATTCCCCCACCCCACCCGGTTCGGAGTTCTGGTAAGGATACTTGGACAGGTGTATCTGCAGTGTACATAATTGTTTTGTATACCGTATTAATTTTTTTTCAGGTCCATATGGATAGTTTCGTTCTGAACGGTTGCTCCACAAAAATCAACAATTGCAAATATACTTTACTTTTCTATTTGATTATTACAAATCTATAGCTTCGTAAAGTCTTGTTGATTTCTTCGGTTCTTCAATTAAGTCTTGCAATTAAGATCTGAATGAACCTTGGTTCTTAATATTAAGCTTACAATTAAGGTCTTGAACCTTTTTCTTTAGTTTTTCATATTAATTTTGCAATTAAGGTCTTGAACCTACAAACTCACTCAATTATGTAAAAGGTTAAATTCAACTAATGTATGTTTTGCAAATTATGTTAAACAAAGTGCTTAGAAGATTGCATACAAAATGAAATTTCCAGTAATTAGAAAGAAAATGGCAATTTTATTTTATCTTGGCAAAATTTATTTTTCACCACGTGCATTTTATCAATGCATTTACATATAATAAGTTTCCTAATAGAATTCAATAGGGGCATACAATTAAAAGTAGTATATCTTCCGGAATAATAAATCTCTGTATCTTTATTAAATTGCGTATGCAACAGAATATGCTCCGAACAATTTAAAATCTATTTACATTTAACAAGGTATTAAATGCATCTCAATATGTTCATGCGCTTAATACCAGTAAATCTTGTGAAATAAATAACTTCGAATATACATTCAATCCTTTATATTTGATTTGAATCCTCTAAAAGCTCCAAACTAACACAAGTGCCTGACAGTAAATAGGGAGCTGTGAACACTTTTGTTTATTTTCGTAGAAATGGGCAAAATTAAGGCTTGATTAGTGAGATTTTATGGGCTGAGAATTCTCATGCGTTTTGTCACAACTTTCCCAATCACCAATTAATTTAGGAGGGTTGGGTCTGTAACCTGTACCACAAAACCCGGCCCAAAAAGAGCCCCGGTTTTTTGGGCTTTGTTATGTGCGTAAGAGGGAAGTAGCGCCCGCCAAGCGCAGAACCCATATCATATCCTCCGTATTAACTCAGATTTGAGTTTGGCCCAAACAGGTTTAATCTGGGCCGTCCGTTTCAATTTGCTTGAGTCAGGTACCTGGGACGACACGGATCCGAATTCCCAAGGGGCAAGGGCACCCGAAATTTTTATTAATAACCCCAAACAAAAGAAAAATATCAAATGTAACCCCAACCCCAAAAAAATTTCAAAACTAACCCAACCGCCCCATGACTGGGCGGTTCACCCTACCCACCAAACCGCCCAATCACTGGGCGGTCCACACGGCCAAGCAAACCGCCCCATGGTGGGGCGGTTCACTATGCAGCCTATAAATGCCCATTCTGCCTCTCATTCTCACACTCTCTCGCCCTCGCCCTCGCCCCGAATTCATCGCTCTTCTCCGCAGGTAATTTTTTTTTTTATTAGTTTTTATTATTATTATTTTATTATTTATTTTATTATGCATTACTGTAGATTACTGTAGATACTGTAGATTACTGTAGATTACTGTAGATTACTGTTCATTTTTTTTTTTAATTAATTTTATTAAATATTTTTTTTATTGTTGTTATTTACTAATAATTTAACTGTGTACTATTATTTTGTAACTGATAAAAGTTTGTTTATTAATGTAGATAAAATGTTGGTTACACTATATGTGGGCGGGAAGTTCGAGGTGGGTGTGGAGGGAGTACATTACTCGAAAGATCCGACCCACGGCTTTGAGGTAAATGAAAACACATCATTTCTGGAACTTAAGCAAATGGTATTCGAAAGGATTGGTGTAACCCCCAACCGGTATGACATAGATTTGGTTACTCGGGTTGACTCAGGGCGGGATAGACCTTACTATGTAAAGTATCCAATAACAAATGAGGATGGTTGGAGATGTGTTTACAATACTTTTCAATCTACGGGTACCCCGATAATGGAGTTGTATTCCAGAAAATTTCTGCGTCGGACCAGGGTTGGACCTTCTACAGACCATACAGGTTATGATAGCCCGATGCAGCAGCACTCGGGTTTTGACCACTCGGGTAACCAAAACTTGGGTCATGTATCACCGTCTGAACCGCACGCACCACCCGTTCATACTGATTACACTGCTGATTACACCACTGATTATACCACTGATTATAACACCGACCTACCACCACCACCACCTCCACCTCCTATTCAACCCGTAGTAGAAGCCAGATTTCCTTCTGTACCACCGTCCGTACCTATACTTGTACCTGTTATTGTTCCCCGGAGAGATGCTATGCTGGAGGCTGAAGGGGTTGATGCCATACCGGAACGTGAAATTAACTCGGGTGATAGTTGGGACGGGGATTGGGATTCTGATCACTTGTCAGACGGTGATGGAGATTATTTACCCAGGCAGGACAGATTTCCGATTAGAGGTCGGACAGACAGGCACCCGATAGCCACATTCAACGATACCACTGCTTTTGAAGAAGCAGACATAAGCTATTTTGGGAAGCGTGTCGTTTACACCTCAGAGCTTGCTCCGGACCAGGTTTATACCACCCTAGATGAACTTGTGAAGAAAATATATGAAGTTCATATCCGCAGCAACTGGGAGTGCAGAATACAAAAAAGAGAGTCAAAAAAGTTAGTTGTTGTTTGCAAAGACTCACCGCGATGCGAGTTCCGACTGTATACAACCCCTGTGGATAGGGGGCGTCATGGATAATTAAGAAATGTGAACCCCCACATACATGCAAGTCTGCGTCGTCAATGACAGATCATTCACAACTTACGGCATCACTTATTGCCGATGTAATTGAGCGAGATGTTAAGGAGGACCCGTCGATCAGCCTTAAGGAGGTCGGTAGAGCGGTGAGACGCGCTTACGACCATGTGACCCCAAAATACAACAGGTTGTGGAGAGGGCGTGAACTTGCGATATGCCGACTGTTCGGTAGTTGGAAGGATTCATACAACTTGCTTGCACCACTGCTCCAAGCCATAGCAAGTACAAATCCCGGCACAAAGTATGAATGTTGGAATGTTACCGATCCCGATGAGCCCGACGAGATACTGTTCAAGGCCATAGCATGGGCGTTTGGTCCGTGCATTCAAGCTGTGCCATATATTAGACCAGTTATCAGTATAGATGCATGCTTCCTTTCTGGGCGTTACGATGGGAGGTTGTTGATAGCATGTGCATATGATGCCGAAAACCAGTTGTTGCCTTTGGCATTTGCAATTGTCGAGAAGGAGGATGGTGAAAATTGGGGCTTTTTTATGAGTTTTTTGTGGAGAGAGGTGGTTGGGAACCGGTTCTTTTGTGTCATATCAGACCAGCACAAAGGAATCAAATATGTCTTTGATCGAACAGATTTCGGGTGGTCGACAGCGCAGGGCAACTGTGTGCACAGGCTGTGTATGCAACACGTTGCAGACAACCTCTACAAGCATTTCGGATTCGACCAATGGGTTGCAGATACATTTAAAATTGGATGCAGAAGGAAGAAGCCGAGGAGGCTGGAAGAGATGTTCAAAGAGTTTGCCAAGGTATGTATATTTTAGATGAAATTTTAATAAACTATTTACTTATATTTTTCTAATCTGAAAATTTATTTCTGTGTAGTATTGTCCGAAGGCAAATTTGTACTTACTCAAGGTGGGGAAAAATAATCCGAGAGATCTGCAAGAAGCACCCGCATATGAGAAAATATTTCAAGCAAAAGATGGAGGTTGGAGATGGGGAATAATGACAACAAATGGGTCCGAGTCCTTGAATGCTGTTTTCAAGCAGAGCCGAATGTTGCCCGTGGCAGCCATTGTGGAGGACACTTTCTACAAGCTTAATGCATGGTTCGTTGACCGCCGTGATAAAGCAACAGAATTACTCGCCAGGAACCAAACGTTTTCAACAAGGGTGGAGGGCAAATTACGCAAACATAGGGAGAAAGGTTCAGTTATGACCGTTGTCCCGTATGGGGGTCACTTGGAATTCGAAGTTCACTCTCCGAATGAGTACGCTCCAACCAGCCGTAGAGCAGATGGGACTATGGAGTTCATTAAAAGGCCTTACAAGTATGTTGTCATTATCGGAGATGACAATACTGTAACATGCACATGCCAAGGAATCCAACTAGCTCACCTACCTTGTTCTCATGTTATGGCGGTGTGCCGAGTGAGAAACTTCCGTGAGGATGATTTTGTCGCCGACATGTACCGTACCACTTACCTTGCGAGTACTTGGGGTGCATCATTCCATTCTTATCCCAACCAGCATGCGTGGCCGGCCTATGTTGGAGATAAAATCGTCCCCCCCAGAAAGTGGATCAGGTTAGGGAGAATACTTTGTGTATGCACTGAACTTCTTTTTAATATGGTTATTTAACTTCTTTTTATATCAGAAAAGGGAGAAGGCCCCAGAAGCGTGCTGTAATGACAATGGATCAGATGCAGGGTAGGCGAATGGGACATCAGGCTCGCCGTTCAACTTGTGACAGGCAGCGAGCAGGTACATTTCATTTTATATTTTATAATTCATTTTACATTTTAAGATTTCAATAACATACCATTTTTGGTGAACTGGAATGCAGATGCCATCAACGAAGCCAACGAAAGAGAAAATGCTAGAGTTGTTGCGGAGGCAACCGGTAGCGGTAGTAGTCATGCAGAGGCATCCGGTAGCGGTAGTAGTGTCGCACAACAGACTGGAAGCAGATCGAGAACTCGTCGACTTCTAAATTTGTTCGATCGTCGTCGCTAAATTTGTGAACTGATTTAATTAGTAGTTTTGTAACTATTTTTGTATGCTTCATTTTTGTTATTTTCATAGCGCAATTAAATATACACAAATTGACAACATAAAAATATTTACCACGTTAGCCAAATCGACAATCAATACAACAGCCGTATAATCGACAATTATTATAAAAGAATCGACGGTTCTAACGTCAGACGACGCATCCAAACTCAACCAAATTTTATTTAAAATTACAATAAAAAAAATAAATCATTTTCATATAAAAATTACAATAGAAAAAATATATCTTCATATATGTTGTAAATATATCTTAATAAAAATATATATACAAAACAAATATATATTTAATATATCTATAAAAAATATATATATCTTATAAATATATCTTAATGAAAATATATTTACAAAAACAAACATGTCTTAATATATCTTAAAAAAAAATATATATCTTATAAATATATCTTACTAAAATAAATATCCTAACATATCTGTAAAAAAAAAAAAAAAAAAAACCTAACCGCCCGATTGGGGGGCGGTTTTCTTAGCTGTGTGGACCGCCCAATCAGTGGGCGGTTTGGTGGGTAGGGTGAACCGCCCAGTGATGGGGCGGTTAGGTTAGTTTTGAATTTTTTTTCAGATGGGGGTTATATTTGACATTTTTCATTTGTTTAAGGTTATTAATAAAAATTTCGGCAAGGGCACAGAGCAAAAGGTAATATACGGTCGTATTTTTATACGCTAATAAAATATAAATTAATTAAATGTCATCGAACAATTAATTTATACTAACGGCTATACATATTCACCAGTCGATTAACTTGAAAAATAGCTGCTCCTGCTCGTACTGTAAACATCTCTATTTTGAGTCAGGTAGGGAATGTTTGGTTGCAAAATAAGAATAGCTAGAATAGGAATAACTATTGTTTGTCTTATTAAAATAGTCAAATCTTAAAATTATTAGGAATAGCCTATTTTAATAAAACAAAAAGTTTGAATTCACTATTCTAGCTATTCTAACTCAACCAAATACCGAATAAGCAATTCCGAATAGCCTAACCTCAAGAATAGCTTATTCCCAATCCAACCAAACATACCCTAAGTGTTCACAATTCCATACAAATAAGTTTTTTAGTTTTTAATGTCATAAAAACTTGAAAATAAAAAATGAATTCTAGAAAAAACCATGCAGTAGTTATATCAATTGATACTACTATAAAGAGTAGAACTAGGGTGCTCCTAAGCTCACCAAGCCCTTCCGTGAGCGCGACTCTAAAACCTATCGAATTGACTTTAAATGACATTTCCAAACCGTTAGATGTTCAATCTATATTAAAATGTACTTGGAGACCAAATTTTACATTTTTTGGAATTTTTTTACTATTTATTAAGATGGTTTGAAAATCGCTGTTTTCCAATGGTGCAGAATTTTAATAAAAACAGCGATTTTCAAACCATCTTAATAAATAGTAAAAAAATTTCAAAAAATATAAAATTTGGTCTCCAAGCACATTTTAATATAGATTGAACATCTAACGGTTTGAAAATGTCGTTTGAAGTCAATTCGATAGGTTTTAGAGTCATGCTCACGAAGGACTTGGTGAGCTTAGGAGCACCCTAGTTCTACTCCTACTATAAATTATGCATTGGATATTATCTAATACATATTCAATCTTTATGCGTAAATTTAAATACGAATATCTGATATTTGAATTAACAAGAGAATATGAATGTGTGTATGATTCTGAAAAGCGAATATGGGTACGAAAACGGATAACAATCCATATTCGTATTTCTAAATAATATAGATATATACTTTGTAAAATTTATTATAAACAAATATATCATAATATTTATATTTTTTTTATAGATATTAGTATCAAAAAATTTACTTTGCAAAGAAATCGATGTATTTTATAAATTTAAGCAATTTTTTTATTATATCCAGACAATATTTATATTTGTATTCGTACATGTACCCAATCAATATTTCATTTTATCTGTATTAATTAAAAAAAGTTAAAATAAAACTATTTTTCAATCCGTATTCAATACATTTATCACATCATTTGATCTGTACCAAAAAATTATTTGGAACTAGACTCAACAGAACTCATAATCAGGCCTAAAGAAAGCTCGACCCAACTAGTCTGATTGCCAACCCATACTATTACCCACCACCTCTTATTAGAGATTATGATGTATATTCTTTACCCCTCCAATATGTCAATTCATATATGAGGAGAGATCTAGTTACTACAATTTTGAGTTACAACAGAGTTATTACAATTATTTTTTATATTTTCAAAGTCCAAATCGTCATTCAAACCGTTCAATATGATCTCCACAATAAAATGTGCTTCCAGATCAAATTGTACATTTTTTTGAAATTTTTTAATATTTATTAAGATGTGTACAAAATTCAATAATCTGAATTTGACTAGTTTTTGTAAAATACTTAATAAATAGTAAAAAAATTCAAAAAATATGTAAAATTTGATCTGGAAGCACATTTTATTGTGGAGATCATGTTGAACGGTTTGGATCGACGATTTGGACTTTGAAAATGTAGAAAATGATTGTGGTAACTTTGTTGTAACTAAAAATTGTGATAACTAAATCCCTCCTCTTCATATATATACCCGATGCGATTCGTTGGTTATCTTCTCTCTCTAAAAAAGAAAAAAAGAAAAAAGAATTCGCTCAAAAAAATGAGTTGGGTATGTGAATCCAAAATTTATGACCGTTCATAACAAGTCAGGTCATATGGGTTTACCCGTCACACCCGACCCATTTAATTTATTTTATTTTTATGAATTTTTGTCTCGTTTTTTTTTTTTAATCAAACATTGATATATAAGTATATTTAATATAATCGTTAATATGAACTAATCGAGTTGACTCGTTTATACTCCATTCAGGTAGGAATTTGGACTTTTGTAAATTAATTGTGACAGATCATCAGATCTGATCTAACTTGTTTAAAGAATAATATGTAAAAAAATTATGCTTATTCAATTCGTACTCCAAGCTAGTCTCGAATCGATCAGATCCGACTCGTTATATAGTACCTTCTTAGAGATGGCAACTATATATGATATGCCGACTTCAAATATCATTCGATTCTATTCGATTCTCATCCTAACTTAACACAACTCGATTATTTTCACAAGTCAATCAATGTTCAACCGAGATAGGAGTAGGTCCAATGAGCATCGGACCTACATTTAGGTTCAATTAGCTCTAGGGCCGTATGATTAGCATCAAGATCTATGTACACGGAAATTGATACAGACTTGCATGGATTTTGATACAGAGCACACGAATCTTGATGCAGATCGAATGGTCATCACACCCATCGAACCAAGGTAGGTCCGATATGGGCATCGGACCTACTCTGATTCCTGTTCAACCTCATGTCCTCATCCATACCCAATTAATTTGTAGCTCAAACTCAACTGGACCCAAACTAAGATTTATTTAGACTTAGCTGATTCAAAACTTGAGTATCTGAATTCGACTAGATTTGTACTAGCTCGAATTTAATTTTAATCTCCACGTGACAACTCAAGATCCAACTTGAAAAATTCTCGATCACTACTCCGAAATCAAATTTATCAAATTGAATTCTAATAGTAAAGAAGAACATACTGGTGAATTGAGATATTTCAGAAAGAAATTTGGTAAGTTTCATATTCCCTGTTCCATTATGCATGTGCTTCTAATTAATTCTTAATGTTTCATCCCTAGGTAATAATAAAAAAAAAAACAGAGAATATATAGTAGGACATTCTCTATTATGTTTGTTCGGGTTAAAATTGGTCTAAGATGAGTTAAGCATCAATCATATATACATGCTTATTGTTTTCCTAAACAATTAAAGCCTATTTAACTAGGAAGCGCATGCACATGTTCTTAGATCACATAAAGAGTATATATATAAATGACATATGTAGCTAGCCTAGAGTGGAAAATAATTTGGTATTGAGCACTACAGCAGAATAAAATATAAATAATGAAAAACAAGTTCCAGATTCTCCATGCTCTCCATGCGTGAAAAGGATGTAAAGAGAAACATTAATTGCACAGCGCATGAGAGCTGATTCAGAGAGTAAATTAAGAGTCATCAATAATTTGTTGATTAAGCTTTCTTTCTTCTTATCATTTTTTTTTTCATTTGGATAGTTTCACCCTTTTTTTTTTTTTTTTTTTTTACCTATATATAGCAGAGATGAGAGAGCTTGCGGGCAGTTTTTTTTTTTTTTTAACCTCTCAAATATGTCACCTTTTATTTGGATTTTTTTTTTACATATATCCCACATTATTACTCAAGTAGAACAGTCACTAACCTCTCAAACAGGTTGTAATTATTTCATATATACATCTATTATGTTATTATAGCAATTAGCATGAGCATAAATATGAAAGGAAATTCCAAATATGTACAGGAGGCTAATGTAACTAATCAGAAATTAATGCAAATGAACTCAAAACATCTAGTCTTCTTGTGCACTAGAGAAGGAACTGTACATCCTCCTGATATACGCCTCAGCTCTCCCGTCAACACCGCCTCCTTCTTCAATATTGATCACATAAACAGAATAAGTCGGATTCTGGCTCCTCGCTTCAGCGATCCGCATAGATGTTTTGGTCGTCTGAATTTGCGGTGATTTTTTCGCCGGTGCAATTTTGGTGGCTCTATCAAATTTGGGAGCATAGTTTCTCCATGTTACCTCGGCAGAGCTCATGCTTGGTTGCTAAAAGAATTGTTTTGCAGATGCTAAGGTTAGTTGGTTATATGGTTTGATGGGAAACAATAGCAAAGGGTTTCTATTTATACCCTATGATTGATTAATTGCTTAACTCGGTTGGAAGAACTTTTCTGGGGTCTAGAATGTGGTGAGGCTGTTGATGAGACTTTTTGTTGTTTTATCTTAACATTTGTGTTTCACATTATGGGATCGCTGTCGCTCTCAACTTTAATTACCTCGAAATTTCATTAGTCATGTATTGTTTCTATTGTTTTTTTAAATTAGGCGGGAATAATTCCCAGGTGTTTCACATATGAGTACTAAATATTATTATATTAGTGGAGTGGCTATTTTTCGAAACAGAAGAGTACCGATGAATACTGATATAAGCTCAGAGATAATAAGATAATTAAATGATGACGAAGAAAATTATATTATAAGGACATAATACAAATTAATTATTTTGACTATTTTTAATAAAAATGAGATCAACCCTTCGAACTTTTAATATTTTTTAAATTAGTTATACGAGTCCGAAATTTATTTTTGGAAAACTCTATTATGTAATGCTTGAACCAGAAATGGTTAGGGGTGTTCAAACGATCGGTTCGGTTGAAACCGAAATAAAATAGGTAAATCAAACTTTTCTTTCGATTTTTAAAAACCAAACCGATTGAATTAAAATGACCAACCAAATAAGAACCGAACCGTTTAAACCAAAGTAAATTTCGGTTTGTTCGGTTGAACTGAATAAGAGAAAGAATTTTTAAAAATCAAAATTAAATACATACATCAATACATTAATAATTTCATAAAAATAAATATTAAGATAATATTACACACATTTTTCAATTTCATACAAAATATGTAAATGCTCTAAAATATCCAAACTAAAATGGAAGGAAGGAAACAGTGATTGAACCAAACAAAATATAAATCATACTTGAACCATTATAATTCAGTCAGTTCGGTTTAATCGGTTTTGAAAAGTCTAAATCAATCAGATCCATTTAAACCGATACAATTTAAAAATTCAACCGAACCCATCCATTTAAACTGAACAATCGAGCCATTTAAACCGAAATTTTTAGTTCGATTGAAAACCAAACAAACTGAATTATTTGAACACCCCTACTTCTGGTCATTAAAGATGTGCTTCTGAGTTGTAGTAGAGAAGGTGAATATTGAGCGGTTCGATTGAACGGTTCGGATCGACCGTTAGGATTTTGAAAACTCAAATATTGAGCCATTGCACGGAGGTCATCTATGCTACATGTAGCACTATAGCCAACACACACACACACACACACACATCTCTATTATTATATTATGCACGTAGTTGTCCTTATCCGCCAACGGCTGAGATTGAAAGATGAATTTTCGAATTGAATATCAGCCCTCCAATCACATAATCTATATTCTTTTGATTAAATACATCTATTTTATGTGTAGAAGTCTACATTTAGTTTAAAACATACTTGCCACATAGACTGCTACATGGTTTGTCACAATTAAAATTGAATGAATCCCTAGCGATCTGTTTTCTTATTTCTCCTTACATCTATCTCCAATGCCTGCAATTAAATTATTTTCTTATTTCTCCGTTTCTTCCGTTTCATTTCTCCTCTTCCTCTATATTTTCGACAATGAAAATGGAAACAATCATATCTTTCCGAATTTTGTTTAGCGCTACTGTATCTTTGTAAATAGATGAAGAGCATATCTTGTGCTAATGGAAATAAGCATATCTTTCCGATCTGGAGAGAAAATGAAGAATATCAAAAAAATTCGTGTAGAGAAATGATCTGTAGAGAAATTTTCATTATTAAAATAATTTTCATCAAATATATATCCGTAGAGAAAATCTTTATTTGAATCATTTAATTATATCTTTCCAATTTTGTTTCTTTATAGATCATTTCTCCTCTAAATCGTTTAATGAAATGTCTTGTTTGTGGAGAAAATTAGATATTAAATTGTACAATGATACTTTAAGAATTTTTTTCATGTTATATTTGATCTTTTTTTTATTTGTTGTTGTTTCTTTTATTGTTATTTATTATTTGGATCTCCGTTGTTTTTCATTTGTGTCTTTTATTTTCATTTAAATATTTTTTAAATTTTGTGGTGAATGTCAAACAAAAAGGTCTCTTCATATTCTATTCAATTTTATAATATATCTCCATTACAACGCACGGGCACGATACTAGTATATATATTTTGTAATTATATACATAAATTCAATATGAATGTCGCTGACTAAAATTATATGTTAATCACGATAAAAATACTATGAATTTATGTAATTCTATACAAATAAATAATTTCGTTTAATATATAACCGTTATTGAATTACGAAGTTTCAATTTACAAATAAGCAAATTAATAGATAAAAGTGGTGAAAAATGAATGGACAAGAAAAATGAATGGACAAGAAAAATGAATAGACAAGAAAGACGGTGGATTACAAGAAGTCCACTAACAAATTCTGTTTGAAAAATATGACAAAGAGAAATAGGAATCAATACTAATGTTTATGCAAATACATGTAATCAAGTCAAGATCAAGACTGAGGAGTCATGCTTTACTGTAGAGGTTAAACGTGAATAGAGTCAAATATAAAATATTTTTATACTATGAATGAGAAGTAATTTTACATAGTCCATAGTATATTACTCTTAACTATATGAAAAATCATGTATAAATACAAAAAAAAAAAAAAAAAATGGAGGTCATTTGATCTCCATTCCTTGAGGGTGGCTCTTGAACTTGCAACTGGATCCATATTTTTCCAGGTACTTGAAAT
This sequence comes from Carex kokanica, assembly GCA_025461125.1. Lineage (NCBI taxonomy): Eukaryota > Viridiplantae > Streptophyta > Magnoliopsida > Poales > Cyperaceae > Carex > Carex kokanica. The sequence goes on along the minus strand of JAJGRX010000163.1, from coordinate 2,438,410 downwards.
TTACTATTAGTCGGTGCCTATTTGGGATGGCATAGGAGGTCAGTATTATTTGTACTTTAAGATTTGTATCAAGTTAAAAGACTGATCCTGGACCGTCCGTTTCAATTGTATTTGTTATCAGACAGGTAACCTGAGGGATGTGAATCCCTTGCAACTTGCTGGTGGGATCGTAGTATAGGAAATTGCAGAATTTTTTTTATAAACCATAATTAAAAAAAATATTTTTTACAAAATCAATATAATTATTTTTGTTTTTACAAAAATTATAAGAATCGAAATGACATTTCGGTCCGAATTTTTTTTTTTATTCTAAACCGAAATGATATTTCGGTCCGGTCCCCTTTATGGATTTTCTGTGGCGGTTCATATGAAAACTTGTGAAAAAGTGCCACAGAGAATTCAAAAATAAAACCGGACCGAAATGTCATTTCGGTCCCCAAAAAAAAAAAAAATTCAGTTCTTATGATTTTTGTAAAAAAAAAAATAATCACGTTGGTTTCTTAAAAATCAATTTTTTAATTACGGTTTATAAAAAAAATTCGAAATTGCAGTGCAAAGTCACGTGTACAGATGCTAGAGGAACGCGTCGTTTCACAAATCTTGTTGGTGGAATCGTAATACCAAATTTACTTTTGACTTCCCTGTCGGTTTTAGCAATTATTATTATTTTTTGGTGATTTAACTGCTCGTCGGCTTCGTTTTCGTGACAATGCTTTATTAATTTGGAGTCGTTGAGTGGGGAACAAAACATGGCGTCATCACCTGCAATATCACTGGAAATACTCTCATGACTCATCATTCATGAAGAGTTTCTTTTGCATATATCAAAATTCTGAAAATTTTAGAATTAACATAATAATTCTTTTTTTTTTTTGGAATACTTCATGAAGATGCTAATAAAAAATACCGTGGATTTTCGTAAGTCGTGTTATTATGCTCATCCAACACGTGTACTAATGACGAATGTAAATCAGCAGGAACTAGAAGTGAGCCTCGCTTTGCTTCGGTGGCTATTATCGAGAGGAGCGTAAAAAGATTGTATTAGGATATTACCGAAAAAAAAAAAATTAACTATTAAGATAAACATCTAACTATATATAAAGTTATACCGGTATACCATATTCATTAATTTGTGATTTTCTAACTATATATCAAGTTAGAGGATTCAAATGCACCCAAATTTCTATGCTCCCAATGCACCCAATCTTTTATCTGCATTTTCAAAGTCCGCACAGTCGATTCGAACCGCTTAACATGACCTTTATAATAAAATATGCTTGGAGACCAAATTTTATATTTTTTTTACTATTTGTCACTGTAGCAATTACTGTAGCATTTACTGTAGAATATAATGTAGCGACCCTATGAGGATTATATATATATAATAGATATGTGACTGGAAAATTTTAAATGATAATTTATTTTTGTTTTAGGCACCAAATTAATCATAAATTTATTAGACTACTAAGAGCATCTACATTCCAGGGACTCAAATGAGTTTCTAAATAACTGTTAACTACTTTTTAGAAATTAAGGTTTCAAAAGTTTCTAAACTCTACATTTCTGAAATTAATTTTAGAGTTTCTATTAAGCCACGTCAGCAATAAATTAAAAAGGAGAAATAATTTGAGCCAATCATTTGGCCAGCATAGAGTTTATAAATAATTTTTTAATAAGAAACTTTCATGCATAGTTTTTAAATAAAAAACTATCCTACATATCTGAAACTGAATTAGAATCTGCCACATCATGTTAGAAATTCTAATAATAACAGGAATGTAGAACGTTTGAATAGAATATTAAAAGGCAGGATTCCAAAAGTAATGTTCATAGAACGTTTCAATAGCGTCCTACGAAAGCAATCTCTGTTAGTTAACGAAAATAATTTTCCTGCTATATATATTCCATTGAATATTAAAAGGCAGGATTCCAAAGGAGAATTATGAACGTTGTTAAAAACAAATATAAATGAAATGTTGAATTCTCCTTTAGGAATTTGAAAAAAAAAAAACCGGTATTTTAAAATTTGAAAACAGAATTGTGGAATTCAAACTATTAATATTTTTCATTTTTCATAAGAGATGTTTGTAAATAAAATTTTATGATTTTTTTGCTATTTATTGATACATGTACATCTATTTACTCCATGAAGGTCTAATTGTTATTTTTTTTCCAAAATAAAAAAAAACTTATATATACTTCACAAACATGTGCATGATCTATATAAATTGATATGAAATAATAAATTGTGATTAATTATGTTTTGTACTTTTTTTTAATTTCATTTTTTAAAATTAATATATTTAAATTTTTTTGAAATATTAATAACAAATTGAAAGTTTTGAGAGGTGATAGTTAAAATACAGGGTTGAGACCTTGTATAATACAATGTCAGAACATGTGGCTTTCACTCTCCTGTTTCTCGTCTAAATTCAAATACCCGAAAGCACAAATTTTTTTCATTTAAGAGAAATATAAATTAGAATTTTTGCAAAATTATAAATATAATTTATTCTTTTCTTAAATAAAAAGGTTCGGCCTGAAAGCAAATGGGATGCTATTTTGACTATTTAGTCTTCTTTCCCTTTTCGTACGGGCCAATGTCAAAAAGCAAGTCTATGTGTTCAGATCGCAATTTCCAGATGGTTCGGAAGAAAAAAAAGAAAAGATAAGAAACGAAACAGATTGATAGTAAAGAGTGGGACCCAGACACAGATAGGGGTAGTGGATAGGGAATGGAGCAGAGTCCTGTTTTTCTGCATCCCACCATTCAAAAATTTTTATTTCACGCATCTCGATACAGAAACTTTTTCATGCACAAATCTCGACGAATTTGAAATGGTTGGATCTGAAAAAGCTGGCTGCTGCTTTTCTATCAGAAAAGCAGCAGAGTCGGGCCCAGCGGATAGCATACAGATAGGGTCTTGCTACAGTAACAACTTTAATATGGTATAACCCTATAACTTTATATATAGTTAGAAAATCACAAATTAATGAATATGGTATACCGGTATAACTTAATACAATAACAACTTGATTTTGTGATTTTGAATTTATTAATATGACATTTTGTGATTTTGAATTCATTAATATGACATTTTGTTTATAATTGGTATAACTTTATAGAGTATGGCTAATTTGCTTCCGGAAGCATTTCGGCCGAGGTGCTTACGGGGGCATATCTTGCAATTTGATGTTCAAACAACAAATTCAAACCGTTAGATGTTCAATCTATATTAAAATCTACTTGGAGACCAAATTTTACATTTTTTGGAATTTTTTTACTATTTTTTAAGCTGGTTTGAAAACCGCTATTTTCAATGCTTCAGAAATTTAATAAAAACAGCGGTTTTCAAACCAGCTTAAAAAATAGTAAAAAAATTCCAAAAAATATAAAATTTGGTCTCCAAGTAGATTTTAATATAGATTGAACATCTAACGGTTTGAATTTGTTGTTTGAACATCAAATTGCAAGATATGCCCCCGTAAGCACCTCGCCGAAATGCTGCCGGCAGCAACTTAGCCGCTCCCAACTTTATATATAGTTAGATATTTATCTTAATAGTTAATTATCTTTTTTTTTCGGTAATATTCTGATACAATCTTTTTACACTCCTCTCGATAATAGCCGCCGAAGCAAAGCGAGGCTCACTTCTAGTTCATATCTAAAATGAATTGGTCATTCATCAAACGGTATACAAAAAATAATGTCTTAGTTATTCAGTACTTGATCAGTAACCAAACAATTTTTACGTTGCATCAAATTTAATCCATTAATATTCAAAATTATACGAAACATATCCATAATTTTTTTATAATGATAAAAATTTATTGGTTGTCAACTCAAGTAGGGGTGTTTATCGGGTCCGGTTTAATCGGTTTTAAATCAGCCGGAACTAGAAGTGAGCCTCGCTTTGCTTCGGTGGCTATTATCGAGAGGAGCGTAAAAAGATTGTATCAGAATATTACCGAAAAAAAAAAAATTAACTATTAAGATAAACATCTAACTATATATAAAGTTATACCGGTTATAAACAAAATGCTATATTAATGAATTCAAAATAACAAAACCAAGTTGTTACTGTATAAAGTTATACCGGTATACCATATTCATTAATTTGTGATTTTCTAACTATATATCAAGTTAGAGGATTCAAATGCACCCAAATTTCTATGCTCCCAATGCACCCAATCTTTTATCTGCATTTTCAAAGTCCGCACAGTCGATCCGAACCGCTTAACATGACCTTTATAATAAAATATGCTTGGAGACCAAATTTTACATTTTTTTTACTATTTGTCACTGTAGCAATTACTGTAGCATTTACTGTAGATTATAATGTAGCTACCCTATGAGGATTATATATATATAATAGATATGTGACTGAAAAATTTTAAATGATAATTTATTTTTGTTTTAGGCACCAAATTAATCATAAATTTATCAGACTACTAAGAGCATCTACATCACAGGGACTCAAATGAGTTTCTAAATAACTGTTAACTACTTTTTAGAAATTAAGGTTTCAAAAGTTTCTAAATTCTACATCTCTGAAATTAATTTTAGAGTTTCTATTAAGTCACGTCAGCAATAAATTAAAAAGGAGAAATAATTTGAGTCAATCATTTAGCCAGCATAGAGTTTATAAATAATTTCTTAATAAGAAACTTTCGTGCATAGTTTTTAAATAAAAAACTATCCTACATATCTGAAACTGAATTAGAATCTGCCACATCATATTAAAAATTATAATAATAACAGGAATGTAGATGCTCTAAGGACCTTAATTATCAAAAGTAATGTTCATAGAACGTTTCAATAGCGTCCTACGAAAGCAATCTCTGTTAGTTAACGAAAATAATTTTCCTGCTATATATATTCCATTGAATATTAAAAGGCAGGATTCCAAAGGAGAATTATGAACGTTGTTAAAAACAAATATAAATGAAATGTTGAATTCTCCTTTAGGAATTTGAAAAAAAAAAAACCGGTATTTTAAAATTTGAAAACAGAATTGTGGAATTCAAACTATTAATATTTTTCATTTTTCATAAGAGATGTTTGTAAATAAAACTTTATGATTTTTTAGCTATATATTGATACATGTACGTCTATTTACTCCATGAAGGTCTAATTATTATCTTTTTTCCAAAATTAAAAAACTTATTTATACTTCACAAACTTGTGCATGATCTATATAAATTGATATGAAATAATAAATTGTGATTAATTATGTTTTGTACTTTTTTTTAATTTCATTTTTTAAAATTAATATATTTAAATTTTTTTGAAATATTAATAACAAATTGAAAGTTTTGAGAGGTGATAGTTAAAATACAGGGTTGAGACCTTGTATAATACAATGTCAGAACATGTGGCTTTCACTCTCCTGTTTCTCGTCTAAATTCAAATACCCGAAAGCACAAATTTTTTTCATTTAAGAGAAATATAAATTAGAATTTTTGCAAAATTATAAATATAATTTATTCTTTTCTTAAATAAAAAGGTTCGGCCTGAAAGCAAATGGGATGCTATTTTGACTATTTAGTCTTCTTTCCCTTTTCGTAAGTCTCTGTGTTCAGATCGCAATTTCCAGATAGTTCGGAAGAAAAAACAAGAAAAGAAAAGATAAGATAAGAAACCAAAACAGATTGATAGTAAAGATTGGGACCCAGACACAGATAGGGGTGGCGGATAGCATACAGATAGGGTCTTGCTACAGTAACAACTTTAATATGGTATAACCTGTATAATTTTATATATAGTTAGAAAATCATAAATTAATGAATATAGTATACCGGTATAACTTAATACAATAACAACTTGATTTTGTGATTTTGAATTCATTAATATCAAGGTTCTAAATAGCGTTTATAGCGTCGTAGCGGGAAGGCTAAAAAAAAAGCTATAGCGAATAGCGTCGCTATAGCGGAAGCTATTCCAAATAGCGTTTTTTTTTTTTACATTTCGTATATTCAATATTTGTACTAAATATCAACATTATCTAAAGTCTCATAGAACAATAAATAACACCAAAGTAATTAAGAAATTATAATATTCATATTGAATCCATAGTAATATCATAAACTATCGATTTTTCCTATTAAAAATATCTTAAGCATCATGATTCATGACATAATCTATTTTTTTTCTATTCAAATTTTAATTTCGGTTTGGACTTTTTTTTTATTCAAATTTCAATTTCTATTCCCAATTTCAAATTGATTTATCTGTAGCAAGTAGCAACAAATTCAATTTCGGTTTGAGATTTTTTTTATCTTTATTTAAAACCCATATAAATTGCTTAAAAATAAATAAATAAAAAAACCCATATTGTATAGCGCAAATAGCGGACCGCTATAGCGCTATAGCGGCCGTAGCGCAAATAGCGCATTTTGATGTCATAGCATAGCGTTTGGGGTCCAAAAACGCTATAGCGCGCTATTTAGAACACTGATTAATATGGCATTTTGTGATTTTGAATTCATTAATATGACATTTTGTTTATAACCGGTATAACTTTATATATAGTTAGATATTTATCTTAATAGTTAATTATCTTTTTTTTCGGTAATTTTCTGATACAATCTTTTTACACTCCTCTCGATAATAGCCGCCGAAGCAAAGCGAGGCTCACTTCTAGTTCATATCTAAAATGAATTGGCCATTCATCAAACGGTATACAAAAAATAATGTCTTAGTTATTCAGTACTTGATCAGTAACCAAACAATTTTTACGTTGCATCAAATTTAATCCATTAATATTCAAAATTATACGAAACATATCCATAATTTTTTTATAATGATAAAAATTTATTGGTTGTCAACTCAAGTAGGGGTGTTTATTGGGTCCGGTTTAATCGGTTTTAAACCAAACCGAGAGAGTTCGGATTAAACGGTTTGGTTTTTCCGGTTAAATGGATTGGTTTGATTCATTTTTTAAAACCGGTTTAATTGTTTGGTTCGGTTCAGTTGAAAATTTTAAAACCGATTAGACTGAACGGACCAAAAATTTTAAACCCATCCCTGTCCGAACTAAACATTTAAAAAAATCAAAGAATTTGATATAATGTATTGCTTGGTTTAATTTAAAACCATTTAGACTAAACAAAATAATTTTTTTAATCCATCTTAAAAAATTCAAAAAATTACCAATTTTTATTTTTATTTTTATGATGAATCTTCTTATTTTGTTTCAACCAAACTAATCAAAATTTAGCTCGGTTTGTTCGCTTCGGTTTTAATTTGGTTGATAAGTTTATTTCGGTTTGATTTGTAGGCAGAATATTTTTCAATCTTCAGCTTAACAATTTATAAAGTATGGGGGTCACAGTGACCAATTCTTGTAAATAATATGGAGGTTAATTTTAGTTTCTTTTAAAATTTGCATTAAGAAAATATCATTTAAACAAGTTTATTTTAAAAAAATAAAAAAAGAATTGAGGTCAAATGACCCTCCTTCCCAACAATTAAATTAATCTGCCCTGGCTGTGGTGGTATGCTTGGCAATATATTTCTTTTCGAGAAATAAAACTTAATATAAAACTTTTTATTTTATTTTTAAGTAGTTAATTATTTGTTTCCTTCAGATTATATACATACAAATCAAATTGTTTGGAAATTCCATCTTTTCCGCTTGTAGTACCAGATCATGACATCCATTAACTCCTCTTGCTGTTTTCATAATGCTATAAATCATCAAATACAGAACTTTCTTTTTTTTATCATAATTAACAATAAACTAGAAACTTAGGGTGATGTTTAAGTGTTGTTTAGGGAAAATAAAAAATAGTATTGAGGTGCCATTAATGAAACTTCGGGTTGGGGAATATTGAATGGTTAAAATAAGAAGTGTGCATTTTTTTTTTTACATGATTGGTGGTGTTGATTTTGAAAAAAATAAATAAAAAAGCGTAATAGAGATAATTATCAAAATTGAGAAGTTTTCTGGGATGATGGTATTGCCTCTCCATTTTATAAAATGTTTGACACATATATTTGGCTAATTGGCTTAATTTGAGACCAAAATCTTGCACCTGCAATTTTTGCCTCGCAAAACAAATATAAATAAATATAATACATTGCTTTGGAAATATAAAATTTACTCTTTTATTTTTGTTTTGTGTAGTAGTACAATTGAAAAATCCGATAAGGGCCACAAAATCCATTCTTTCTCCAGATTTGAAGGATCTTTATTTCTAATCAAGCATAATCTAAGGCACATACAAGGAATGGAACAAGTCATTCCAGTTGTTACACATTGTACACTCCCAAACTACTTAATTCTGTAAAACAAACCAATTAACTTCTTAATTATTTGATTAGCAAATTTACTGTTTAATTAAGTATCAACCTTGTAAAAGCTAATTATGGATGGTACGCTTTGTAATTAGCAGCCGACTTTCGGACAGGTGGCGGAGGCATACAGTTCTCCATGTAATCCTTGGCCGTTCGATCAGAACGGATCTTCATGCGAACCTTCTCTATGTATGTCTGAGCCTCTGCATCGACACCTTTGCCTTTCTCAGGCTCCTTCACATAGGAAGCAACATGAGAGCCTCCTGACATATTTCTCGGTCCCCCAACGGAATCCGATTCCGGGACCGGGCTATGAGCAGGAGGAGCTCTTCGGCTAATGCCAGAGTTGACTTGTGGTGAGCCAAGAGCCATCTGAGCTAGCACAAAGGATGATGATCTTATAAGATTTGCAGCTATGATGCTTGATTTTTGAAATATGGATCTGTTTCTGCGCTTGGAGTTGGACATGTCGACTGGTGCATGTGTTAATGGAAATTATGGAAAGCGTTAGAATGGTTTAGGAATTTATTTATATTGGTATCTGGCAACGTGGCTTAATGTTGTCCATGGTTTGATGTGTGCTTGTTACTCTCCTACTCTACCAATGGCGAGGAGCATATATATATATATAAGTTATGGTGAGTTGCGAAGTAAGAATCTTGTTTTACTTCGCACTCATATTTCTATTTTTAAAGACCAAATAGTCGATCCGAACCGCTCAACAAGATATCCATATTGAAATGTACTTGGAGACCAAATTTTACATTTTTTTCGAAATTTTTTACTATTTTTTTAGATAAGTAGAAAACCGCTATTTTTGAATGGTTTCGGACCATAAAAAACAGTGATTTTGAAATATTTTAAAAAAATAGTAAAAAATGTCCAAAAAAATGTAAAATTTGGTCTCCAAGCACATTTAAATATGGATATCTTGTTGAGCAGTCCGGATTGACTGTTTGTTCTTTTAAAATAGAAATATGAGCGTGAAGTAAAACAAGATCTTTACTTCGCAACTCACCATAGCGCACATTTAAATATGATATCGCACAATTTTTGAGTCACATTTTGGGTCACAATTTAATCGGATATCGCACATTTAAATATGGATATCTTGTTGAGCGGTTCGAATCGACTGTTTGTTCTTTTAAAACGGAAATATGAGCGTGAAGTAAAACAAGATCTTTACTTTGTAACTCAAAATTGTGGTAACTAGTGTATCTTGCCGTGTGCGTGCGACTCAATCTAAGTCTAAAATTATAATTGATCTAATTAATTTTGTTATTTTAAAGGTTTAATAATTCACACAACTACTCTTTAATTTAGTGGTTAAGACAATATTTTTTTAATTTATCGCATGTGCCAAAAAAAAAAAAAACTTTAAAAACAATTAATAAAGATCTAATATTGTTAACACGAATGTGACCATTGGATTGTTCCTAGGGGTGCAAACGGATCGGATATTTATAAATCTTGAACAAATGAATTTTGCTTATCTTGGTTTGGTTTGGTAAATGGTGGTTTCAATTTAGAGATGATAGCTATCCCAGTTTGTGGAAACTTATCATAAAGACCAAGTACAAGAATAGATCCCGCTTTTAATTGTCGGATACGGATACGGATCGGATATTAGATGGATACATACAGATACGGATCGGATATCGGATATCCGTATATATATACATAAATATTTTTATAATATAGTAAACTATATGGTATTTATCTACTATTCGAATACGGATAATTAAAATTCAAATCATATCCTTATCCTCACGGATATTCGGATATCGGATATCCGTATCTAATTTTCAGATACGGATGCGGATATGGTCAGATAATATCCGACCCGTTTGCACCCCTAATCGTTCCCTCTTCGTCCCATTTACCTACGTTTTATCTAACTCAGAGTTTAATCAATTTGGCTCTCTTTTGGAACTGGATCCGAGTCGGAGACGGAGGGAGGAAGGAGGAATGAGGATCAATTAACCTCTATTTTTTAAAAAAAAATTATGTTGATATATGATTTTTTATATAGTTTAGAGTAAAATAGTATGGTACTGCAAAATTAATCTTCATTCTCCGTAAGAAAATTTTATATAATTGAACTGAAAGTCCGGCTCTGCCCAGTAATGGATCTCAATCCACCGAGAACTTGTTTGCACGTCAGAAATATCAAATAATAAACATGTGAGATTTCTGTTGTTTCGATAGATGAAAGATGTACATATTATTTCGTATTGCTTTTGGAATTTGTTTTATATATTTTCTATATAAAACGTAAAATAAAATAACAGAGAATCTGTGTTATTTATAATTAACAGTTGAAATAAAACTTGAATATGCATAAGCTATCATAGAAATCCTAGTGTTAGCTAGTACTTAGTAGCGTATGTACTTGTTTAACTTGTGACTGCATCCAGTTTTTTATGAAATTAAAGGTCCTCTGTACTACCCACAGTAACACCAATTAGGCTATGTTTGAATGATACAAGAATAGCAAGAATAGAGGCTATTTTAGAATATAAGCTATTTGGAATAGCAATGTGCAACCAAACAACATTTTTGCTATTCGGAATAACTAGAATAGTTGTTATTCTCTTTTCCTTATAAATGTTGGAATAGCTACTATTTGGAAATGTGAAATGAGAGGAAAAATATTTTCTTTTTGGATTTCCGCCAACACAATCCCGAAATGACAAATTTGATACCACTTTCTGCTATCTCCACATCGTGACAATTCATTTGAGATCCCACTTGCCTATCTTTCTTTTTAATTAGCACATTATTAACATTATTCTTTATTGGTTGCAACTATTCACTATTCCACAAATACAATCCAAACAACATTTTTACTAATCCGAATAGCATCATTTTCACACTAATTTGAAAATCATTATTTTTTTTCTATTCTCATTTACTATTCTAAAATTTCACTATTCTAGCTATTCTAACTCTCATCCAAACATAAATAATTATGTGAATGTCATTGCTTTATTCAGTTGGGAGTAACCATCATTTTGCTCCTTAAGAGCTAGTCCCTATAATTTTTTTTTAGCCTGATTCCATGTATACTTAATTAATTAATTAGCATGTCTTTTCCTTTGACGGAGTTAACACAAACAAAATTCACATCATTTCCTAACAGCAATTGTACTTTCAAAAAGCAATATATAGATGCATTCTAAAGGAATATCTGATAAGATCTTATAACAATTAATGTAGGCCACAATATATTGAAAATACTTGATATGATAATCTACGACAATATATTAATTGGAAAGATTGCTTACACTTCATAATTTACTCTATAATTCTAAATTACAAAAACATACCTCATATTGCTTTCTTAGTCCACTTTATGATTTGTGCGGCCCATTGATATTTACGAAGCGGATTTCAAAAAAAACGTTGTCCGAATATTAAAGCAGATCGAACGGCTCATATCAAGTATCGGACCTAATTCAGTCCGATGTCCATTGGACTCCCCAAGTTCCATTTATTTATTGTACAGTATCAGAACCACATAAACTCAAGAGGTGACACTAGCTTGTCACCCTTAGATCGATCTAATTTTTTTTAATATGCTTCCTTATTATATATATATAGAGGTTGGCTAATATCAAAACGTTTGTTCCGGAGCTGTGGTGCAACCAATTTGTTTTCAGATTTTCAAAGTCCAAACGGTCAATCCAAATCATTAAATGTGATCTTTATATTGAAATGTGCTTGGAGACCAAATTTAATATTTTTTGGAATTTTTTTACTATTTGTTAAGTCATTTTTAAAATCGCTGATTTTAATAAACAGTAAAAAATTACTGGATCATTGATAAGAGCGATTTTAAAACTGACTTAATAAATAGTAAAAAAATGTAAAAAAAATGTAAAATTTGATCTCCAAGCACATTTTAATATAGTTTGAATGTTGAACATTTTGGATTAACCGTTTGAACTTTGAAAATGTAAAAACTGAAGCGTTTGTTCCACGGTCTAAGAACAAACGTTTTGATATTAGCCAACCTCTATATATATATATATATATATTATTTTAAATTATAAAATTATACTAATATTCAAAATAATTATAGAATTACTAGTATCGTGCCCATGCGTTGAAACGGAATATATGATAAGATAACAAAAATAAATTCTCATACAAAATGACAAATTTTCATAAAAAAAATAAAATTAAAAATATATTCTAGATTTATCACAGTAATATGTCTAGAAATAAGGAAGTAGATAAATAAGGAAGTGAACAAAAAATTGATTTGCATTGTGAGCCGCCGTATAGAAAATTTTAATTGGAGAGGGAGAAATAAGGAAACGGAGAATTATATCGCTAAATTTTAGAGTCTATTTAATTTTAATTGTAACGTATCGTGTGGCGGTATATGTAGCGAGTATGTTTGTAGCTAAATTTAAACTTCTACACATAAAACAGATGCATTTAATCAAAATAAGATAGAATATATGATTGGAGAGCTGAGATTAAATTCAAAAAATAATCTTTCAATCGTAGCCGTTGACAGATCGGACACCCAACGTACTTAATAATAGAATGGAGATGTCTCATTTTAAAATGTTACCTTATTTTATTCCACTACCTAACTCTGTCCTTGTTATTGTACATTTTCTAATTTTACACCATAATCCTAAAAACAAGGAAAATGTTTGGTAATACAAGTTTGAAAACTACATATAAGCGTCAAAAGGAGGAGTTCGGATCCAGTGAAGTAACTCAATCTTTGGGTTTTAGATCGGGACCGTCCGATTCGAATCCGAGAAAATTCATCCGTGAAGTGAGCGCACACATTCCGACGACAAATTCGAATTCCGAGAGATCTCGAGCGACGAATTCGAATCGGACGGTTTCAATCCAAAACCCAAAGATTGAGTTACTTTAGGGGATCCGGACCCCAAAAGGAGCCGGAGAAGTTATGGACTCCTCAAAAGGTGGCTGTCTATATCAAGAAAATGATTCTTATTCTTTAATTGAGTCGATGCAAAGATTTTTGTTGGTGTTTTTGCAACGATTCATAATTAGGTCTAGGTGGTATTGATTCTGCATATATAGATCTCAGAATTAATTTGTTGCATAGGCTCCTGGACGTCATTAGCTTACTAAGAAAAATCATGTGACTAGGTGTTGGGTTCTCATTGAAATTAACACTGCTGATAGGGATAGCTTGTGTGTCACAAAAGTAATTGATACCGTATGCTACTCGACCTAAAATATTCATTAGACAGAATCTCCATTTGGTAAAGTTCTAAGCAAACATAACACATATTTCCCCTTGATTTACTTTGTTAATTAAATATGTTCGTGCTGTATCACCAGAAGCACCAAAGTACCGAACACCATAGTGACAAGATTTGCGAATTATACCCGAATAATTCGTTTTTAAAATCGCTGATCCATTCTGAACAGTAAAAAACAGTAAAAAAATTTGGACCAATGGATCAGTGATTTTCAAAGTGGCTTAATAAATAGTAAAAAAATTCCAAAAAATGTAAAATTTGATCTCCAAGCACATTTCAATATGGAGATCAACTTGAACGGTTCGGATCGACGTTTTGGATTTTCAAAATGAAAATATGAGCGTGAAGTAAAACTTCGCTTTACTTGGCGAAGTACAATATCCCATCTCTATATATTATCATATTAAATGCTATCGGATTTTGTTTGCAGCTGTACAAGTTCTTTTAAACAAATGAAAGAAGAGTATATTTTATTTGAATTTATTTACTTATACAAATTTAATTTAAAATATATTGTTTACTAAGATGTTATTTACAAAAGATATTTTAAATTATATCATAATGATAATAGATATTATGTCTTCGGTGAATGATGTAATCTTATATAATATATAGATGAAAAATCACACAAAGCCCCTACAGTTTTGTATGAAACAGCTAGGATTTGATGGAAATAAATCTGCTGTTATTCTTTAGAAATGACAGAAACCTGTTATTCTAATTCTAACAGTTTAAACTTCTTCATGTGCGAATTTCAACAAAATTTTCATTTACGAATCTCAACAAAGACCAACAGTTGAGATCGAAATAACAGATTCCTTAGTTATTCCAAAGGAATTACAGCAAATTTATTTCCGGATTTGATTTGCCGCTGTTCCAAACTCCAAGGACGGCTATTTTTGCCTATACGAAGATTCTGATGCCATAAAATTAATTTTCTAATGCTACAGGAAAAACGAAGTCGGAACACGCACATAACATGTTTTTCTTCGTCCCCCCAACTGTTCAAATACTTTCAACACTTCAGATTTGAGGTGTGTAGATCTTAAAAGAATATTGCAAATTCATATTTCAACAGAGAAGCATCAAATCTGAACTAATGAAAACATTTGATCAGTTGAGATGAAGAAAAACGGGTTCATGCTTTTCTAGAAGAAGAACAGCAGATTCAGATCCTTGAGATTCATTGTAGCATAAAATATTGAAAGATACATATGGCTTCCCATGCGCTGGAACTTTTCTAGTACCCGAGAGAACAAAAAAAATTCATCTCAACACAGGTGCACAGATCTTGATGCAAAGCTCGCTGTCCGGTCTACACTGAAAATTTGCCAAGCAGCAGATATTTGGATCCCCCAGAGTCGGCGGAATCAAAAAGTTACCATACCAAGCCTCAAATACTTTGCATTTTAGGCTAGAAGTTGACACTCCATTTATGCCTCATGAAGGAATTCAGGGAGAGAAGCAAATAAAAGAACTTGACAATTTTAATTCTAACTCTTACAACAGCAGATTACCAATTAGCAAAGCATGCTATTCCACAAAATATTCTCTTGCCAGAACAAACAATTCTCACAAAATGCTCAAGAGATGCATATAAAGACCCTGTTGATCTCGATTCTATTATCTGAAAAATAAAAATTAAATCCCAATTTAACTTAAACAGGCATATCCAGCCTAAAACTTCTCTCTCTCTCTCTCTACCACTGAGCAGAAACCTAACTATAAATATGCACAACAGCAGCCATACTATTCATCCAATTCACCAGCTTGCTCCTTCAGCTCAACCCCCTCCTAAGAACCCAACAGCTTCTTCATCCCTGCCCTCTGCTCAGCTGTCAGTCGGGAGGGGAACTTAATGTTAAACTTAATTCTCAAATTACCTTTTTTGGAGGGCTCTTTTGGTATTGGCATTCCCTCTTTAGGAACCACCTCCTCATAACCTGGATGAATTACAGAGTTGATAGAAATGGAGAGATGTCTGCCATCTAGTGTGGTCACATGCGCATTGTAGCCAGTCAGGGCCTCAGCCAGAGAGATCTTCTGTGTCATGATGAGGTCGTTGCCTTCGCGCGTGAAGACCTCATGCGGCTTCTCGTCAACAATGAACACGATATCAGCAGGCGATGATGCCTGGAGCCTCGTTGCCTTTCTCAGGAAATGTTATTTTGGTGCCCTTTTTCCAGCCCGGCTTTATATTAATTGTGAGGATCTCCTCCACTGACGCCGTTCTCCTGGTAAAGATCGAAAGTCAAGTCAGAAATACAGGAAAAAGAAAGAAAAAAAATATCTGTAGGGCACAAGTGGAAGGAATTTTAGTTCTAGAAGCATTAATAATGAGTTAATTACGATGGCATAAAGAGAACGGAAAATTAGATGTTCTTCATAATACCTAAAAATGGTAATAAATAACAATAGTTCAATGGGGGTATAACTTAAGTTGCAAACTTACTACAATGCATCCCCAGAACACAGTTTCCAGTATTTAACTATCATACCCCCACCATGAATTTAACCACGCCTCGTATGCTCGTCAACTCATGATCCACTCAAAATTAGGGCGACAAGCTTTTCTGATCTATCGCAACTATCAAATTTAGGAAAATTGCATTTAAAATATACCACATAATCTCCACATAAACTTTGATTACTGTTTCCAATAAAAGTATTGGTTTACTTACCTACCCTGCAAACAAACCACATATTTAGAATGTACCAGGCACACCTTGCATAACAAACAATAAACTGAGGGGTTGATCAGTAAGTATAGATCAAGGTTGACCAGTTGGTAGGTCACCTCGGTCTGACCCAGCCTGGCTTTAATTCACACTTAATAATAATTTTCAGTTAACAAGATGTTAACCATCACAATCAGCCATTATTAACCAAAAAGATTACAAAAATAAAAGATTAAAAATCTAAGCATGCAACCCAGACCAATCAATTTCACCCATTTTGGTATCCTGAGCAAGTCGAAGAACAACTCCAACCACAGCTGCTAGCGCATGTCAATTTTTCTGGACCTGCACCTAGCATGTATAACTCTGAATAAATGGAATCTAGTCAAAGGTACCACCCCAAACCCATTCCCGGCCCTCTAAAAACACCCTAAAACAAAATAAAATATAATAAAAAAGGAAATAACATCCTCAACACCTAAAATTTCTAGACACAAATAACCCAAATAAATAGGCACTTTCTATATTTATATATTATACAAACCCAATCTTCAGTACCAGACAATGCAAACATGCTAACTCTTTAATGCCCATGCATAAATTAGAGTCTTAATTATGACGACACTTCCTGTACTTGACCAAAACATGAATGATCATATTAAAGCAAGTATGCAAGGTGACCGGTGACGGCAATTTATAACCAGAAATATGGTCACCAAGCATGCAAGTTTCCAACAGCCAATACATCAAACTGCTTCCCGCTTAGGAAACACCCAGCAATTTTTGACATTATGTAAACATTGACCCCTTAACACTAAAATCAGACATCTTTTCATTCAGTAATCCAAAATTGGTAATTTTAAGAGACAGAAATTCGAATCAAAGAAATTTCTGAACTAGGAAAATCGCACTCAAAGCCTGCGATCCAGAAGAGAACTAGGTCCGCAGACTTTGTTTGCGAACATGTAAAACCCTCTTTCCTATGATTCCTTTGTTAGGAAGAGAGAGAGAGAGAGAAAAAAAATTGAAGAGGGAAGAGTTTAACATGCACTGGCTGCAAAATAATAGGAATTAAGGAAAGAAGACAAAAGATTAAAACAGAGCACTGGGAGCAAATATGAGTGGGAAAAGACAACCGAGGAATCGATACTGAAGGAATAAGCGCAGCACAAAATTATAATGTTTTAAATTTTAACCAAATACATAAAGTACAACATCAATACACATTTGAGATTGAATAACCAGTAATGCTCACGTCATATTCAACTCAACAAGCGCATGCATGAGTTTGCACAGGCAATTCAGTTTCCAAATAATCCACTTCTCAATTTTCTAACTCTTTTGTCATCTGAAATTTTAATAGGAACTTAGACACAAATACTGTCAACCGAGCCCTTTTGTGGATCGCAGACTCTGTTTGCGGGATTCCCATTTTTCAATTATTTTTTATTTCATATCACTGTCTCCTAAATTTTGTACTATGATTTATTAAATAAACAAAGTATCAAAATCAGCAACAGCAACAGTACAAAGAAAATATTTTTAATTAACAGTATTGTTAACACCGGCATAGAGGTTCAGTGGTTAACATCAAATATTGTGTCTTACGTGGTACAATCTAATTGAAAATTCAATGCTGGTTATATCTATAAATTATTTAAATTAAGGAAAGAATGACATTGTTTACGCAATGAACTGATAAAAATAATGCCACGTGCCAAAGATGATTTTCTTACCCATTCGAATCCAGTATCTCCCTTGAGATCTTCATCTTCTTAGTGGCCCCTTTGTAAAGGTCTTCTAAGCTGCACAGCAACCTGTTCTCAATTGGGGCTGCCTTCTGGGGACGTGGAGGATTAGCTGATCCTTCACCACCAGTGTAAGAGGGTTGACTAAATATCTCATTAGGAAACATCCCAAATCGGGGTCCTCCACCCTGTCCCCCACCCATTCCCATGTTAAACGGGCTCGAAAAACCAAAGAATTCAGCGAATATGTCGTCAGCACTTCTAGGGTTAAACCGGAATGAGGCGGGTCCATCCCCATTGAAGAATGGGTGCCCACCAGCAGACCCTGACTGGTCCTGCCGGGCTGGGAGGTGGTACTCCCTTGAGCCCATCCTCGCCATATTGGTCATAAACTGCACGCTTCTGCGGATCACTTAAAACCTACAAAAATAAATTTTGCATAGTTTGAGATTAATCTAAATTTATTTATTTTTCTTGAGTAGATTAGTGATTTGTATTAAAACAAAAGCATTAAGAATCATTTGTATTGGCAGAAGCAGTACAATTCAAGTTCTCCATTGTATTACCAATCCAAAACGGCATTAAACTAATAAAAATAATATGAAAAGAGCTGCTTTTGCATGCGATCACAAAATCAAAATTAGCAACAGCAGAAGAGCAAGGAATCACCACCACCAACCAAGCACCGATCCAGAATAGCTGTACATGTCCATCTCATCAAACAAATAACGAGGCAGCTGAAAAAACTTGGAAATTCTATAAACAGAAAAAAAGGCACGACACATACATCGTAGGCCTCGGCGATCTGCTTGAACTTGGCCTCGGCCTCCTTCTTGTTGGAGGGGTTCTTATCGGGATGCCACTTTCATGGCGAGCTTGCGATAGGCCTTTTTGAGGTCGTCATCAGACGCGCTCCGGTCGACCTGCAGCACCTTGTAGTAATCCACCCCCATCTCCTTCCTCGGCTGCTTCTGCGGCTCGGGGCGCCCGCCTGTCGCGCGCTTGCGCTTTCGCTCGCCTTCTCTAATCTTGGCGGTGGCGTTGGGGACCCGTTCGTAACTTTTGTTATCGTACGAGGGGCCTTTCTGGAGCGGTCGGGTTGGGGCTCTGATTGGTGGGGTGTTGTGTTGTCAGGGAGGATGGCAAATAAAAGAGAGAGAAAGAGGAGTAAAGCTATTTCAAAGGGGGGAAATGAAGAAAAGAGCGAATCCCACGGTGGTGATTGAAGCTACAGAAGGTTCTCGAACCAGGTGCCGTGCGGGAGTTAGGATAGGGTTTATCATTTAATCTATTCATTGTTGTATTTTTCTACTGATTTATGGGGAAATTAATTATTACTGTTACTACTGCTCCGTGGGCTAGGGCTGCAAACGAACCGAACCGAATCAAACTTACCTCCAGTTTGAGTTTAGTTTGAATTAATTTTGAACTAAGTTTAGTTTGAATTAATTTTGAACTAAGTTTAGTTTGAATTAATTTCGAACGAACTTAATTTCGAATCAAATTTTTTACGAACTCAATTTCGAACTTTTACAAACTTTGTTACCACTTACGAGTTATGACTAATGGCTGGGTCATAGTTCGAAATTATAGCACTTTAATAAAAACTCAGGCATTCTGAATTCTAATTACACAGTACACCAAAGTTTATATCAAAGTTCATTACAAATACCAAAATTTATATCAAACACCAAAATTTTGTACAATCAATCAAAGTTCAGTACAATCACAGTATCCAAAGTTTTCCAAATAGCCAACAGGAGCAACATCACCAAAGTTTTCAAATATCCAAAGTATTCAAAGTACAATTTAAGTTAGAACTGAGAGCAATTATGAACTGGGCGCCTTATATTTCCATCAGCGAATATAAGTTATCAGCGGAAATTAATGGTTCATGTTTGAGTTAATTTCGAACTAAGTTTGGTTTGCGAACCTATTTCGAACGAACTAGGTCAAATTGAGTTTGGTTTGAATTAATTTCGAACAAACTCAAATTCGAATCGAACTTTTTACGAACTTTTCGAATCAAACTCGAATCGAATTACGAACTACGAATTATTTTTGCAGCCCTAGCGTGGCATTCGTGTCTTCTTTTTTTCTTTTCTTTTTGGCACAAGCATATCTCTTAAAAATATTCTAATTGATTCCAGTGTATAATTGTGGATTATTTTATTTGACAACATTTTTATACCTGTTAACGTTGACAGGGCTCAACATGTGTTTAATTTTAAACTATCTTTTAAAAATACATGATAATCATCGGCGCAATACTCGAATCTTTCGAGTTTTTATTTAACGTGGAAAAGGTCTTCCCTCGATTTAAAAACACGAAAATGAACATGAAAATTTTAAGAGGAAATATATTTGAGGTATTTGCTGTGAGGCTACGGTAATATGCAACATATGTAGCGGTTGGTACTATAGATTTTATATCTCCATATTTAAAGTCTAAATAACCAATATAAACCACTCAAATTTTGAAAAAAAATTTTTTTTTTTTTTTTTTTTTTGTTACTATCTTTAGATAAGTAGGAAATTACTGGATTTAAAAATTCTTGATCATTCAAAACTAATGATTTTTATCTATCTAAAAGATAGAAAGAAGTTTTGAAAAAAATATAAAATTTAATTTTCAAGTAGAAGATCATATTTAATGATTTAGATAACAATCATATTTGAAATAGAAATATGAATCCATTCTTTATCCGTAATATTGCTAATTATTGGAAATTGGGCTCACAGATAGCTGGAGAGAATTGAGGAAATTGGGCTCACAGATAAATCGTATCCAACTCTCAAGTGCGTTTCCTGTAATTGGGCTTTCGTTGGGCTCACAATTATATATTGGGCCCAAAATAAGAAACTTGCCGACTGGTCAAATTCGGATCCGTATCCTCTGCATTAACTCAAAAGGAAATCTTTTGAGTTAATGAATTTCAACCGTCTGATTTTAAACGGAGCCAATCCGGCTCGTATCTATAACATAGGGGCCCTTTAATATTAGTACAGATCTAGTTCGCACAAATCGTAAAACATATCGGACAGTCGAGATTTATTAACTCAAAAGATTATCTTTTGAGTTAATGCAGATGATATGAATTCGTCAAATTCATTGACGCGGCGCATCATTTGTCCGGTGCATAGTGACAACTTAATTGTTCAGGAAAGGTTCGGCGAGGTCAAAAATTCTTGATTCGGGAATAATTTGGGTATAATTCGGAAATGATTCGGAATAATCCGGATCAGAGATCTCAGTCCTACAAGAAAGCAAAAAAAAAACCAAAAAAAAAATGTTCTGGAAAAAATTCAGGAAAAATTCGGGAAAAGTTCGGGAAAATATCGTAAAATTCGCAAATTATTCGGGTATAATTCTGTCAAAGTTCGGTCAACCGAATAATTCAATATTCGGTTCGGCATCACCAAAAAAACGAATTATTCGAATATAATTCGGATATAATTTGCGAATCTTGTCACTATACCGGTGTCCGGTGCATGGTCTAAATCAAATTTCTAATGTTTTTTGAATGTTTATCTTGACGTTTCGAATAAGGGTATAGTTTATCTTACACTCTGTAATTGCCAAGTTTTGTTTCATATTGCAAATTCAAACTGCTGCCGAACCTAATAAAATGCATCTCTCGTGCGTGTACTTATTCAAGTTTGCAAGTGTCCCCTTTGGATTTTGTAATTTTATGAAAATCTATAAGTTTAAACCAACTTTGTCCTTTTCTAGAATTTTTTTTATCTCTGTTTGAAATTCTGATATGTAATTTGAATTAAATTTAGAGTTATAATTAAAGTAATTCTTTGAATTCGGATTAGTAATTAGAATTAGAAGTCAGTGCATTATTTTTTATCCAGTACCCGATAAACTAATGGGTTTGAACCTAATTCACTATTTGTTTGTTTCCCTGACGAAAATCATGAATCCGTCCCTGTACATTAAGATATATTCAGAATATTAACTATTGATTCTTAAAGAGCAGAAATTTTTTTTTTTTCAAGATAGCATCAAATAAAATATATTTTTTTCAACTAAATTGATGAAAATATTTTTCTGAAAAAAAAAACGTTGTGAAAATTTTCAAGTCCTTGAATATATATTAAAAAAAAGTACCATTATAAAAAAAAATTGTGAACTTTTGTCTTCCGACAATGTAGAGAATTTTTTTCTATAGAAATTAATAAAAATGAAGAGAGAGAAATATAAAAAGTATATCAGATTTTTAATTAGTAGAAAGATCGGTATGAATTCTACCGATTCTAAAAATTCAAAAGTTAGAATAGGTAGAATTCTTACCGATTCTAACTCTCTTTTTTTTTTTAAATCTAACACATAGATGGATGGAATTCTTCTATTACATCTCTGCCAATTTTTTTTAAATAGATGAAAATTTTCTATTAATCTAAATTTTAAGATATTTTATCTATTTTCTTAAAATAATTTTATATTTTACTAAAAATTAAAATTAAAAATAAAACTGGTTTGGATCGGTA
Source organism: Carex kokanica (assembly GCA_025461125.1). Classification (NCBI taxonomy): domain Eukaryota; kingdom Viridiplantae; phylum Streptophyta; class Magnoliopsida; order Poales; family Cyperaceae; genus Carex; species Carex kokanica. Next base: position 2,415,930 of record JAJGRX010000163.1, on the reverse strand, counting down.
AAAATTCTACCAATTCAAACTTTTGAATAATTAAAATCGGTAGACTTCCTACCAATTTTTTTACCAATTAAAAATCTAATGTACTCTTTTTATTTCTATCTCTTCCTTTTAATTAATTTCTATAGAAAAAACATTCCCAATAATGTACTCTTCGTAATTTATGAGTTATCACTTGTTATTTTTTACAGACAGTACATTTTGTCAATACCGCTATATTATATGTTGAGGAACATCTGGATCCAGTTTCATGCGGTGTAGGTAGAGTGGGAAAAATGGCACGGCGGAGCCGGCTCCGTCATGGAACAGCACGGAACGGCACGGCACGCGTGTCAGATACGTGCCGTGACTCGTGTGTCTCGTGCCGTGACCATTCACGTGTCGTGCCTATCTTTTGAAACTTTGGCACGGCACGGCACAACACGTAGTCACGCGAGTCACGTGTAATTAGAAATATTAGATATTGATTTAATGGTGAATCTTGAATAAACTAACCTAAATTATGATTAAATAGTCACGCGAGTCACGCAAGTCACGTATGGTCACGGCACGTTAGGCACGGCGTGACTCACGTGGCGTGACCATTCGCATGTCGTGACCACCCCTTGACATTTTGGTCACGACACATGAAAAATTAACTTAATCACGGTACGAGACTAAAGTCACGGTGTGTTAGTCACAGCACGACACGACACGTTTTTTCCACTCTAGGTAGAGTGGGAAAAATGGCACGCCGGAGCCGGCTCCGTCACGGAACGGCACGGCACGCGTGTCGGTTACGTGCCGTGACTCGCGTGTCCCGTGCCGTGACCATTCGCGTGCCGTGACCAATTGTTGGCAAAGAAGACACGGCACGGAAATTGTCTTGGTCACGGCACGGCACGGAACACGCGAGTCACGGAACGGAAGACACGCCAGTCACGGCAGTCACGAGGCAATACACTAACATACATTCCTATAATGTATAATTTTATTTTAATTAAAATATTTACATTTAAATTTCAATTAAAACATTTGAATTTTAAAGAATCGTTTCATATTTTTTTTTAAAACGTTAAATGCGATCAAACGTGACTAACACACGTTTGGTCACGGTACGCGAGTCACGGCGTGACTCGCGTGCCGTGACCACCCCTCGTAATTTTTGTCACGGCACGTGAAGAATTTACTTGATCACGGCACGGCACGGCACGGCGTGTTTTTCCCACTCTAACTCTAGGTGTAGGTATATGTCTCGTGAAGGATGCCGACAATACATGTTTGTTTCAAGATGCATATAATTTGCTTCGAATGACATAAAGCACGTGACTGTAGGAGGATTGTTTTGAGATTCGTGCCAAGTTAAAAGAACGATTCAGATTTAACACTTGCATTTCAGGTATCTGGAGATATACGGATTCGTGTTCGGCAACCTGAGTGTTAGAACTAAAAATTAATTCTTATTGAGAAATAATAATATAAGAATGAAGACTTAAATATATATTGTAAATATCTGAATATTTAAATGTCTTCTTCATATATTATATTCCATCTAATATTATTATCTTTTCTTCGAAAGAATACACACATTTGAGTTTAAATAATATAAATTATTTAAAGTTAATAGTTAATAGTTAATACATAAAGAAATGAAAAATTAATAGTTATTAAAGAGAGCTTCTCACTTCGAACGGATCCGACTCCGCTGTTCTCCAAAGGGAGAACAGGACCCTGTTATTCCGATCCCAGCCATTCACCTTTATCGAGATTCGGATATGAAAAACTTTGAACGGTTTAGACCGGAATAACAGGGTCCTGTTCTCCAATTTGAAAAACAGCGGAGTTGGTTCCACTTCGAACGTTATGACGGCATAGTGTTGGTCACTAGATCGTTACAAATTTTTGCCAGCAATAAAGGTTTTTTTTTTTCTTTTCCGCATCTAGGGAACCGTTCCCCATGAGAGATGAGAGAAGAAGATATAAAAAATGAAAAAGGATGAAAAGAATATCCGCCATTTTTATTAATTCCAAAGTTAATTAGAAATTAATAAAACTACCCATACCGATCATTTTTTAGCCGGTTTTAATTGATTTCGGTACCGATCAGAAAATGACCGGTACTAAATAAATTTTTTTTTTAGAGACAAATAGCAAAAATGCTGAAATCTAACACTAAAAAATCGAATTTTTTTTTAAATATTTGTTAGATTACTTTTTTATGATATATAATTAGTATATTTATACTAAAATACGCTAAATTACTTGAAATTATGTTAAATTACGCTGAATTACACTAAATTATGCTAAATTACAATAATTATGTTACATTATGCTAAAATACGGTAAATTACACTAAATTACATATGAATAGGGCCGATTTTGTGCCATCTTTCATAAATCATAAAAAATAGTAAAAAAATTCCAAAAATAATAAATATTGGTATTCTACAAGTTCATTATATAACTAATTTACTAAGCTACTTAGATTGAATAATAGAAATGAAAATCTTAATCGGAAACTTCAACTCAAGTTTTGAGGCTCTTCCCTTTGTTTTTTGGCAATTCTAAATTTTAAAATCCAACAAAGCAGGCACTGATGCATGCGTATTTTTGCAAGCTTTCCGAAAAGTGGTCATTTGCTGAAATTGGACACTCGAGCGCCGTTTTAAGGCCATTTGAAGTTTCGTCGTCGTTTTTCGTCTTCTCAGTGAAGATATCATCCCTATTCATATGTAATTTAGTGTAATTTACTATATTTTAGCATAATTTAACATAATTTAGCGTAATTTTGTGTAATTCAGCGTAATTTAACATAATTTCAAGTAATTTAGCGTATTTTAGTATAATTATGCTAATTATATATATAAAAAAGTAGTATATCAAATATTTAAAAAAAAATCGAATTTTTAGTGTTAGATTTCAGCATTTAAAAAAAAATTTAGTAAAAAAATAAAACCGGCTATTTTCTGGCAGGTATGGATATTTTTATAAATTCTCAACATTTGTGGGTATATTTATTAATTTGTAATTAACTTTGGATATAAATAACAATTGGTCTTTATCTTCTTCCTTTCTTTCTTTCAAATGAGCGACAAGAAGAGAAAACTTATTTGAACGGAATTTAGAGAGATGCCAAACTATAATTAATGCTTATTGAACTGAAAGGCTTTTCAATCCTGTTTCACCAAATTTATCTTACTGTTCTTATATTATTATTTTTTCGTTTTAAGTATGATATAAATAAATTGGGACTGAAGTACCCCCACAGTACAATATATATCCAACTTGGATCTATTAATGAACAAGAGACAAATGGGTAACAATAATTCAAACAGCTTAATTTTATCCTGATGGTATGTCTCTCTAGATCTCTTCCCCCTCTAGTATTTGTCTAGAATTATTAATGTGTGGTGCATTCTATCAGTGAAAACAGCCACGTTGGCGCGACTCTTGAGGTGAAAATGACCTACCTGGCGTGATTAGGACATTCAAGCACTTGTGGTTCAAATTAAATGTAACAATATTCTATTTTATTATGCTATTCGTGTAAAGCTTTTAAAATATCAAGCATGTAACCAGACTAGGGCAGCAAATGAACCGAACCGAATCGAACTTACCTCCAGTTTGAGTTTGGTTTGAATTAATTTCGAACGAACTCAATTTTGAATCGAACTCAATTTCGAATTGAACTCAATTTGAGTTTGGTTTTTTGAACAGTGAACATAAGTTATCAGTGGAAATTAACGGTTCACATTTGAGTTAATTTCGAACTAAGTTTGGTTTGCGAATCTATTTCGAACGAACTAGATCCAGTTTGATTTGGTTTGAATTAATTTCGAACTAAGTTTGGTTTAAATTAATTTCGAACGAACTCAATGTCGAATCGAATTTTTTATGAACTTTTTCGAATCAAACTCGAATCAAATTACGAACTACGAATTTTTTGTGCAGCCCTACTTGCAACAATATTACCGCAAGTTTTTACTACCATTAACCTCAATTTGTTATTTTTCTTTTCCAATTTTGTGTAGTAATTAGTTATCCAAAATATTTTTGTAGACTTTTTTATATATATTTTTTTTTCAATGTTAGTGGATGCTTTGTTTCATAGTTTAGCTATATAAGCATCTCAATAGTTCATTACTTCATTATGTAACCTCTTTGCGTAAACATCTGACACGTACGACTTTTTGTTTTTATCAAGTCGAATATATTTGACAATTAATTCTGGTTTATGGCTGTAGACCCATGTGAAAAAAGAAAACATTGGGCTGACTTGTGCACTGGAAGTATTAAAAAAAAGGGTAATTATATGTTACCCCTTGATTCCTTCCCCCATTTTTCCCCCAACTAACTAACTTCCTTTTCTAACTATAATAATCAATTTTAACTAACTAGTGGTCCCTACAAATTAATTAGTAGATTTTCTCCTTTTATTTCTTTCCTCTCTCCCTCCCTCTCCCTCTCCATCTTCCACCTCCGCCTCCCCCTTCCACCTCCGCCTCCGCCCGCCTCTCCCACCTTCGCCTCTCCCTCTCCGCCTCCACCTCTCCTTCTCCGCCTCTGCCTCCGCCTCACATGACGAGGATGAATACTTGTTCAATGATAGATGAATACTTGCATGACGAGGGTGAATACTTGTGCAACGAATAACTCGAAAGTATGTCATCATGGATCTCATTTTAAAGAGAAAATTATGTAGAAAACGTTCGTGGTTTTAGATTTGCAAAATTCCTCACAGATCGTTAGAAATATTAGTTAGATTGAACGGAGAAAAAAAAAAACCACATCTAAAAACGTGTAAAAGATGGGTGTGATATGTCCAGTTTTTTTTTAAAATACTTGATATATCAGGGTGAATACTTGATGTATTACATGTGAATACTTGTTCAATGATAGATGAATACTTGATATATCAGGGTGAATACTTGATGTATTACATGTGAATACTTGTTCAATGATAGATGAATACTTGCATGACGAGGGTGAATACTTGTAAAAGATGGGTGTGATATGTCCAGTTTTTTTTTAAAATACTTAATATATCAGGGTGAATACTTGATGTATTATAAGTGAATACTTCATGTATTATAAATGAATACTTGATGTTGTTTCCAATTGCGGTGACGGTTATGCGGTCCCCACGGTAGTTAGTGATGGCGGTTGTGCGGTCCCCCACTTAATTACGCGTTTTCTTTTGTTTTTAGCGGACGGCAGTTGTGGTACCCTACTATCTCCGCGTAATTAATGCTCTTAATGTCGTAATATTTCCATATATAATTCTTTCTCAAAGATGAGTACTTTTATTTATATGGATGAATACAACTCGTGTTAAGTGTCAATACTTTTTCGCAAATCATCCCCTACTAATTCCACCACTTATCTCCGCATATTACTGTGGTCCCCTACTTATCTGAAGTCGCGGTTGTGCGGTCCCACCATACCTTCATGTACTCTTTACACTTACACGACGAGAATGAATACTTGTTCAATGAGAGATGAATACTTGCGTACGAGGTGTGAATACTTGCGTAACGGACAACTCGAAAGTATGTCATCATGGATCTTATTTGAAAGAGAAAATTGTGTAGAAGACTCTCGTGGTTTTAGATTTGAAAAATTCCTCACAGATCGTCAGGAAAATTAGTTAGAGTGAACGTACAAAAAAAAAACCACCTCTAAAAACGTGTCAAAGATGAGTGGTAATGTTTCCTTATATAGTTATTTCTGAAGGATGAGTACGTTTCTTTACACGGATGAATACTTCAGTTTACAAGTGTCAATACTTCGGCGCAATCCTGCCGCCTGTAATGCTGTGGTACTTATTTCAACGGTTTATTGTGGTCCCCTACTTATTTTCAGTTGGGGGAAAAGTGGGGGATGGATGGTGGGGGAAGGTTAGGCCCTCCCTAAAAAAAAATCACACATATATATCAACAGAACAAAATAACATTTAAAAACTAATTTCCATTTTGTATAAAAAAAATAAAAAGGGAAAAAAGGTCCGCCATGCAAAAAGAAGAAAGTAACACTTGGAATATAAATCCAAGAAAGGACAATTTCAGTGTCTGCATCATCTCATCTCCCTCTCTCTTTTCCCCACTTCACTTGGATCTTTTGTGCATTTAGTTTAGGCTTTCTCATAGAGCGTTCAAGTCAGTAATTTAATTGGCGAGTTAAGAAATAAATGGCAAGTGTACCAACCACTTAATTTGGGTTTAAAAAGTCAAGTCAGATTTCATATCATTTGAAATTGAACATCATCTTAGCTCGGGTACATCTTAAATTAAGGATCGATTAGATAAGAATCAGATTAACTACTTCAGAATCAAATCAAACAAGTCTTTTACATCAGATCAGAACTTACTTTCACTAAGTTTAAATCTGTGATGCATTTTGTTATGAACTTGTGATTCTGCATGATTACTGATTAGACAAATAAATATGCAGTATATATATTTCCTAAAGAAAAAGAAAACTATATGCAGTATAACATAGGAAAAACTGCAGAAAACCAAAGCTACATCTCTCCCTCTTATCAGAGGCCGAACAGACAGGCTGCAGCTGATATACAGAGAGCTGCTGTGATATCTGACCCCTTTTGTATCTTCCATATATGGAACATATATGCTCTCGCTCTCCCCCTTCTCTCTCTCTCTCTCTCTGTCTGTGTCTCAGTCTGTGCGCCCACAGTTATATAAAACCCTAAAAATTACTCATCCACAAGACCCCTCAATTATACTAGGCTAGAGAGAGAGAGCACAACAGCACTTCAAGACAAAACGCTCATAAAACACACTTCAAAAGAAATCTGTCTAAAGTTGTGGTGTACATGCATGTTTCCTCTCGTTTTCTGTCTCTCTAATACTCCAAAATTTCAACCGAACTAATCCATCCAATTCCAGTACTGCTCCCCCACTGTTCTTCTTTCTTCTCTTCATAACAAAAATAGAAACCTACTCTCAGTACAAATTTAGTTTTACAAATCTCTGACCATCTCAAGTATCAAAAGAGAGGGCTAGGAAGAAAGGAGTGCAATGCTTGCTGTTTCTTCAATGCCGTGCACAACTGATGAAGCGCGACAAGTCGAGGCCCAACCTAGTTGTTTCATGGATGATTTTGATTTCACCATAGATGGCGATTTGCTTGACGACATAGATTTTAGTGATATTTTTCAAAAGTTTGATGATGAATCTCTGCCTGACCTCGAGGTTGATCCAGCTGACATCTTGGCTGAGTTCTCTGTCGATCGAGAAGAAACAACACCGGTGGATTGTTATGAGGAGACGATTTTGGTAACAAATGAGGAGAGTTGCAATAAGGCAGATGAGAATAATGTAGATTTAATAGATATTGTGAAGGATGATGATGTGGCATGTCATGCTGGAGATGACAAGTCATCGTCGTCTTCATCCGGGGAGGCTGAGAACAAGCAGAAGTCCGGAGGAGCAGCGAAGAGCTCACAAGGAAAGAAGAAAGCTAAGGTAATGGTTGTGGTTGTGGTGCAGCTTCAGATTTAAATTATTTATTGATATCTTTTGTTTGACCTCTCTTGAATTTTTTTTTTTTTGTATTTCTTATATGTTCTTCTGCAATTCTGCAGCACTAGCTATATGATTCAGTTTTGATTTCATTATTAGAGAAATCAAAAAGAAAGAAACAATGTTTCAAGCACGCCCTTTCAAAAGCGCTAATAATTGATAAGTAAAAGCCCTAATGGAACAAGAAGCACTCCAGTTTGATGACCTTTTCGAATCTCTCTTAATTATTCTTCGTATTTTGTTTCGGTTTTAACCTGATAGTTTCTCATATGAAAAATTATGAGCTAGTGGTGTTGCAGCCACTATTTTTCTGAGTGGCATGTTTCACCTAGCATTGGACTCATCAGGAATAACTTGATAATATGAACTATATATCACTGCACATCTGTACTGATTACTGAGTATTGAATACAGTAAAAAACAATATGAACTATATAGGCTTTTTCTTCTTGTGATTGTTCCAGTTGTACATCATCATTAAAAATCAATCATGTATATGTCATTTGCTTCAAGTAATTGAACAGCAGTCTTTTGGTCTTCTATTGCTGTGTAATAGAAATATATATTAAATTAATTAAGGCTTCTGCTCTTGGTTGTGCAATGACTTTTTTCAGGTGGATTGGACACCAGAGCTGCATCGGAGATTTGTTCAGGCTGTAGAACAGCTCGGAGTCGACAAGGCGGTTCCTTCGAGGATTTTAGAGCTCATGGGGATCGACTCACTAACTCGACATAACATTGCTAGCCACTTACAGGTTTGTATAATACTAAATTAAGACTCCTTATTTTTCCCTTAGTTACAGGCTCTGAAAATTGGAATAGCAAGCGGAATCGATAAAGTTGACCATAGAATCAGAATCGGATGAATCGGCGGTTGAATTGGAATCGATAGGACAGAACAAATTAAGAATACAAAACTTAAGTTGTGGCATAATGCAATTCCCTTGTTATACCTTTAATCTCTTCAATTGCTTGGAAGGGAGCTGAAAGTAAACCCTATAGTAAAAAAAGATTGTAGTTGACGACAAAAGTTTGAGTACAAATTAATAGTTGGTCGATTGGCAGTTTTACATACTAGCAGACATAGAATTAATATTTTTCTTACAATGCAATCGTATGGGTAGCAATGGAGAGATATGTAACTACCAGCTATCAGCCTAAAATAATAAAAAAAGGAAGAGATATGGACATTGGGGGAAAATAATTAAAATTATGTAGAGACAGACACTTTGGTTCTTTGCAAACATCTGATACTTTTCTTTTTACTTTTTAACTTTTAGTTTGTTTTGCTTGTTTCTTCCTTGCATGGAAGATCCCACCTATAACACTTCCAATATTTCAATTTAAAACTGTTCAACAAACATGTCTAAACTGCCTTTCTAATTAATACACACATAGTTGGTTCGTGTAACCAATTTGATGACAATATATATATGTTCTAATTGCATTTTCTTTTCTTTAGTAAAATTTGTCAGAATTTCTAACAGATACGATTCTATAACTTGCAGAAATATCGGTCTCATAGGAAGCATCTACTAGCAAGAGAAGCAGAAAGCGGCGAATTGGAGCCAGAGGAGGCAAATATACGCAGCAGCCGGATGTGGCGCTAAGAGGGTCATGAACACATGGTTCCCACCGACCGTAGGTTTTCCGCCTCCCCCTATGCAACCTTATCGGCCTTTGCATGTTTGGGGCCACCCGAGTGTGGATCCTCCAATGGTGCCTATGTGGCCGGCTCCACAATCGCCCACTCCGACTTGGCCTCCTCATCCACCTATCCCGCAAGCTGCAAATCCTCCCTTTTGGCCCCACTATCCTAGGGTATCTCTCTCTCTCATACACACACATTCACTCTCAAGAACACATGCACACACACACATAGGGCAACCAGACATGTGCAAGCCTAACTTTATTTTGCTCATTCTTAATTAGTTCAATTGAAAATAATTTAGGCTTCATTTTCTTATTATCAGAATATAGTTTTGTGCCAAAATTTTGTTTTATGGACTTATTTGTTGGACATAAACTTAGCATTCTATGTAATGGGCTCTCGGCTTTTCTATCTGTACCAACCTTCATTTCTTCTTTTCCCCAGGGCCAACCACATGCAGTTACGCAAGGATCTCCCTGTGTTGCTGTCCCAGTGGCAACACCGGTATGTGCCAGTAACAATTGAGTATTCCATTTTGTATAAATGAAACTTTCGAGTGATAAATTTTCTAATAGCTGAAATCATAATGCAGAGGTTTCCTTCTCCAATGGTTCCAAGTGTTATGGCGCATCCAATTTACAGACCAATTCCTCCTCCGGCATCAGCTAATAAAAGTACAAGTTCGCAAGTTCCTGATAATGCACATCCTGTAAGCTCACTATTCTGATTTGAATTGTAGATTTATTGAGGTTGCAGGTGTGAATCTTCAGTATTAATTAAGGGCTCAAATTTGTTGGCTTAGATTCTGAAGGCAACTTTGATTGTATTATCAAAAATTCAAAATAGAATAACCAATACATAATATTCACAAGAGGAGGGATCCAATTATACCTTTTTTGGTGACACATCATGACACCGTTTTTTATATAGGTCTATTTTGCGATTTCAAAATCCAAACAGCCGATCCGAATCGTTCAACATGATCGCCATATTAAAATGTGCTTGGAGATCAAATTTTACATTTTTTTGAATTTTTTTACTATTTATTAAGATGGTTACAAAATCGCTATTTTTCAATGGTCTGAAAACAACAATTTTTGTAACCATCTTAATAAATAGCAAAAAAATTCAAAAAAATGTAAAATTTGATCTCCAAGCACATTTTAATATATCCATCATGTTGAACGGTTTAAATCGTCTATTTGGACTTCAAAAATGATAGGTGTCAAAGTGTGTCACCAAAAAAGGTGTAATTGGATCCCTCCTCTATTCACAAACTAGTTTGCTCTTTTTGACGCACTCATTATTATTGTTCCTTGCTGTTACTGTTGGTGGTGGTGGTGTCAATTTTTAAATAGACAGTATTTGAATTTATTTTTTATTTTTAATTTGTGCAGGCGAAGGATAGTATAGATGCAGTCATTGGGGATGTTTTAGACAAACCATGGTTGCCACTTCCTCTCGGCTTGAAGGCGCCTTCTACAGAGAGCGTTATGGTGGAGCTACAACGGCAAGGCATATCGAAAGTACCTCCATCGAACTGTTAATTTTGCAATGGTCATGATGGCTCCATTGCTTTGTATATTATTCCAAGGAAAATTTGTCGAATTAACACCGAGTTGTACCTTCTTTATTGCAATTTTTCCTAGTATTGTTGTTATAGAGAGAAACCCCTGTGGATTGAACTGGCATTCGGCTACATCCCTTTCCTTTTTCATGGAATATATATGCATATATATATATATATATATACTTAATTGAGATGCATGTTACATACTTACATATGCCAGTAATTAACCAGTAAGTTTAATTATTTTTCAACATAAAATGTTCCAGCATACAGATGATAAATAGGACATATAAGAGGAAAATTGTTACTGTATTTCCTTTATTTTGGGCATCTAAAACATTTTTCTAATTAGTAAAATTGTGTATTTTCTGTGGGAAAATATATTGGTCGACAGATTACATGCAATGAAGCAATGATTGATAAATTTACAAAAATAACCACAATATAGTTTCATTTATATCAAGAAGGTCAATATCCAAGTATATACTCCTGCAAACCTTTGGCTAGGAGTACTCAAGGATTGTTAATGGATATCTATAATCCGATCATCTAATCTGAATCCGTATATGGATCTAAAACAATGTATCCAGTTTAATAGGTATATATATATATATATATATAGATAGGCTACCATGCTTTGCAAATTAAAGCACCTCTTGTGCTTTGCACTCATTTTCGGGTTTTCAAAATTCAAAATGTCGATCCGACCGTTCAAGTTGTTCTCCATATTGAAATGTGCTTGGAGACCAAATTTTATATTTTTTGGAATTTTTTTACTATTTATTAAGCCACTTTTAAAATCGCTGATCCATTGGTCCAGAAAATTTTACTGTTTTGCTAGTGTGACCATTGGATCAGCGATTTTAAAAGTGTCTTAATAAATAGTAAAAAAATTCCAAAAAATGTAAAATTTGGTCTCCAAGCACATTTCAATATGGAGAACAACTTGAACGGTCGGATCGACATTTTGAATTTTGAAAACCCGAAAATGAGCGCAAAGCACAAGAGGTGCTTTAATTTGCAAAGCATGGTAGCCTATCTATATATATATATATATATATATAGAGTAACAATGATCAGCGATTTTAATTTTTTTACTATCTATTATTACACTATACTAACAATGATCTGAGTTGTTTCAAAACTATATGTACCATATATGTCACTACAGCAAAAAGGGACATCAGCGACCGGAATCAGTGACCGGACAATTCGCCGGTCGCTGAAGACCTTAAAAAACAATTTATAAAAAAATAAAAATAAAATTCAGCGACGAAACTTCAGCGACCGGCGTCAGCATCTTTCTGCGACCGATTTCCCCGGTCGCTGAAGGGTACCACTAAATCAAACCCGCGCAGAATTTCCTTCTCTCTCACTTCGCGCGTTTTAGGTTTTTAGATAAAAAAAAACCGCCCGATTCCGCCGTGAGCCCGCCTTCGCCGCCCGACCCAGCCTTGCTGTTCGAGTCCAGTTACCGCCGCCTTTCTCTCTCTCTCACTCGATCTGCTCGAAACTACTGCCGCCCGACCCAGTCGCGATCCGCGCCTGACCCCGCCGCGATCCGCGCCTGACCCCGCCTTTCTCTCTTTCTCAGTCATGTAAGTTCTCAAGTACCTTTTCTCGGTCTGGCAAAATTGGATTGTTAATCCAGAAAAGGAGAAAAACCCATGGATGGATGAGATTGACAGGTTTCCAGTTGAGGTGCCTAGGGTTTCATCACTGAGTTAATTGGTTTATTTCTCGGGTTAAATTCAGGACATCTTTCTGTGCAATGTGTTTGAATTGAATTGGGTAAACTTGGGGCTCATTAAAAATCAATTAGGTGATTTTTCGTAGGCTGATGGTAACTTTGATCTACTTTTAGTGTGTGATCTTGATTAATTATTGAGTAATTTGTGCTCATTTGTGATAATTTTATCATTGCCTGTTTTGTATTTATCAGTGTAGGCCCAAATGTTTCAACCTAGCTGTTATTTCTATTAATTACTGAACATTTATATTGATTGAATTTCTATACTGGAGGCTATGTTCATCTAATTCAGTTTTACTTGTGTATTTATTGTAATTCAATGAGATCTGTAAAATTTAGATAGTAGTTGGTCCGTAAATGCTTTGACTGAATGTGCTCTACTCTGATCATTTATGCAAAATTTACTGAGAACATGAAGGTTGAAGCTGAGTCTCATAAATTCTCTGACCATCTATGGCTGGATCATTTTTTTTACTTTCTCGTCGTATTCTGTATCAAACAGTTTACCTGGCTATCCGTACTTAAAAAAAAAAACTATTTGTAAATTAGTTGTTTTCAGTATCTCCTTAAAGAATAGATGAATTAAACAAAATCTGGAATTATTTGTGAAATTTACAAATTATTCAATCTGTGTGTAAATTGGCTTATGTAGACTTACATGAACATTGTTAGAGTGATAATATGAGCAAATTGAACATGTCACAATGATTACAGCTACTTCGCAGAGGAAGAGGATAAAGCACTTTAATTAAACATGTCATCAGTTAGGGTTGATTAAATAATTAGTAATGGCCTAATGGGCCATGGCATTGAATAATTTGTTAGCATTAAAGCTTGGCCTGCCAGCAACTTAGCATGCATATAAGGATTTATAATTCATGCAAGTCATTTATTAGTTGTTAATATTCCTTTTCATTTATTTATTGCTGTGTCTTAATTAATTTTTCATTTGATTGTTTACATATAAAGTATGTTAATTGGTTTGATTAATTGATTGGTTAATTGGTTTTAGGAACCAATTAATTGATTGGTTAATTGGTTTTAGGAGTTGTAGAAGTTAGTTTAACTTGGAAAGAAAGAAGGAGAGGAGAAAGTATAGATCTGGATTTGATTGTGAATTTCTTAATTTGATTGTGAATTTCTTCCATGACTTGCTTTAGAGGGTCCGTTATCAATTGATGATATCTGGAGGGTCTAAAGTATAGATCTGGATTTTTTGTTTGTTTGAGTCAAAATTTTAGTGAGAATGCCCAAGTAATAGAATTTGTTATTCTTTTAAATTGAATGAATTACGGTGTAGTTAGAAAAACTATTTATGTAACGTATCATTTGATTTGGGATTTGTGAAAATAATTATTTTTTATCATCTCTACTCTAGATATGGCGCCGAGTAGAAAGGGAAAGGGGAAGGAGACGGCGGGATCCGAGGCAGAGAGCAGTCAGAGACAAGTTCGCAGCAGGAATGCTTATATTGCGCAGCCGGCAAGTTCGTGGAGATGGTACTGATTAGATGTTTAGATTATACTGTCACTCTTTATGTTTAGATATTTTCGCGTGATATATTGTTATTGTTTATGTTTAGATATTTTCTTGTGATGATATATTGTTTATATTTACATCTTGTTTCTATATCTATATTGTTGTTTATTTTATGTTGTATGTATCGATCGATGTTTATGTTGTATGTTGGTACGTGTGATATCAAATATATTAAATGGGGAAAAGTAAATAACGAACAAAACCTACAAACCTGACAGACGACTATCAGCGACCGGTATTGAGCATTAGCCAAAACCCAACAGCGAAAAAAAAAAATTGGTCACTGAAACGTCATCAGCGACCGGTATTAACTATCAGCGACCGGTCCTTTTGGTCTCTGATGCCTTTGCATGACGTCAGCAAAAAACAACAGCTACCAAATACATTTGGTCGCTGAAAAAGAATCAGCGACCGGGATGACGTCATTCAGCGACCGGTGACGTCATAAGGAGAGCATCAGCGACCATAGTTTCAGCGACCGGTGTATCAGCGACCGGTTTTAGTCATCAGCAACCGGTATGGACTATCAGCGACCGGCACTTTGGCTTTCAGCGACCGGGATCCCGGTCGCTGATGTCCCTTTTTGCTGTAGTGTGTGCAAACATATTAAATAATAAATTATCATATAAATTATTTTAATTAAAATAATTATATTTCATTGGTATATTTATAATATAAAATAATAATATGTATTTTATTATTTTGGTGATTTTAACTAAAACATTCAATGTGATCCAAAACTAATTTAAAATTGGCTAAAATGATGAATATGGATCCGCATGTGAATTATCAAGTTTTTAGTAAATATAAATCTGCATGTAGATCTCATAAATTTTTAATAAATTCGCATATAAATTATGCTAGAATCTGATCCACATTATCCTCCCCAAATATGTCACACATACAAAATTTATATTGATTGTACTTATTTTCGTAAAATTTTAAATCAGATCGATCTTCAAAGACTTGTATTGACCAAGCCCACATCTAATTTAAAGGCCGAAATGAGCCCTTTATCAGCCTCAACGGCGTTAAATGATGTAGCAATACTAAGACTATGATCGGAACACACTATTAGTGGAGTTCAATTGATTTTAATTCAATAGGATTCAATAGAGATGAATTTTAATTGAACTTTGTTGATCAGAACCAAAGCATTGGAAATTATACACAATAGGAGAGAAATGATTTCATTTGAATAAAAAAGACACTTGTACCCTTCATTTGTTTTTTCTCATTTTAACACATCAGTATCCGCATATCATTTTACCAGAAAGTCTTCATTCTTGACCAATTTGTTGCAAATACAATAAAACATCTAAGTTTTGTAAAATTAATAACAAGCTGAAACTTTATTTTATTTTTTGAGAAAAAATGAGGGTCTTGTCCTTCATTTTATTGCATTTAACATGTAGATGAGTTTTGTAACTTACATTATAGAAGGGCAAAGATCAAAACAATTGAGCATCAAAATGTGGATTGAAAACGGAAATAAACACAAATTAAGACAGAAGTAAAATGAAACTCAGTAGCACCTTGTTCAGCCGCACACGTTTGTTGGTCATCCTTGCAAACAACAGTGTAACAGTAACACAACCCTTTCTGCACCAGTGACCGCATCATCGACAATGATTTTTTGTTGTTCATCCTTGCAAACCTTTCAGTACCAGTAACTGCATCTGCAGCAGTGTTGTTTCTTCTCTGTGTTGGTCCTCATCGGGACACTTTCGTACCAGCAACCATACCGGCAGTACAAGGTGCACCATTGTCTCCAGTGGTAGCATCAGTATCATTGGTACAGGATGGCCAAGGAATAATGATAGCATTGTCTCCAGTGGTAGCATCGGTACCATTGGTACCATTCTCCAGTGGCAGCAGCTAGGAGCAATAATGATACCTGCCA